>CP119859.1:429552-524552 GCA_033953505.1 Leishmania tarentolae | reverse complement strand
GGCAAACGCCTCACGCACAGCACTGCAGCTGCCGAGAGGCACAGAGGTAGGCAGTGACGGCCGGCAGAGATGCAGACAGTCTTGAGCACGGAAGGGAAGGCGACAAGACAACTGAAAGGAGAGAAAAAGAGACAACGTCATCAGAGATGAAAAACGGCTCCCATGTCCACATATATATATATATATATATATATTAGGGGGTGGAAGCCTGAGAATACAACAAAGGCAAAAGAAAACGCAAGTAAGCTGCAGCGGACAAGGATGTGAGACCGACAGCAGCGACGCCTCCTTTTTCAAGAGGGAAAGAAGAGCTGAACAATAACTATATATATATATATATATATAGCATGGTTCAAGCAAGTGGTTCACTTTCTGATGGGATGTGCAGTGCTGCTTGGGGACGGGAGGGAAAAGGGAGATGGTGAAAAACACACACGTATAGGCGAAGGGTGAGAGCGACCTCAGAAAGGAGAAAAGAGAGAATCAGCTCTGAGGCGATTAGAGGCCGGCAGCAGGGACAGGTAGACACGTATAGGCGAAGGCGGGGAGGGGAATAAGTCAGGAGAAGGGTAGGACGATGCACAGCTTTCTGCACTACCTCCCCATTCCTCAGCAATCCTCTTACCACTGTACTGCGGTAAAGCACTACCTGTCTCTCTCCCTCTCTCGTGTAGCAGGCAATTAGACGTGGCCCTCTAGTCCAAACTCCTTCACAAACGGCTCCAATTGCTCGTTGTATGTCAATTGCACCAAGTCATCGCGGTCCATGAGGTTCAGCGTCATACGCAGAAGATCCCACATGTTTCGTGTGGCTATGATAGAGCCCTCGCCGCTCGGCTTGGTGCCGCCCTGCTGCGATGCGATCGCTTTGACAACTTGGCGGGCGGCCGTGTTGTACTGTGACATGTTGCTGTACGCAACTGCCATGTTGTACATGGCCCGTACATAGCCTGGATTGATGTCCAGAGCGCGATTGTACGCCTCCAGCGCCTGCTCAGGGTGGCCGCCGTTTGCTAAAGTGGCGCCGAGCTTGTTCCACATCTTTGGATCATCGGCGTGCAGCGCGACGGCTTTGCGGAAGCACTCAGCGGCCTCGTCGAACTCGTGTGCCACATTGTGCAGCACGCCGAGATTTGTGAAAAGCTGGGAGTCGCTCGGGTTCATCTCGATAGCCGCTTCGTAGAGGGTGCGGACCTCCCGGGTGCGGGACGGATCGGCAAAGAAGAACGTTTCCTGAACATCCAGCTCCGCGTTTGGCGGGATGGAAACGGAGGCGAGCTGCTCATACTCCGGGTGATTTACGAGCCACGCCTTCAGCGAGTCCATGGCGGCGTCGGCGTTGCGCTCGTTCGTGTGCGACACGGCCAGTGCAGCGTGAACCTCGAGATTGCAAGGGTTCAGTTTGCGGGCGTTGTTGAGCGCAATGATGGCCAGCCCATCCTTCTCATTCTCCGCCTGTGTCGTTCCAAGAATCTGCCACGCTTTTTCATTACTGTTATCCTTCTGGCAAACGGCCTCGAAGGCGAGAGCAGCCTCGGCGAGGTTGCCAAGCTGGAGCATCTCCATCCCCTCGTCGAACGGAAAGTCGTGAAACATGTACGGGTTGCTTGGCTCGAAGGGATAGTCGGTGCTGTTCGTCATCTTCTGAAGGCGATCCTGCATCTCCGCATACTCTTGCGCCCAATCCTCGACGTCATTATCGGCCATGTCCATCTCCTTGACATACGCATCTGGATCCACGTTCTTTGGAGACGACATCGCACTCGCCGGCGGAGGCGGCTGGAAAGCACTCTCCGGAATGCCCAGCCCCTCCATCTCGGCCCACTGACGAAGGTGCTCCACATCCTCTGGCACCCCGACCTCGGGGCCGGGGCCCTGCACCAGCTCTCCCTTCTCCTCGTCAATCAGAACCTCTTTGCTCTTGATCTGATCCATGAACTTGTAGAATTCACTATCCTTTATGCGCTCCTCCACCGTCTTATCCTCCATCCCTGGTGCACTGAAAGTCTGCGCCTGCGAATAGTCGGTGCTCCATTGTTGCTGGCTAAGCTGGTCCGCCCACGCCGAGTCCTGCGCCGCTGGTGCTAGGTTGGCAAGCTGCTGCTGCTGCTGCTCCTTGGGCAGCAGTGCGGATAAGTTGGATGACGGTTGATATTGCGTGCGTGGCATCATCATGCCAAAACCCATGTTAGCCGCCATCATCCCTTGGCTCATCATCGCAGCGTTCATCATGGATACTTGCTGCTGCTGGACCATGAACTGCTGTTGTTGCGGCCCAGTCATGCCCATCATCTGACCACTCTGTGCAACAGCGGCTTGCTGTTGTTGTGAGCTCTGAAACACCTGCTCCATCTCGTGCTGCTGCTGCATCGCTTGCATCACCTGTTGTTGCTGGAAATTATGTGCCCATTGCGCCGCCATCATGGGGTTACCGCCTGTCACCTGTGTGCTCATCAGCAGGGCATCCTGCTCGGACATGGCACCATTCATAGGCACGCCACCATGCATCATCATGGCGTCCTTAGAGAACTGTTGCCCCAGCTGCATTCCGGTGTTGCAGTCCATTGTCGCTGTTTTTTTTTTTTTTTTTTGGAGGGGGATGGGGGTTGTTTTGAGGGGGAACGAACAATATGGAAAGAGATAGAGAAGAGCTAGTTGCGCACTGACTTAGGTGCGTCGGGAGCGGAGAAAGTTTCGCAGATACGCAGAGGGGCTACGAACGTGGGGGTGGGTGAGTACTCTTGTGGCGGTTTGGTTCGGGGCGTGCGTGTGTGTGTGTGTGTGTGTGTGTGTGTGTTTGCCCCCATTCAGACGACGATTCGGAAGAGTCAAGAGGCAAAAACAGAAGAATGCGAGGATGAAGAGACTAATGTAAGCCATGCTACTGCGAGAGAATAGCGTTGACCTCGTGAGAGCGCCAGGATACAAAGAAGCGAGGAGGACAGGCCGCGCTGTCGAGGTTTTTTGCTGTCACGTTTGCTACGTTCTTCCACCAATGGCGCGTATACACGCAATCACTCGAAAGCAGGTCCAACGTAGTTAATGGATTACCAGTGCACATGACAGTCCAACAGCTTGCATCAAAGTGATCTTTTTTTTTTAGATGGCTACAGAAAAGGTCGCGTGAACACACCCGCAAGAGTCCAGCGATTAGACGCATGCGTTCGGAGTAGCTGAAGAAAAAGAGAAGGCAGAGTCAGAGGCAGTACCCACACAGAGACACATGAGTTCGTCGTGGGCAAGCCTTTTCGTTTCCGCTGCCTTCGTCTTCCGCCACACGGGCTCATCCTCCCTGTTGCTGTCTAGATCATCTAGCCGTTAAGTCATTGTTAAAGAAGAGCAAACAACAAGGTGGTGTAAGGTGAGGTGAGGAGGGTGCAAGCACCAATACAAAGGAACGGACAAAGGATGCGAGTTATGAAAACAACGACGTAAACGCCCATAGAACAGGTGGGCAGCGGCAGCACGGGGCGTACCGCAGCCTCAGAAACACACACACACACACATAGAGCGAGAACAGACACCAGAGCGCACGCAAGCGCTCGAGGAAAACACCAGAAGGAAAAAAAAAGGAGCATCAGCACAACAAATAAAATAAAATAATAATAAAAAACGATACGTCGGAGTCAGAGAGATGCATGCAGACACGCACGCACACACACACACAGACCGATCGCACGAGCACAGGAATGATAAACGCACATGAGCCGAAAGACCGCACGTGCGCTCATCGCTTGTCCACGCGAAGCGCCTTCACGCTGTCGTCTCTCCCGTCTCATTCGCGGCTGCTTCGATGGGAACACAACTCCATCACCACTGTCACTTCTCTAGTGTCCATGGAATCAGTTGTAGAAAACATGTAGGGAAGCTTTTTATTTGTCGGGGAGAGGGAGAGGAGGGGCCAAGAGCAAGACACAGGAAGGGGAGAGAGAGAGAGAGACCGCATCGAAGAGGCAACAGCCAACTATGCTCGGAGGAAGAGCGGAGAAGAAGTAAAACGCAGAAAAATAAAACGAAGCTGAAAAAGGAAAAAAAAAGAAAAGAGGTGGGTCAAGAAAGCACCACACAGATGCACATCACATAGCGAGCACGCAACGGGCAAAATCAGACATCTCGAGGTGCATGTATCCCCCACACACGCATCTGGGGCAAGTCCTTCGTTCCGCTCTCGCACCTCTATCCTCTGCCTACAATATCCCCCACTGCACACGACCCACGACACCACGTTTCTCACAGTTACAGGTGATCGGCACATCCAAGCGCCCGCAAGCACACGAGCATGCACACAGTTGCGCCACCACATCCCTGTCTGGCCCTGTATATTAGTCATTAGCAGAGTGCCCTAGTACTCCCGGTTATGTGTGTCCGTCAACTCCTTGAACCACTGCACTGCCTCTTCGAGTGACTTGTTACCCAGCCTCTTCTCCCCGCGCGCACGGATGTTGACGCCGGTCGCGTCCTGCTCCTGTTGGCCAACGACGAGGATGAAGTTGTAGCGCGCCTTCTCCGCGTTGCGGATCTTCTTGTCCAACGTGGAGGCACCGTTGTCAACGTCCGCGTAAAAACCGGCATCGTGCATTGTGTCGCGAACATGCTGTGAATACTCGTAGTTGGAGGCCGAAACAGGCACCACCATCACTTGGCGGGGGCTCAGCCAGAACGGCCAGTCACCGCCAAAGTGCTCGCACAGAATGGCGATCGAGCGCTCCAAGGAGCCGAGAATGGCGCGGTGGATCATGACGGGGCGTGCCTGGTTGGCGTCCAGCTCGAGGTCAATGCCAAGGTCACGCACAGCAGCCTCATACGTGCCAGGCTTCGGCTTTTTCTCGCCCTCTACCTCAGCTGTCGATGACTCGGTTGGGGCAGGGTCGGCATGTCTCCGCTTCTCCGTTGGGGCTACCGTCGCATCGTCCTTCTCCGCCGAGGGGAGGGTGTACTTGAGACCAAAACGATTGGGCAGATTGAAGTCCAACTGAATCGTGGCACACTGGTGGCGACGGCGCAGCGCGTCCTCGACAACGATGTCAATCTTTGGGCCGTAGAAGGCGCCATCACCAGCGTTCTCAATCCAGCCATCGCCGCTGTTGGTCGGGCCCTTCCACACATTCGGGTCATCGCTGCGCTCCGCTTTCTTGATGAGTGTCTTCATCTTTTTCACCGAGTCTGGCTTGCCGTCGTAGTGAAAGCGCTGGTCTGGGTGCAACGGGTCAGGTAGTTCCTCTGGGATGCCGCAGAACCGATTGAGGGCGGTGCGCAGATATGACTCCGACTGGTCCCAGAGCGCGTCAGAGCCGAGCTTGTTTGCGGGGCGGGTAGAGTGGTAAAAATAGAACTTGAAACCCAGAATGCCGTAAACATCGCTGAGGAACTGCATCTGGCCCTCCATCTCATCTGTGATCTGGTCCATGCGGCAGAAGATGTGCGCATCGTCTTGCTGGAAGCGGCGCACACGGGTCAACCCCGTCAAGGCACCGCTCAGCTCGTTCCGGTGCAGTACCCCAAAGTCGGCGTAGCGAATCGGCAGTTCCTTGTATGAGTGCGGCTGCGACGCAAACATGATGCAGTGGCCCGGGCAATTCATCGGCTTCAGACCAAAGTCCTCCTTCTCGCACTTGGTGCAGAACATGTTGTCGGCGTACTTCTCCCAGTGCCCCGACACCATCCACAGTTTGGAAGAGTACATGTTCGGTGAGATGACCTCCTGGAAACCAGAGCGCCGATACTTCTTGCGCAGAAACTCAACAAGAGTGTTGTAGATGCGGGCGCCGTGCGGCAACCAGAACGCGCTGCCAGGCGACACCTCGTGGAAGTTGAAGAGGTTCTGCTGGCGGCCAATCACGCGGTGGTCACGCTTCGCAGCCTCCTCCTGAATCTTCTTCCACTCCGCCAGCATGGGGTTCTTCGGAAATGAAATACCGTACACACGCTGCAGCACCTCGTTCTCGGCCTTGCCCTCAAAGTAAGAGGAGGAGTTCTTAGTCACAGCAAAAGCCTTCACGCGGCCCGTGTCTGGAAGATGGGGACCACGGCACGGGTCAATCAGCATACCGCACCGATACACGGTGCACGAGCCCCCGTCTGGCACCTTGCTCGCCAGGATCTTGCTCTTGAACGCTGTGTAGTCGAAGAGTCTCAGGGCGTCCTCCTTCGACACTTCGAGACGCTGGTATGGCATCTTCTGCTTCACCAGCTCTTGCATGGCTGACTCAATCGCCTTGTAGTCGGATTCGGAGACCGCGCGATTGGTGAGGCCCTCGTAAAAGAAGCCACCCTCCTCCAGGGCCGGACCGACGGAAAGCTTCGTGTCAAAGATGCGCTCCAGCGCATAGCCGAGCACGTGAGAAGAGCTGTGCCAGAACACCTCACGCGCGTCCTTGTCGTCCCAGTCCAGCAGATCCAGCTGGCAGTCAGCCTCCAACGGTCGCGTCAAGTCCCATAGCACCTCGTTCACGCGAGCGACAATGACCTTGTCTGGCAACGAGTTGGAGAGACGCTTTGCGATGTCCAGAGGACACGTGACCCAGCTCTCGGCGTCCATCACCTTACCATCCGGCAAGCTCACCTTAATTGGGGCCTTCATAGACTCATAGCGGTTCTGCTGCTTCTGCCATAACTCCTCAAAGATTTCAACGCGTTGCCTCCAGAAGTCTGGCTCCGTCAGGGTGACCAAGTCCACGGTCGCCTCCGCCGCCTTCTTCTTGCCAGACATAGTGGCTGAGCTCGAGCTGCACACAACAAACGAAGAGGAAAAGAAGCTGCGATGAGAGTCGCAGAGGGAGCCCCAGCTGAAGCACTGAGCTACGGCGCTAGGAGCACCAATATAAATCCTTGCACACGCAATCAGGGGAGCACGGTGCGAGAGCAAGAAGCGAGAGCCACGTCCAAAGCGCGTTGCGGATGACGAGCTAAAGACGTGGAGATGAGACAGCGAAGTCGTTTTGCTTTTGCTTTCTTCACGTTTAGGATTTCCGAAACACGCACACACGCGCACACGAGAACTATAGAGGTGCGTGATCGTTTACCGGCAAAAATCGATCCGTAATGAAGTCAGAGGTCAGCCACCACAGAAAAGAGAGAAGCGGATGAAGGCACCACGGCGGAGATGAAGAGAACACGTATGGGGCTTGCGTGCGGACGGCAGGCAGTCGCTAAATGAATTTTTTTGCTGGGTAGTAAATGAGTTTGTCTCGATGTTAGAAAACGGTTTTAGGGAGGCGCTACATGCGGTGCCGAGGACTACGTTTGTTGTGCGTCCGTATACGTTGGATGCGATGTGCGTGCCGATGCAGAGATGTATGGAAAGCGCGAGTTTGAGAGTGAACAATGAAGAGGACAACGGCGAGCGATAGAGAGAGAGAAAGAGCACCTCACATGGAGTTGGAGTAGTCAGCCCGCGTGAGCGCCGAACTGATCGGAGGCTGCCCACCTCACAGGTGCCCTTCTTCACCTGACCCCCCCCCTTTTCATTCTACAAGAGAAGGATGTAGGAGGGGTACGGAAAGGAAAAAAAAAGGCTAACAAGCAAGCGAGGCCAGCCATGTGTATGTGTGTGTGTGTCTGTTTGCATAACCCCTCTCCTTCGGCCACGCAACATCTGCGCAGCGGCAGTGGTGGTGTGCCCTGTGTCGTGGATCATTTGGCTTATTGCCTCTTTAACGGTGAAAAGGTGTGCACGTTTGTGCCGCACACATACGCGCATAAGCGGATTTGCTCAGGTCTCGGCCCCACGCATGGAAGCTCCCTTGGGCGCCTCTAGACACACCGAGGACACAAGACCGGGTTAGAGTCCACTCAAGCGAACGACAAAGAGGAAAAGGAGCCAGTATATGACGGAGGAAGAACGATACATGGATGAGGCCGGCCCCAGAGGCTGTCATGTGTTATGCGCTTCCCCACATCCCTTACTCCCCCGATCCCTTCAGCATCACCCGCTCCAGCTTTCCTGTTATGCGTCTCTGCGCCTCTTAAACGATTTCGCGAGATCCACCTCAGACTTCTTCGCAGAACGAGCTTTCCGTTTGGTGGACGGCTTGGCTGCCGCTCCAGGACTCATACCGCCGCGAACATGCGAAGCTCCGCTATCTATAGCGACAGACGGGTTTGGCGCATCGCCTTGGGCATCTGTATCGCTGTGGGTGGTCACCTCTACTTTCTCTCGATGACGGCGCTTCGTCTTTCGCTGTTGCTCCGCCTGCATCACCATCCGCCGGTACGCCTCGTTAATCGAGCGCTCCGCTCTGCGCGCCTCCACCTCGGCCGCACGACGAGCACGTCGCTTCCCCTCTGCCTCCTCCAACAACGAGTCCCACGTGAACCCCTCCATGAACCGTACTGTCCACAGCTGGCCGTAGCACCGACGCTGCCGCTTCACGTCGACCGGCTGGCCATTCATGCACTGCGCCGCATGCTGCGCATCGCTAGCGGAGGTGAATTCCATCCAACCTTCCTTGTACTGCAACGGGAGAAGCGGTCCGCCCGGGCGGCGCGCCTTCTTCGGGAAGGGAATGAACTTCATGCGACGAATTTCGCCGTACTGAGTGAAGTGCAGCCGGACCTCCTGTGGTCGCATGTCGCGCGGGATGGTATTAAAGTACAGCACGCCCCGCTTCGACGGCGGAGTATAGCGCTCCTCTAAAAGGCTCATCATTCAGCTACCAGTCTCACTCGCTCTCGCCGGTGCGCACATGTGCGTTTCCGACGCAGACGACTCTAGAAAGAAAGGAGAAAGCGGAGGAGACAGTCTTGCTCACAGTGGCGAGAGGCGAAGACGGCCGAGTGAAGAGTCGAATAGCGCGAAGCGTCCGTTCTTATCTCACACTCCCCTCGATGTGCGCACGGGAGTGCGCCACTGAGTTCGTGTATCTGAGTACTGTGTGCGTGTGTGTGTGTGTGTCTGTGCTCTTGAGTGTGTATGAGCGTGAACGAATTATGCGGAAAGAAGACGGAGACACGCGACAGCGTGACGCGGCAGCAAAAAGGAAAAGAGTGGAGGGGCAGAAAATGGGCAAGCGAAAGTGTGAGGCAGACAAGAGCAAAGGGCCGTGATGCGGCGACCGGGTTTGTTGATTTCAAACAAGAAGCGTTGGAGTGAGTGGAGCGAGATTGAAGTAGAGGGGAAGCTGCTGGGAGGAAGCCGAAGAGAAAGCAAAGCGCACCTCAAGCAACTAACTCTACGCGCGCGTAAACACACACCTGAGCATCTGTGAGCGTGGCACCGTTCACTTCCAGAATCAGCTCACGAAAATGATGTAGTTGACGCCTTCATTAGTGCAGCAGAATACCCTCGCTTCTTCCGCACCCCACTTTACCTATTGCTTTTGAGTGCGCTTATTTGGGTGCACTGCAGCTCTCTTGCGCATTGCGGCACCATCTCGAGCAGCTCGTGTGCCCTTTCTCCGGGCCTTTTTTTCTTGTTCAAGCGGTCGTGTGCTTCCATGCCTGGCGCACTTGGGGCAAGCACCTTCTTCCTTTTGCCCATGTCCGGTGTGTGCATATTTCAAGATGTTTCGACATTATCGGTTGATTCTCCTGTAGGAGGAATGGGGATGGGCGAGGAAGAAAGGGATGAATGGGGCACGTGTATGTGTATCTGAGTATATATATATATACGTGTGTGTGTGTGTGCGTGTGCGTGTGTGTGCGTGTGTCACAGCGTACGGGTGGCACCACAGCACAGACACAGACACACACGCATTGCGTTTACGCTATTCCTTACGCCTCTCTTGTCCAGTAGCTATTACGCACCGCGATCACGCGGGTGAAGGAGTCACGAGGCACACCAGACCGCTCATAATGAGCAAACGCAAAATGAACGTGTCGGGGAACAGAGCCAATGAAAAGCTTGTGCGCATCACAGAGAGAGGCCCTAAAAAGACAAGGAGGGGAAAGGGAAAAGCAGGGGAAAACAGAATGAGGGTGATGTCCTTGTCCGTGGCAACTGCCGAACGCAGCAATAACTAGCAACTAAGCGAGGGGGAAAAAAAACAAGGAGATGGCTCTTAATGTCTCACGTTTCACAAAGCTAGCAGGGGCCACTCAAACGGGACAGGAACCAGCAAAGGGCAACTGCGGGTAGGCAAGCACAAACAGACACGCACATCCCCACATTTGTGGGAAGAGAGCAGCGACGAGCACATCCTCAGCCAGCAAGAGAAAAGCAAAGACAAAAATAATACTTCTCCCCCACGTAGCCAACCTTCTGTGGTGCGTTTGTGTTGGCAAAGTGTCTCCTTCCATGAACAGACGACAAGTGCAAGAGCATCTTGTGGGCGGCGCCCCATCCGTAACAGTGACTCGAAAACCGGAAGACGCACACGCACACACACACAGAGAGAGAGAGAGCAGGAAAGAGATGTGCAACAGTATCACATCATAGCGACATAGGGAGAGAGAAAGAGATAAGGAAAGCGGGGAGAGGAAAGGAAAAGGAGGGAGAAAGACCAGCCGCATATGTGCACACGAACGTGAACCACTAATACGTACCCACTGGAGTCGGCTTGTTGGCACCGCAGCCACCGTGCACGTCACCGCCAGCTACGGGGTGGCCATTCTTGCTCTTCTTTTGTTCCTCTTTTCTTCGTCTCGCTAAACACGGGGGCAGCGTCCCTACCCCTCACCCATCCAGCACACCCGCTCACAGTCCCTTTAGTTCTCCCCTGCACCGTTCGCTCGCCTGCTGTCAGTTCACAGGCTCAGAACGCAACGAAAAACGGTGTGTATGTGTGTGTGTGTGTGCGCGCGCGTGCGGAAGAGAGGGAGGGAGAACATAGAATCAGCAGCGAAAGCACGAGCAAGAGGAAAAGGGGCAAAACCACCTCACAAGCGAAAAAGGGAGCGAGAAAGTCACCGTAAGGCAACCCCAATGATGCGCATGTGCCAAAGCGAGAGGGAGGAAGGGACAGCGATCGACGGCATTGAAACCGGAAAAGCAGGTGCCCGTGTATGAAGGTCATAAGAGGCCCGGCACACGTGGATAGCAATAGACGGCCGCAGAAGTTGTGTTCTGCACGTCGAGCAGCAGCGAGGCCACACGTTTGTCAAAGACGCCACCTCTTCCGTACGTCACTCATGCAACCACACTGATGCGCACACACACACACACACCCATGAAGACAAGCGGAGGGTGAAGGCACATGCGTGAGCGCATTCCCCTGGTTGTGCTCTCTTTTGCGTCTCCTCCTCCCTCTTCCACACCCCCGGGGGTAGAGAATTTTGACTAACATTTGTACTCGCTAGGTAAGCTTCGTTCACTTGTCGGCGAAGTCGGTGGGGGCCGGGACGGCGGCTCTGAAGTCTTGCATGTGTCCGTCTTGCAGGAAGACGGACGCGAGCGTGGCACCAGTGGCGCAGTCGCGTTCGACACGGCCGGGAGCACCCGGCATGACCTCAAAAGGTCATCACTCGCCTTCGTTTGGGGTCTACCCGGCTCTACGAGAAGCGAACGGGAAGGCAGGCATGAAAACTTTGAACCATCTTCCCAGCGGCCTCCGCCTTTGAGGCCTACTGATGCTACTGCAGAAGTGAGGTTACCACTGCCAAAAAGACTGTGTGACGTCTGATTACGCTTCATGCGCCTGTTCAGCTCCCCGCTGAGCAACTCGCCGAGCTGGAGATGTGCCACGGGCGAGGGGGTGATGTCGTCGTAGTGCACTGGGGAAAGGTAAGCGAGGAACAGTGACACATCTTCACGATTGGTCAGAGTCTCAGCCACGTCATTCGTCTTTGCAGCCTTGTCACCGCGACTCGTGTGTGTGCGCCCTAGCTGGTCATGCTGGAACACAATGTGCCAGCGATCTTGATCGCTCGTGATGACATGGATATTAACCCGAAAGCAACGGGCGGCGGCGTTGAGGCAGAGTTCATCTCCCCAGGTGCCCTGCTCCTTCATCGCTGTCAAGTACTTCTTCCACTCCGCCGGACCGTCGAAGAGGATCGAGTAGTCTTCTTGGTGCTCGCTCATGTACGCGGTAGCGAGAGAACGGACAAGGTAGTGCAGCCGTGGCTGCCCAAAGAGCTGGTTCGCCAGAGCACTGAAGAGGCAGTTGCCGTCCGTCTTCTGCAGGTTTCGGGAGATGTGCAGCTGATTCAGGCGGGAAAGCAACCGTTTTTCGTTGTCCTCGATTTGCTTCTGCCGATCCAGCTCCTCCAGTGTCTGGGCGTCATTAACGCCAAAGACGATTTTGTCGTCGTCTTTCGTAGCGGCAGCACTGTCTACTGCAGACCGTGAGTCATTGCGGTGGTTGTCATGGGCCTTGTTGCCGCCCTTGATCAGCAGATCGGCGCTCTGCTGCGCCGTCACCATCCCCGCATACATTGTCTCCTTGTCGATCTTTGCTTGGCCAACTAGGATGTCATCTGGTGTGTTATACGCGCCGCAAGTGGGACAGTAGCGCAAGCCATCCTCGCCACGCGCCATGTGGTGGAGTGCAGTGCACTGCGAGCATGCCCAATAGCGGGGCTGGTGGCACGACGTGCAGCGGTCACCGTCGAGGGTGTTGAGCCCGCCGCATTCCCGGCAGTTCCAGATGCAATGTGGCTCGCCAGTCTTGCACCTGCTAGAGGAGATCTCCTCGCCCAAAGGGGTGCCGATCATGCCGATGGAGCAGCAAGCCTTGCAGAAAGGGCAGGTGACCACCCCAGGATTGACAAACCCGCACGCCTCGCATTCCCGAGCGACGGCGACGTTCAGGAATGTACACAGAGGGCAATTCCAAAAGGATTTGACGCTCTTACTGATGCTGGTAGCACCGCCACTGTGAGTACGCTGCGTCGCGGAGAGTAGGCGCTGCTGCTCCTCCTCCAACCGCAACCGCATCATGGACGAGCTCATCACGAACGATGCTTGTTGTGGCTCAATTACCTCGCCGCACGTGCTGGTGAGCAACTCGTCAGTTGAAGACGACATGGACACCGTCCTTTCATTCTCGATACTGCAGATCAGTTTCAAGAATTTTGCGTCACTCGCGCGCCTGGCAGATGTGTTGATGATGGGAAGGAGCAGTGATAAGTACGATGCTCGGAAGCACGTAAAACAGAGATGAATACCTCCTTGTAGACGGAAGCGCAAGGGACTTGATCCGTTGCAGAGCCAACACACTCGCGGTGCCGCAGACGTGACCTGCCTATATCCGGCAGCACCGGGTCCATCAGCATGCTTGCTGCTAGTTTCGGCCGCAGCAGCTGCAGACGATGACGCCGTATAAACACCGCCCGCGCCGAGCCGCTCCCGCTCGATCTTCTTGTTCAAGAGATTATCTAGGTGCTTCATCCACGCGCTGCTGCGGCTGCTGCTGCTGCTCGGGGTAGGCAGGTAAGCAGGTCGCGTACACGTGCACAGTGCAGAGAAGGAGCACAAGAGTAGCAAAGAACAGCACAGCGCAGATGGGCAAGCGGAGGGCTGCCGTCACGTGCCTCTACGGCGACTGGTGCTGGGCTACAAAAGAAGCCCCGCAAAATGGCAGAGAGTAGAGAGAAAACAAATATCGAAACGACACATAAAAAAGAAAAAAAAAACGAAGTCTTGTGTGAATCGACACCGCACAAAGGACCACACAACCGCCACAGTTCAGCACAAAATATTACGCGCAGCCCAAATCCAGTGATGCAAAGTTGTACAGGCGCATACGTTGATGAAAACAAAAAAAAAATGTGCTAAAGTCTCTCCCCACGTAGCAGTACAACCGAGCGAGAGGGAAGGGAGGGAGGAAAGGGAAGCACGCACAAGACACAACAAAATAGATGAGGAACCTTTTTAGCGATGACTGAAGTACTGATTCTCACTCACGCACTGAGCATCAGTCGTGGTGAAGTAAGAGTCTGCGACCACTTTCCTTTTTCCCCTTTTCTTTGCCTACTTCTGCTCCCTTCCTCTGAGAGTTTCTTCTCTGGAAGAAGCCAGCCGAGCAAGCCGCGGTACTGTGTGGATGCAGAGGTGGTTGTCACAAGCACGTTCGTCTTTCGTCGACTCCAGTGGAACTCACCGGCCCTCAATCCCAGTAGCACACACACACACAACGACGCAGCACCTGCTTGTGCACCGTTGTGATGAGTCTCACTAGTCTCCTGCGTGACGACGTGCGTGCAAAATGAAAGTGTCAATGTTGAGGGACTTTATATCCGCGTGAAGCGCACACACGATTTCAAGCAGACACGTATTACCGTCGTTACTGAAACACAGAAAAGAAGTGAGAGCGTGCTATGAAGGACTCAGCCGAGGAGGGCAACAGAAGCAACACCGTCATTCGACGAGGTGCAAGGATACTCGCACACGGAAAATGAGTGTATGTACGTATATGTCCGCTCCTGTTCTCAGTATGTGTGTGGCAGTGATGTTTGTTGAAGAGAGAGCTCTCGCGCGCGTGTGTGCGTGAGAGAAAGGAATCACAAAACTTAAATAAAAAGGGCACGAAAGACAAATGCAAGAAAAGTGGTGTGGATCAATCTTGAATGAGATCAAACAGAAACGCAAAAAAAAAAAAAAAGAGAGCAGCCACCCAGCCTACACAACACAGTAATATTTATATTTCGCTATATGGTTATATATATATATATGTATGTATATATATATATATATATATAGGCGTGTGTGTGTGTGTGTGTGTGTGTGTGTCAGTAGAGAGACAGGCACACAACAATCATACACACACAAAAAAAAAAAGAGAACCGCTCGCAACGAAGAGGGGGAGAGGGGCAAAGAAATGCGTACACGCTCACGACCCAATATAATGCACACACGCACACGCCAAACAAATAGAGTGAACGACCAGGCTACAACGCACTCACTTACACACAGAGAGAGCAATAAAGCGACAGACAAGAGAACGAGAGTGGGTCTGCGGATGACGCGTAAGAAAAAGATGGAGATGTCAAACGAAGAGGAGGGGGTCTGGGCAACGGCTCAGGATTCTGCTATGCGTGGTTGTTGGTGTCCCCCCACAGGTTTGTGGTCATATGTGTATGCGTGTATGGACCCACAGGGTGTGCACACAATGGCGCGAGTAGCAGCAAGACAAACAGAAAAGTGGAAGAGAAGAAGAGTAACGATTTGCATGCTTTTCTTTTGATTTCTTAATGGTAATGCGCCATGAAAGGAATTGATACATTCAAGTACCTGCCGTGTTCGCTTCGACCCCAGGGCAGAGCCACTGGAAGAGCAAGAGAAAACGGCGTAAATGTGCGCGCGCACGACCAACACTGCCGCAGCAGGAGCTGCCGGGTTCTCAGCACAAAAATGCGAGCAGCACTTTTTCCCTTCCAACGCTACGCTGCAGTGTAGTCCGTGCAGCGGTTAGAGTGCAGTGTCGAACCTGGAGATCGAGATGGCCGCAAAGGAAGGCGTGGCGAAGGGTAAGTCACGGAAGGAAGAGGTGAGACACGAAAAAGTCCCCACAGTGTGTGTGTGTGTGGGTGGGTGGGTGTGTGTGCGGCAAACTTCACCCTCTTCTCCCCTCCCCGTCACCGCCAATGCACAGGTCAGGCACCAGTCCCTCCCTCGGCCATTCATCTCATCACAAATTGCTCCAGTGCACAGTGATGTCCAAATATGTGTGTGTGTGTCTTCGTTCTATTGTCGTTGACTTAAGACCGTCTGATTGCTTTTCTTAGTAACACTTGCCGACATAAGGAACCAAGATGTGTGTGTGTGGGTGGGTGGGTGGGTGGGTAGGTTTCTTCCTCTTCATGATGCTCATGTGGGATATCCTCCAGAAAATATGGCGGAGACAGCAAAAGAAGAATCAGAGATAGAAAACCAACATAGACTAAAACTGCTACAGCATCGTGCCTACATGCATGTATGTCTGTGTGTGAGTGTGTGCGATTGCGCATCAGCGACAGGTTCACACACACACACACATATACACACACGCACACACACACACACATACATGCCTCATACATACACCCTCCTAAGTAGTTAAGAACTATCAAGAAACAAGTGGGGGGAAAAAAGAACAATGAGAACAGACACAGAACCGAAAGCAGCCCAGTAACGGGGAAAATCACACATCAAGGCAGTGGCATGCACACGCACACACGCACACACACGCGCGCACATACATATGCACACCCACATCCCTATGCCCATTTCTGTGCTTCGTCGCTTACGTAACCTCGCTCATTCTTCTCTCTTTGTACTTGATTTTTCCCTTCCATCAATCACGCATGAAACACCAGCGCAGACAGGCGATCCATGTACACACGTCCACAGACACACACACACACAAATGCGCGCGCGGATATGCGTGTGTGTGTGTGTGTGTCTGTGTACATGGGAAAGTGTATATGCTCCTACAACCGTAGAAAACACCAGAGGGCAGGGAGGAACAGAGACGCAAAAGAAGTCGGCGCATGGCAGGCGACCGGACATGAGGTGCGACAATGCGAAACCGAAATGTGCAGAAAGAAGGTCACCTTCTGCGTAAATCGAGTGCCGTTGCATGCGTTGTGACCCTTGTGTATCCGTGTTGTCCTGTCGTTCTTCCACAAAGACGCCTTTCCACCTCCCGTCGAGCCGTAATCCCTTTCTCGGAGTTCCCCTCCTCCCCCCCATCCGTTTGCCCTCATTCTGGCATTCAGGCACCACGCTCTAATACCAGTACTTGTACGACCAGTGCTGTGTCCAATCGTAGTTGGGAATGGCCGAGATGTAGCCAAGATAGCTGTACACGGGCTTGCGGCCGTAGAAGTAGTGCTGGAGAACCTCCTGGACGTTGCTAGCGGTGGTGTCATCAATGCGGTCGTACATCTCCGTTAGCGGCACACGGCGGCCGTAGTGCAGCACCTGACGGCCAATATCCTTGGCGGAGTTGGCGCTACCATCCATGTTGAAGAGTAGCTGTGCCTTCATATTCACCTTAGCCTGCGCGAGTTCATTGTCGTGCAGCATCTTCTGCGCAATACGACACCATTCGGCAATCGTGTACTGCAGAACCTCCACAATCACGCCACCGTCGCCCGGGCCACCCATCGCCTGGCGGCCCACCACATACATGCCGCACAAGCCGACGTCCTTGTAGCTGTGTAGGAACGGGTTCGCCGTCTCGATGGATTTTTCGTTGAAATGGGTATTGGTCGGGGTGGAGTGGTCGAGCGAGGAGAAGGTCTTCAGCACACGATGCATGGCGTGCTGGCCGAGCTCGTGCTGGGAACGGTGGAAGGAGCCCGGAATCTCGCATGCGAGGGCGAGCGGGACATTGTCCTCACATGCGGCGCCGCAGGTCTCGAAGGCCCAGGCAACATTCACCGTTTTGTAGCGCAGGTTCCACAGGCGGTACTCGCCACCGACGTAGCGGGACTCTGGCATCACAATGGCAGCCTTCTCAGGGGTGGTGGGGAGGTCACCAAAGTAGCTCTTGGCAGCCTTCTCCAAGACGGTGTGGTCGACGCCACCGCTGCCAACAACGATGACGCGGTTCCCGGCAAGGGTGCTGGCGCGGTAGCTGCGCATTTGCTCAGCCGTCACCTTCTTCACGCCTTCCTCTGTTCCGTACAGCGGAGTGCCCACGCCATACGGGGTGCTGTCAAAAGCGCAGCGGTGCAAGTTGTCCATGACGAGATCGTCGGGACGCTCCTCAAACAGGTGCTGATCCTGGTGCACCAAGGCGCGTGCTTTCACAATGTCGGCATCCTCCATGCGAGCGTTGCGCACCACGTCAGCCAGAAGACCAACCGCGCGGTCAGTATTCTCCTTTGTTACCTTCATGTACAGGTACGTCTGCTCGCGGCCCACGTTCACCTCCAACTGGCCGCCAAGCTCTTCCACAGCCTTCGCGATCTGCTCGCGTGACTGGTTCGTCGTGCCGAGGAAGCCGCACTTCTCCAGCACGCGGGCCGTACCGGCGTAGGAAATGGGCTCGTAGCGGGTCCCGGCGTCCATCCACACGCCGACGGTCGCGAGCTTGGATAGAGGGTTCTCCTCGCACGCGACGCGCACGCCGTTGCCGAGCGTTGACACATTGGTGGGCGGAATCTTGCTGAGGACTTCGCGGAAGGCGGCCGATGTCGCGTGGTTCGACGCCGGACGGGCGCGCTGCACCAGGGTGGAAAAGCTAACCGACATCACTGATCGAGCCCTTACAGAACTGTGCGTGTGTGGTGTGTTCTCTAATTATAACGACAGCGAAGACAAAATTGCGTCCTTTGCTAGCTGAACTACTGCATGGGCGTAGATCACGTCATTATCAGCAGCGAGGTGCGTGCAGACGGCAAGAAGAGGAGAGTGGAGAGAAGATAAAGCATGGTTGGAAGAGCAAGCCATTTCACATGCCCGGCCAGTGCCAGCTACTTTGTCGATTACATCGTGGAGGCATCAGCCGCACCCTGGGCATACATGCACTCCTCGCAGATAAGGTCAAGGGAGGGAGCAGAATCCAGCAGCTGGACAAGAAGGTAGACCGCATATGCTGAAAAATTTCCGAATCACGTGCACATGTGCATATATATATATATATATATTTATATATATACACTACAAGAACACAATGCAGTGTGATACTTGAAGAAATGGAACTCATCACTTGACGTGTCTCAAGTTGTATACATACACATGCTTCAGCAAATTATGTGCGTTCGTGGAGTTGGAGCCACGGGAACACAGCTACGTAGCGCGGATCCTCTGACTCACCACCACCACCACTACCTCTCCCCCTTCACCTTTTCTCCGAAGCTCACCTTTTTTTTCTAGCTGATGATGCGCTCCAACGGAAACATATGGCTGCCGGGAGATATGCAGCCGAAAAATAAAGAAGCTCATAAGAGCGTATGTGTACGAGTACACATGTGTGGGGAGAGGGGGAGGGGGAGGGCCGGGTAAGCACAACGAAAAGCGGATCGTATTCAAGAAAAGGGAGCCGAAAACGAAGGTCTTTAGGGCAGGTGTCGCATGCATAAAGTGCGAGGAAGGCAAACAGGGAAGAGGCAACACAAATAAGAAGCAAAACGGAAGTGTGACGAGTCACGCCCCCGCACATGTCTGTTCGAAGGCGCTCAGCTCTTCTAGAGAAGAGGACAGCCTACCTTTCCCTTCCACTTTTTCCCGTTCGTGAAAGAATGTTGCCGGCATGTGACGAGTCGCAGACGGCACCAAGGGCTGTGCAGAGAAGATGAGGAGAGACAAAACGTTGCTGAGCTCCGCGTTGCGGTGCTATTTCTTTTGTACACACTTGCACTCCCCGCTCTTGTCATGTGCGTAGGCGTTTTTCCCCTACTTGTCACCTGGAATCTTCTCAACACCAACCATTGTCCGGAAAAGGACGCCAACGTGCGATAAATCGCAGAATGGACTGTTGTCCGTGTGCTTGCAACGGCACAGCAAGTACTTCTTGGAAGTGTCCACCGTAAACATCTTTGGCTTGAGGTCTGTCTTGTGCTCTTCATTGTAGGCGCGGTGGGCGCCGTCGCAAAAGGGCTGCTTCTTGCTCAGCCCGCACGAGCACCAGTAATACTTTGTCCCAGCCTCCAGCGTCACCATGCAGGGGGTCCGGTTCGGCAAGTGTACGATGCGCCGAGGGTTCTTGGGGTCCACCTTCGTCTTCCACGAGGCGGCTACGACACGGCACCGCTGCATCCTAGGGAAAGTGAGAAGATCCCCCTCCCCCCTGGGTGGGCTGAAGTATGAGTGTGTCTGTGTTAGTAAATTCAAGCTGCCTTCCGTACACGAAAGGAGAGCACGACAACGTGAGAAAAGAGGAGATAGCAATGCGATATGGCCGAGAATGCCGCGTTAGTCTCTGAAAGGTTTCTGTGTGCGTGTGTGTGTGTGTGTGTCCAAATAAGTGTATATTAGTTGGGGGGAGAAGGGGAAGGATAGCGCACGCGAGAAAAAAAGAACCGAGGAGGAGATATGCATCAATCAGTGCAAAAGGGGAAATCACAGCTGATGCGGCCGTGGCAGTAAGTGGCGTTTCAGGTGAAGCCGAAGAACGTGAGTGGGAGAAGGTGCGCAGAAGTTGTGCACTGCTTCTCCCCGAATACCTCGCACAAAAGTCTGGATGATCCTCCCAACCGCAACGTCATAGCTGCACTACCCCTTTGCTTTCACACTGATGATACTTTGCGTGGTTGAGCAAAGTTGACGTGTGTCAGCATGTGGGGTTGCGCCAGTAAGAGCATAGCTATGAAAAAGTCAAATCTGGCAACGAGAACAGCACTGAGCAACAAAGGAAAATGTGGGAGAGAAAACCAGAAAAACAGAAGGTGGTGAACAGGCGAAGATAGTACATCGGCAAACAACAAAGATGGAAGTACAGTACAGGTGAGAAAGGTGTGATACGTGCGGGAGGGCACGGTGGACAAAAAGAGATGCCTACTTCGCTTTGAAAAGAAGTCGAACAAGTGCCATGAAGTCTGCAGTGACCCCTTCATCCATTACGCAGCAGAGACGCGCGCTAGCAACAGTGAATCACGGAGGGGCACGAGGGGGGATGCGCCTTGTCGGCATAAAAAAAAAAGGGAGGTGCAGCACTCGCAAGCAGGGGAATTATCAAGCAGACAGGCACGAAGGTGAACAAGGAGGAAGAGCCATGAGAAGCTAAAAAGAGTGTGAGCACAAGAAGTGAGAGAGTAAAACGGCACACAACAGAAAAGAGGATACATCGTCCGCGTCACCGCCTCTTCCGCACGAAAAGGCTACATGGAAGGCACCAAGAAAGGAAGGAGGAGCAGAGGACGCTCTAACACAGGAAGGAAGGAAAAGAGACAATCGACAACGCATGTACTCGCATGTAACTTTCAGAGGAGGAAAAGAGGGCGAAGAACTGGACAAGAACTACGACTCGTGTCTCATCATTGGGGTAAGTGGGAGACAAACGAAGAGAAGCCGTATGGCGTTGGTATATTGAAGTATATATGTGCACGCGCTTTCATATTGCCGATGACTTTTTTCTCTCCGTCACCAAGAAAGAACGACGCAACAACAGTACCGGCACACCACTCCGAGCCGCGCAGAAGAGAAGTTTGAGGAGTGCACACATATCATGCACAAGTGCATCGAGATACTCCCCTCCCACACCTCTCCGCATCCCCCATAGTCATCTTCAAACGCCGTCCACACAGACAAGATCACTTGTCCCAGTCACGGTATTTTATTCACCACTCTCACAAGCTTCGTTGATGATGTTTGGGCATAGAACTTCGTGCATCTTTCTTTTTCTGTTCCCAATCTCTGAATAGCCCTCATGATGCCGGGAATCGCAGGTCGTGGTATCTTGGAGGCTCGCACCCACTCTTTCCGGGGAGATCAGGAGCCTGCAATCTGGCCTCCGGCACGGGCTGGCGGACCCTTGGTATCGGCACAGAAGTTGTGTCCGGCAGTGTACGGAAGGGATCAGCGATCACGATCACGTCTGTGACCCTCACTACGGATCGTTTCGGTGCCTCGACAAAGATGAAAACGCCTGCTCCCGTCAAAGACGTGCGGGCCTCCGAGAAGGCGGTGTGCCCCTTGCTGTCACAGACCAATGGCGGCATCCCGCCTGTCGTGGCGCATGTGGACAAGTCGTCCAGTCACATTCACCAGACAACAACGTCGCCCCGAAACAGGCCCCAAGATCCACTAGTGTGATCGCTGTACGCATGCGCTGCCAAGCACAGCTGCCACGGCGTTTCACATCCAAGCAAAGCACCCGGAGGCCAGCGGAGTACGAATGATGCACGGGGAGGGCTCGAGAGGATCCACGCCGATCAACACCAAAGTGCATGTGCGCGAAGCACACGGCATTCCCTGCGTCCGATCAGATGAAATGGTGCGGCACAGATGCCGGAGGCGTGACGAGAGCGCCCCGAGTTGCAGTATCCGGTCTGAAGGATGCGAACGCGAGGAGCTCCCCGAACAGTCTACGGTGCGCCCCGGCTTGAGGCGACTGAGGGCAAAGCATGGCATACAGACAGGATGTGCAGGGTCTCAGCAGGCCCTGGCCTGTGGTTGACCAGCTATCTCCTTGAGCTCATCCGGCATGCACCAAGACCACACCCTGTCATCCGCCCGCCAGACACGGGCGCTTTCCACCCTCGAGCAGAGCCCTGAGCGCGTCTCCGCTGGATGCGAGCACGCGATGCGCCCATGTCCTTCTCTTGCGCAGATTGCACAGCACGTCGCCCCAACAGGAACGAGGAATGGCGGGAAGAGTCCGCCATACGCCTGAGCCGATTGCATGGCAGATCGTTGCGTCTTTGCGGGCGCGAGCGTGGCCGTTGCACACAACGGGTATGCGAGATGTGGTCGCGTATGCGCGTATACTGTTGTGGACGTGCTCGTGGTGGCAGGAGCACGTTGGCAAAGCGAAAAAGTTCCCCGAAGAGGCTACAAATCCTTTGGCTTTTTCGTGATGGAGCTCTCGGAATTGCGAAGTACCAAGGCCTCTGCACGTTTTTCTCGCTCTAACGTCGCGATGTCATTGCGTCGTTCCTTCATGATGATCACCCGTTCCTTTTTCTCGGTCACGGCGAGCTCCTTGACGTGGCGCTTGAGTTCACTTATAGATTGTTTTCTCCCTGCTGCGTCGAGCTCCTTGATGAGTTCCTCCGCTTCATTGTCAGAAAGGCTCACCTCGCTGTTGCATGGGGAAGTGAGGGTCTCACTGAGCGCCGTCCTCAACGGGGCCAGTGGCTCTATATCCGAGTCTGTCACGAAAAGGGAGGGATCGGGGTCAAGATCATGGGCAACACGGTTCTCATTCGCACCGGGGGCGTGGGGGCTGCGGTGGGGCCTCAAAACTCCCTTGATGGCGGCAAAAAGCGCTCCTGGAGTCTTTCGCTTAGGCAGCGGAGCTGCGTTGCCTGATTCCTGAGAGATGGCGTCCGGGCCCGTAGCCACGATAGCACGTGTAGAGGTCGTGCCGTCACTGTTGGTGTCCTGCATCTGCTGAGGTGTTGCTGTTGTGCTGTCTTGGGCCCCATCCACCTCAGGTGTGTAGAGGTAGTACCCCGTGTGGCCGTTCTCGTCCACATACTCGCACATGTACGATCCCGCTAGCGTCGAAGTATCTATCCAATACTGCCCCGTCTGAGACTCATAGCAGTAAGTGGTCGCCTGTGAGCTCGCGTTCACCGCCTCTGCGTCGGCAGCGGGTTGCTGCTGTTGCATAGAGTCCTGCGGCTCCTGCACGTACCAATACGTGCTGCCGTTTTCATCCGTGTAGTAGTAGTAGTACTGCATCCCGCCTCCCTCCTGGTTGGCAGCCTCTACACTGGCGTTATCCTCGTGCGCATTTATTTTGCTGTGCTGATGCACGCAGTCGCCGTTTTCTTGGCCCCTGGTGCCACTCTCTAAGTTCTCATTGTCACCTGCCTCACCAATAGGTGACGTGTCTGCCTCATATGAACCTCCATTTGTGCCGGTGCCGGTGGCAGTGGCATCCTCGACACTCTGGACCGCCGGATGCAGCGCTGCGGCAGTCGGCGCAATATCCCCATTGCTCCCTCTTTGGGAATCGACAGCGCGGCGAGCATGCGGCGTAGGGAGCCCTCCCCACTCCTTTGTAGCGCTTCTCTTGGAGGCGGAAGAGAAGGGACTGTGACTGGTTTGATTACTGTCAGAGACAGTAAGCTCATTTGTGCCGTGATGACGATGGGTGACCGGGCAGAACACGCTACTGCCGCGGGTGAAGCCGCAGTCCATGCAGGTGTCTGTTCCAAAGTAGATACTATTCTGCATGTGGTCATCCAACACCACCGGATCCTGTGCAGCACCGAGGCTGTTGCCGCTACCACTTGCCAAAAGGGAAGAAGTTGCACCGCCTCTTGACGTCATGCTGCGATTGAACAGGCTCTTCTGGAACAACTTTCGAAATGCATGTACCTTGTTGTGGCGCTGGCCTGACGCGCCCGCGTTGGCATGTCCGCTCTCCATTGATCTCACGAGCGCGTTGTTGAGGGTGTCTCTGTGCTGTGGAGCTTCGCCGCGGTAGCGCCGTTATGCAGGGGAAAAAGGTAAAGATGATGGCAGAGACAGTAACGTTTACAGCAGAAAAAGGTCAAAGAGCAAAAAAAAATGGGAATAAACACACACACACACAGATGCCCGCCACCACCTCACCCCATCCAAGCACAAAAGATGCAACGCCCGTCGCGCAGAGAGCAGAACGGTTGCAACAGTAGTGGAGAGGAAGGGGGTACCACTCAACAAAGAAAAATGAAAGCAGCCTAACGGAGGAAACACAACACAGGAGATGGAAATCCCCTTCCTCCTCCTCCTTCCTCGAAGAAAACGAGAGACCAGTCTGAAAACCAAAGTGTTGGCCCCACGGCACGGGTGGCCCTCGAATGAGGGAAGCAGAGCGAGCAAATATAACGGGGGGGTGAAAGGGGGGAGGGGGCCAAGAAAAACGACAGCAGGCAGTTCGAGAGAGCAAGAAAATGGCTCCAGTCCCACGAAAAGTGACCCGGATGTGGGCTGAAAAGCGAAAACAAAAAGGAGGACGACAAGCACGTGGTTCTCCTTAGTATACCGATTACCCTCTGCCAGGGCTCTGTGCAGGTGCAAGTGTGTGTATAAGGGTGCTTGAGTAGGGTCAGGTGTATGTGCTGCACGTTGGAAATTTAATATACATATATATATGTGTGTGTCCTTCAAAGCTTATTATGAAGTTGCGCCACACTGCCGATGTGTCTGAGATCGCTTTGCGAGCGTGTCGTGCGTGGGTGCGTGTGTATCGAGATAGCCGAGGTGGCAAGTGTATGTGTGGGAAGCGCTCCAGACCTGCAGGTATGCGTGTGCGTGCGCGTGTGTGTGTCTTCGCGTTTGTTCCCTCACAAGCGCGTGTGAAACAGATGCGAAGACGTAGAGAGGAAGGAGGCAGTGTGGCCCACCAGAAAATGACGATATCAGAGACGACAAATTTGTCTGCGGGCACTTCTGAGCACCACACAACGGACAAGCCGCAAAGAAAGCGGCCCGCCTCTCTAGTTGATGTGCACTTTGAGGTATTCAGCAATTTTAACACAAACAGGGGCGGTGTGAAGCACCCGTCAAGGTGGAAAAGGAAAATAGGGGAAAGGCCGAGCAAGAAAGCGCAGAAAGAGAGGGTCTAAGATGAACTAATCAGTGGCATAGAGAGTAACAAAGCGAGAAATTAAGATTACAGCTGTGAATGACAAAGAGAGAACAGTACAGCGAAGCCAATAGAGAAAAAAAACACCCTCTCGAGTTGAGGATCATGCAGTGATGGCAGTTTGTGGAACTGGATGTGTGGGCGTGGGTATGGTCATCAGCATCTATGTATGCACGAAAGGTCAAAGACGGTCCAACATGAGGAAAACAAAGCGCAATGGTGGGTAGTGAAAATCGAGGGAGCGGTTCAGGAAACGTACACCCTCCATGACTATGCGTGTGCACCTCTGCGCATCACCGCAGAGGGGGGGGGGCGTGAAAGGGGGGTGGGGGGGCACTTCATCAGGCATTTGAAACAGATCCACCCCGCACTGCCTCTCGTGGGAACCACGTAAAAGAGGAGGAATTTGAACAACATCATCGAGGTGCCCAACGTGGTGGGTGTATATGCACCTCTCGCGCTAGCAGCATTTCAGCGTCCGGCACTGCTTGGTGGACACGTTTTTTTGTTTTGTTTTGTTTTGTTTCGTACCACGCATGTGAGTCTCATATCCATTCAATACTGCTTGTGTCGAGAGAGCAAGCCCTCCTAACGAAGCACATGTGAATGACCATGGATACATGTGTATGCGTGTCTATGGCGTAGTGCAGGCACCGAGAGAAAGGTGCCGTGTTCCAACTAGGCATGAGGGCGCGAGGGATAGAGGGAAGAATCGATCCGCTGCGTAAATGTGCAGCAACGCGCCTTCTACTGTTCGCCTCGCCACCCACGGCCATAGGCACTGTTAGTGGTCCGGTAGGTGTCTGTCTCAGGCAATACATCAGCCATGCTGCGATGGCCGATGTGCGACTCCTTGTGAACACCTACAGCTGCTCTAGCCTCCCTTGTTGACCTCTCAGAGTCCCCTTGGCAATGTGTGCGTTCAAAAATCGAAAAGTGCTGGCGCGTCGCCACGCAGCCTCGAGGGGCAGGCCGACGTAATGGAATGTACAAGACGTCCGACGGGCCGGCTACCTGGACAAGGGCGGCAGACCCCATGAGATGTGAGTCCTTTGCGCGAGACGACGAGGCTTCCTGGAGAGACAGGATCGAGGGCTGCAGCAAAGCTTCACCAGTCGTCCTCATTCTGCATGACGGATGTGTAAAGGAAGAGCTACGCATGTCGTTAGAAGTTCGAGGCGTCTGGCTACTGTGATCGAAAGAGCCGCCCTTGTCTCTAGAAGTGGTCTGCACTGGTGCCGGCGCCGTTGGTGATCCTCCACACGTTGCTGGTGTCTGACCCGGTGAAGAGCTTTCTGGTGCGCATGTCTTTACATCACTGCAGCCACGGACACGCTGGTTCAAAAATGCACTGTCGGAAACCCATGAGTGAGAAGCCTCGCGTGAGCCACTGGTATTTAAGGAATGTGCCCGCAGCTTCATTGACCCTGAAGCTGCGTGAGATTTCTTATACTCGTGTCGCAAAGCTGCTTGGGCTCCAACTGCAGCCAAGCTGCTACTCGACGCGGGTTGTCGTGCCGACGCGGTAGATAGAAACGATGCGTTTGCAGATAGCACCGTGGAGTTCGCTGCGTAAGAGCCGCGCGACGATGATGCACGCCGCAATGTTGGTCGGCTCGACGGAGCGTTGATGTCCGTTAGCACTCTTGGATGCATGCCAAACTTTGTCCACGATGGGTTGTGCTTTAGCCTATACACGCTGCACGGTAACGATGCCGCCGGTGCAGCAGAGGCAACGCAGTTGTCCGTCATGATAGCGTGTGCGCGTCGTTGGAGAGATCTGTACGCTCTATGGAAAGGGGGAAAAAACGCGAGAAAGATGTGCGTATTCTCCGACGGGCTGTAAACGTCGCCTTAGCGCAGGGGGGTGGCCCACACCTCTTTCTTTGCTGCTGAGGAGGAGAGAGGAGAGGAGAGGAGAGGAGAGAGGCACGACGAGCACCGCTCTTCCTCACCTTATCGGCTGTTTTTTTCGCAGGAGATCAAAATGAAAAGCGAAATGGCCGAGTGGGGGCGTAACGGAGCCACTCGTACAAGAGAAAAAGGAAATGTTGTTTGAGTAGTGGAGGGCTACGAGAAAGGTGACTGTACATCAGCGGAGGTGGCAGGGGGAGTCCACATTCGTATGTAGGCGCAGCATACACAGGCGCTTACGTGAGCCAAACTTTGAATCATCTTGCGCGTATGTACGTGCGTGTGTGCGTGTGTGTGTGTGTGTGTGTGTGTGTGTACGTAAGCATGTGAATAAAGAAAGGGAAATGAAGGAGTAGTGGGCGGAGAGGTGCGAGCGGCGTTGTTTCACAGAAGTCCGCACCGCGCGCGAATGCCCTCAATACGCAACACTTGTGCGTATGTGTGTTTATGACCGGATGCTTTCGTTTCGGATACAGTTCCTACAATGTTCCTGGCGTCTCCCTGCACCGCTGCGTGCGTGCGAGATGGAGGAGCTCGATGTCCAAAGAGGTTGGTGGACACACTCTGCAGACGGCACACAGATACACAGATTCGAAATTCGCGTGAGTTGATAAATCCTTTTCATGAGGTGGTCCGCGCTGTAGAACGGCGGGAAATCGGACGCGCATTCGCCGCTAAAGAGTCACTTGCCGGAGGAGCAGCGTCCTCGCTTCCTACGTGTGCGCCGCCATCTCCAGAAGGCGCTCCTTTCACGCTTGATGATAGCACCGCCGTCGACGGACGCTCTTTTTTTCTAATAGAGAAAGACATGGCGCAGGCGCAAGACTCGTCCACCAACTCATTACCCACCACTACAAATGCAGATCCCTTCAGCTCGCTGTGGTAGTCCAGGGTTGCGTTCTCCAGCTTCGAGGCACTAAGAGTGTCCACGACCACACGCGGCGACGGTTGCGCACCAGTAAACTCTTCATCACTGGGCAACACCGCATCCACCTCTGCGATAGCAACATCCTCCTCGCGATTGAACTCCTCGTTCGTTTCGAAGGAAAATTTGTAGATGTAACCGTGGCAGCCTCCTGAATCGATGGCAAGGCGAAGATAACGCGCGTCATTTGAAAATCCCTCCTCTGAATTTTTTCGCGTAATCTGGGCCCATGCTCGCGGTGAGATGGCGAAGCTCTTGCCATAGAAGTCCGGCAAAGTGGACGCTGGTGGTAATCCATGAGCTGCTGAGGTCGGCGAGCCACTGATCGCAGCGGTGCACCAGCGACGAAGAGAGAGACGCAGCATCTCTACACGGCCAGGGAATTTGGCGGAGGGATAACCAGGAAGAAGCAATGAGCAGGTGTCGTTTGAGGAATCAGTGAAGACGCGGATCACGATGCATTCCTCTTGTAACTTCTTTTCGTGCGTGCAGATGGGTGTGTGTGTGTGTGTGTGTGTGTGCGTATTTGTGTGTGCATGCATGCGCAAGCGATCGTAGGCACGGTAGGTCAAGGAGGCGCGGAAGTCGTCCAAGAACGGCAGCAAGAGAGAGTGGAAAGCGGAAGAGGATATCAAAGGTGACTCAAGGAAGAAGAAGCGTAAGCACAAGCACGCGCGCACACACCCGAGCATACACCAGCGCACTGAACTGAAGCAGAGCTACACGAAATAGAAAATGGGAATAGCGGTATAAACCTCTGCACCAGTGAGGTCATTGGGACGGTATCGGAACGGAGTAGAGCGAACCAACGAAAAAAAGTATATATATATATATACACACACACATATAAGAGAGAGGATTGTAAGTGTACAAACACATTACATGAGTCGAGGGCAGAAGCTCCTTCTCGGCCCTCTACATCATCGCCACCCCATCACGCCTGCCGCTGATGAGCAACTGGTCGTTCGCGGCTGGGCCACTAAAATCCGCGGCTGGGTCTTTCGCCTCCAGAGGCACTTTCTGTTTTGCGGAAGGTTCCCATGTGCACGGAAAAACATACGCTACTACCACAATCGCTAAGTGAAGGATGAGGAAAAAAAAAAAGAGGGGTCCTCTTGAGGGCCGTGAGATAGCGAGCCCGTTGGTCTTGCCTTGTACAGTGAAGCCTTATGATGAACAACATAAACAGAAATATACCTCAGCCAAAAAAGCAGAAGGCTGTGAACGGCATGCCCACAGAGGACATCAGCGGCATTCAGCGTTTGAAAGCGAAAACAAAGGTACAGAGGGTGCTTCGACTTGAACGGCAAAGCCATCATGCAGACTCGCTGACGCTGGTGCCTTCAAGATCGCCCTAGTCCCTCTTGACCTTATCCGCCTTCTTTTTCGAGCGTTCGTCATACCATTCCATAAGCGGATCCATCACGATAGCCAGGAAGAACAAGAAACTAAAGAAACCAAGAGCCATTACAACGATATCGAACACAAAGTCATCGTAGTTGAGCGTTTCATACATCAAAGCAAAGCCACGGTAGTGAGAGAGGTACTCAGCGACGGCGCCAGCTACAGACAGTTTCTGCGCCTTGTACACATCTGCCAGCACATCCTCCGCAAACCGCGCGATGAGCTGGTGCTGCTCGCCTCCCACCTTCCATGGTGTGCTCATTTTAATTGCCTCGAAACGCGGAACATACGTGCGCATCTTGAAGAAGCGGTCGCGCTTCGTGTCGATGATCAAGACAGCCGGCAGCTGATCCAGCTCGATGTCGTATCGCGAGCGCCACACCTCATATTCCACAGCGTCGATGTAAGACCAGGAAACGCGAGGGATACGCATCTCTTCCTCGATTGACAAGTCGCTTCCGTGTTTTGTCGCAAGAGCGTCGTTTGCGGCCTGTGCAATCTCGCGCAGAACCGGCACGAAATCCGTGTCTGTGTCGTCAATTGGGCGATTCGTCATAATCAGACCCAAGTAGTTTTTAGGGTAGTACGCTAGCGTGGCGAACATGGCCGACGACGCGTCCTCGACGGCGTGGAAACCGTGCAGTGCCAGAAAGTTCTCAAGTGGTACGCTCATTGTCAGCTTATCGGCGCCGGCCTCGATAGTCTTGTGTTTGGACGACCTCTTGACACTGCGCTCCTCCACCCACGGCCCTGAGTAGCAGTGAGGCTCACGGTAGCGATCAGAGAAGACAACCAAGGCCTCACCATCTGGGCCATTCGCCTTCCCAGCCGCAACACACGCCTTTGCCTTCTTCACCACAGTCTTATACTTGTCACTGGCGTTCGCCGCCCAGTCCTCCGCTTGCGACTTCTCGTAGATGACGGCAAAGCGAATGTTACTAACGGACGCGGCGCCATCAACGGCGTGGTTCCAGTAAGCGGTCCGCTCGTTCTCAGGAGTGCTTGAGGAAGTGGCTGGCACGTAGACGTAGCACGGAACACGCGTTGTGCCGCTCCTTTCCTCGATCGCATTGAAGTGAGACACATCTGTGGCATCCTCCGAAAAACTCCCGGTGTCCACGGCATGCTGGAGGTACGTGGCGAACTGCATGAAACCCTGCTCGGTGTTGGCGCCTTCGTACAGGTGCCACTGCGTGCCCTTGCCTGTGGTGTACAAAAGGGTGGGAAAGTGCTGCACATCGAAATATTCCAAAACTGCCGTGTTCTTCTGCACGTCGGCCACTGCGAAGGTGCTGTGTGGCACCTTCATCAGGTCTAACTGTATGCTGGCGTTCAGAAATTTCGGCACGAGAGCTTTGCAGTGCGAACACCAGGGCGAGTAGCAGAGAACAAGGAACGCACGTGATGTTGGGCGCTCGGTGGGAAAGAGATAAGACTCGAAGTTTGCATTGTTCAGCATTACCATGGAGTCAGGTAGCTTGTATGTGGTTGTGGAGTCATCAGACATGAGCTCCAGCTTCTCCGCTGCATCCTCACTCAGATCCCCCACCGCCAACGCATGCGAGAGGCACAAAGTTGCGGCAATGAGGGCAACAACCAGCAGCGGCTTTCGCCACAGTGCACGGTGAGAACTCCGTTTCATGTTTCCTTTCATGTAGGTGAACACCTCTGCTTCTCTGTCTGTCGCTAGTCCGTATGTGGTGAGGTTGTCGTTACCTCGCAGCTGATGATATGCGGAATACTCAAGTGAGAAATATGCAAGCAAAAACGCCGTTATGTACGCGCGCGTGCTGGTGCTTCATCGCGTGTGGTAGAGGGGGGGAGGAAAGTAGGAAGGAAGGAAGGAAGCAGAGAGTGAAGTAAACGTAATATAAGAAGAGTGAGGGGTTGGTGGTGAACTTGCTCTATGCGCCAGCATGTTGGTGCACGAGACTTGCAAGGGGTGGGGAGGTGAAAACACCAGTGGTGAGCGCTTTGCTCCACGTCGGCATACGTACGCACCAAGACATTCAACTCCTAGGCTCATCGGTTTTGAAAGTGTGAGATGAAGTGGTCTGCATCGAAAACAAAACACGCGAGATAGATGAGAAAGGATTTCAGCAGTGCCGCCGTGAATAAACGAAGAAAACAATATAATAAAGGTGCAGCGAGCGCGGTTGCCGGCGCCATCATTTATTTGAGAGCACAGCCCAGACACGAAGAAAAAGTAGGCGAGTGCCAGCGAGACACATCGTGATGATACATAGGGCTCATATCCATACCCGTATTTGTGTGCCTGTGTACTTGCGAGCGACCACAACGCAGGGGATGTACATTCTCTGTCGCCTCACACACCTCCAATAAACCAAGCGGTGACAGAGAAGAGCAGTCCCAAGCAGAATAAGAAGAATGGCTGCAGCGCCTGCGTGGTACGTAATTATTTACATGAGGAAAAGACAAAAAAAAAAAAGTTGCCACCAGCAGAAAAGCGAAAAGCTGAAGGGCCGCAGCAAGCGAGAAGAGGAAGAAACAGCAAGGGAGTAAGCCACTGGCATTTGCAGTCACGTGCGTGAGCACATACTCGTGCACGTCAGTGTCGTTTTAAAGAAAGGACGGCACCCTACAGCTTTGGCAAGGATGAGGAAGGTGGCGACGGCTTCAGCGGCGGGCGTGGTGCTGCAGAGGTAGTCACCACACTGCCTGCTCGCGCAGCCGACGCCCCTGATCGTGAGTCACGAAGCCTCAGGCGGGGGAGTGGCGGTGGTCGGAGAGACTGCGACGCCGTCGATATGCAGTCGGACTTCACTTGCTCGCGCTTGGCATTTCCGTGCAGAGCCTCGGAGAAAAGTTTGTCTTCCATGTAGCTCTGGTAACTGTGGCACAAGGCCCCGTCGAGGGAGTCCTCTGTAGTGAGTGTGAAGAGCTTGACAGGCGCTGGTGCGAAGGACGTTGGTGACGAAGTCAGAGAGTGGACTGGCTTGCCACGACCGGCATGACCATACTGCTGTTGCCCTGCCTCTCCGGCGCTGCCCTGGATTACCGAGCGTAACCTGTCCTGGTGCATTGTTCCACCGACAAGTGATGTCGCCGCCGCCAGCGGGGCTCGCCCTCGTAGCAGGGCGCGCTGCCGGGGGCCGAGGTGCAGATGGTTGAAGAACTCCTCGAGTTGCTCAGAAGTGTAGTCGATGATATCAACACGGAAGCGGCCCCCATGCGAAGCACGATCCGCCCAGTACGTCTCTAGCTCTCGGAAAAGTCGCTCCAGCTCCTTTCGTTCCGCCACTGTACTCGGTGAAATTTTCCACGCAATGGAATTGGCACGCAGCTGCGCACTGCTCGCTGCGCTCGAGACTCTCGAGGTGACCTTCTGGCGTTCGGGCAGGTGCAGCGACTCGCACGAGAAGCCCACTGATGAGTCGCCCTTGGCAAAGGAAGGTGGCAACTGCGCACTAGGCAGATGTGGTGAGTCAGTGTACCTGGGAAGCTTCGTGGGTGAGGTGGACTTCTCCGGTCCCTTGGAGGACAGCAGACAGGAAGGCGGCACCTCGGTAAGACCGAAAGTTTCTTTGGTGAGCGCGCCCTCTGCGGAGCCGGGCGCAGCGGAGTCTTTGCCGCTCTGCTTCTGGAGAGCCCTGTTCTCCTCGAGCATGCGCAGCAGCCGCAGCCGGCGCTCTCCTATGCTTTCCTTCTCTCGACCCGCGTCTCCACGTGCACTGCCTGGCCTTTGCCCCTTGATTAGAGCGGTCAAGATGTCCTGCATCTGCTGTGGTGTGAGATGGTGATTCGCTGACCCCTCCGCCTCGCTCTCCCCTAATAGACGCTGCATCAGGCTAGAGTTCGCGAGGTCATCCATTGTGAACCCTTTCAGCTTCGCCAGAAGTTCTAAGAGACGCGACAGTCTGCCTGCATCACCAGCCTCGCCACCCTCAAGGTTGTAGTCATCGTCGCTGCTGCCACGGTAGTTTCTCTTATGGACGCCTCTCTCTTTCTCCTCCATGAGCTGCAGTAAGTCGTACACTAGCACTTCCTCCTCCGGATTATTTAACACCTCTGGTGGAAGATGAACCCCCTGTGCCTCCAGAACGGAGCATAGCCACTCCTTGCGCGCCAGCAGATGCTCCCGTTCCTCATGAGTGAGCCTAGACTTCCTCGACCCCTTCGCACGTGGTCCGCCATCACCACCGTCGGCCACATCCTCATCAGGGAGTTCCCAGTCGAGCTTTTGCCAAGACTTCTTTTTTCGAGCCTTATGGTCTTTCCGCGAGTAGCGCGGGTGATCACGTCGGAAGCCTGTATGGTGAATGCGGCGACGGCGAAGGCGCCTGTTGCGACGATCGACGATGTCGAGGTCCTCGATAGAGCTCCACGAAGTCATGCTGGATGACCGGGAGTCGCTGCCATCGAACCCAGCATCCACGCGGCGCCTCACCTCTAGCCGCCGTGCCTTCTTCGCTCGCTCCTCGTAGTATTTTCTGCGAAGGAACTCCGGCGCTCTTTCGTCTGCCGTGTAGAGCGAGCAGTCCGAGGAAAGCGCTATCTGCCAGCGCAGCTTTCGCCGACGTACAACGGCTCCGTCTTTGTCCAACTCTTCCTCGATGATGTACGAATCATCCTTCGACTCCTGCCCTGAGACGCTGTGACAGGTTGAGTGGCTGTCGCTGCTGCACACTCGACGGCGGTAGCGGCGCCTCACCCCATCCTCACCAACACGCTCGCTGTAGACCCATTTTTCACTACCCCCAGCCTTAGCCTCGGCGAGAAGTTCCCACTCAGAGAGTGACAACTCTAAATAGGATGCCTCCAGCAGGAGGGACGCATTGTCATTTGTGTGGATTGACGACATCGATCGCGAGTACCTGCCTGTTCCACGCTTTCTTTTGAACTGCGGTCTACCTGCGCCATACCTGTCTGCCACCGTGTGGATGCTTCCGGTCATGCTTGTCATACTGCTGGCAGACCTGCGCTGCGACAACGGCCGAGACAATTGTCCGCTTACCTCCTCCAAGAGGGCCTGAAAAGCCTCCATCATCTCTGTCTCCTCTTTCACCAACTGAGCTTTCTCATCTGCGCTCATCACAGACTTGGCCGCCTTACTCTCTACTGCACTGGCAAGCACCTTGTCCTCCTCATCCCAATTGTGCCCAAACACCTCAGCGTACAGCTCCCACATGAAAATCGCCGTCTCCACAGGGTTGCCAGCGCAGCACGTCCAGTTGTCTGCCAGCTCCATCATGGAGCACCAAAACTGCGGATATGTGAGCGAGGGTAGCTGTGCTACCGTGAAACTCATCGGAATCAGAGACACAGACGCCATACTGTACGATCTGCCGAGGCCACGATCACAGCCTTCAGCGCTCCTCATTGCCGTTTCGTCATCGACTGTTACCGCCATCGACGAGGCTGGTCCGATACTCGTCCAGTCGTCCCCCGGAAATATCTCTCGCACGCCGCCGCCGTCGCTCGTGCCACCACCTGTAAATCTGCTAAGAGTGTAACCGTTGCGACGCACTGACAGAAACCTGCGCTGCAAGTGCAACGCCTCTCGCTGCGCTTCGACACTGGTGACGGACATGCGATCATCCCCCGCGTCTTCGTAGGTACCTCCGTGCAATTTGCTATCCGCAGGTGAGGACCTTAACGTTGGCCCTATGCTAAGAGCAGCGGTAGAGCGGCGATGCTGTCGCCCACAGTCGCCAGCGAGGCGTGGCGCCTCACCAAAGTAAAACGTCTGCGCCGCGTCACCCTCGTCGTATGCAGCATCCACGAGTAAATCCTCCTGAATGTATGGCAACACCTCTACTTCGACCGCGTCGCATTCCGGCAAAAGCACATGCGCTATGCGGGTATGGAGGTAGACGTACTGGAGAGGAGTCATGTAGTAGGAAACAGTGGAGTGCTGCTCAGCCCCACCCCCAACGCCGGAGGAAGCACCGCCGCCACTCTTTCTCTTCTTTTTCTTCGCAAGCTTCGACACAGTTTTATGGTTGCGAGATGCCTTCGGCCCTTTTTTTGTACGACTAAGTGGTATGCCAGTGGCATTTTTTCGGCCCACATCATTCTCACGTGTGTGGGAGCCTCCATTCACAGCAGGCACCTTGCTCTTTCCGTCGCTGTCGAAGATTTCGTTCAAGTCGTCCTCATCCGTCTCTTTGTCGTTCTTCCCACACTGTGCAGATGCCGCGGCTGCAATATCGGCCTCCGCCGCTGCACGTGACTTGTGCGCCTCCTGCACCTTGTGTGCGTGCTGAGCCGCCATGGAAACCGTCAACCGGTCCCAGAATCGGCGAATTATGTCGTTCACAAGGCGGTCGTGGGCCACTGCTGCGGCCGCGGCTCGGCAGGGTCCGTACGCCGCACGCAACAGTTGACGATGGCACCCCGCCAACTGATCCCACCGCATGTCCTCCTCCACTATCGCGTTGCAAAATGGATCCGCGGCAGCCATGTTGGTGCTGTCGTACTGCAGCAACATCGATGCCGCGCCAAGCGTCATGGTGGCGGGGTCTCGTGAGACACCGCCATAGCAACAGAGCAGGTGCTCGATAGGCCGTGCAGAAATGACAAGATACGGGTCGTTGCCCGTTCCAGCCTCCCGCTCCTCCTCCGTGCAGCGTTGCAGCAGCAGTTGCATCTCCGCTGTCCACCCGGTGAGGAGTCTATCCCCGCCACTGCTAACAGGGCTACCGCCGTAACGAGCAGCGGTGTTGTGGTTGCACCCCATTCGTCGTGCGAAGAAACGGGTCCTGTCCGCAGCGATATTGCTAGAGACACCCATGCCCATCCCCCGTGCACGTGCGTTACCGCCGTTTTCGGCGTTCTCCGCTGTCGTGACGCTTAAGCCAAAGCGGGAGAACGACCCAGTGTTGAGGGCCTCAGACAAGGCTGATACGCTCTCATCCATGTTGCCTTGGGTGTTCCTCAGGGGCAGTGGGCGATGCAGTAGGATGCCGTTCTTGCCGCTCGCCATCGTGCTGCTGCCGCCTTCCACGGCATGGCTACCGCGTGGTGTTGTCGGTGTTCGAAAACTCGTCTCGTCCGCCTCTCCGATGACTTTGCCTAGCAGCCGGGGAGTAGAGACTGCGTAAATGTTGAGCGGCACACTGGTGTTCGATGCAGCAAACCCGCCAAAACTGGCTCCGCCATTGACAGTACCACTGCTGTAGTGGTCACTCTGGTAGTCGTGGTCCTTGGAGTAGATGGAAGACTGCTGTGCGTACTCCGAAAAAAGGAGGTCCACCAATGCCGAGTCACGCTGTGCAGCACCCGCCCCGCTTCGGGCCTGGGCAACTGGCAAGCTGGTTGGCTGAAAAAGCGGCCGCCCTTCCACAGCTTCCATCTGCTGTAACTCCAGCTCGAATCGTCGGCGCCGGCATTCACGGTAGTATTTCTTTGTTGCCATAGCGAGGGCGGGGTGCCGCAGCGACTCGCGCCGGCGATGGTGGAAGGCGCTTACACGTGGCTGCCGTGTAATGAGAAACTCGATCTCGTCAGCGGAGTTGCTAAGGAGGCGTCGCTGCACATCTTGTGGAATATGCATGCGCAGCGATACGAACAACGCCTGGACAACCTTTCGATCGAGAGCGAGGGCCGATGGGGGAGCCCCCCGTCGTGGCGACGGAGGCACATAGTACATAGCATGTACACCGCTCGTGGTAGTGGACATGCTGGTAGTTGCGTATGGGGGTGAGTGCGAGGGTGTGAGAATGTGGATGTGTGAGGCCGTGAGCCGTCACTACCCCCTTCACTCCTATGCGTGTTAGTGTTCTCGGGTATAACACGTTTGAGCAACAGTTCTCAAGGGCCCTTGCCTTTCCTTCCGCGAAAACCAACGCGTGAAGCAGAGGCTCAGAAGGAGAGCGAGAGAGACAACGAGGACAAGCAAGCAATGAAGAAGTGGAGGTGCTCGGAAATTAAAGTATGGTAAGGCCATGCAAAGCTCAGACAGAGCATAGAAGAGGAGGGGCAGGAAGGCATACGCTCGCCAAGCCGCCAGGCGGCTGTGCCTCTCTTTGAGTGGGGTGGCGGCGATGCACAACGCAGCCGGCAAGCAGAGAAGCAAGAGTGCCGGTATCTGTGCGTACACGCAAGCCTCATATTTGAAGTTAAATAGCATTGTCGACGATGACACCCAATCGCGCTCCTCCTCTAATACCGATCAAAAACAAGTGTGTGTATTGCGCGTTTCACCTCTCTAATGATGCCGTTCTCTTGCTTCTTCTCTTCTGCACACATCTTCCGTGAGGTAGAAGGCGCATCAGGCCACAAGGAGCACCGGCATACATAGGTGCACTTGATTGTAGGTCTCCTTTCACTTGCATCTCTCGCCTAGCCTCGAAGCGGTGTGGGAAAAATGCGCGTCAATGCGCAGACTGAAAGAAGATAACGGCGGGGGGGGGGGGGGCATCGTGCCAGTCAACAAAACAAAAAAAAATCGATCGACGCAAAGCAAAAGATGGAAGGCATGCGAAGGAAAGAGTAAAAACGAGGAAGGAGCGATAAGTGCATCGATTGAGTAGCGGTGTGTGCAGTTCAAGATTTACACCAAGGATACGTCTGAGCCACAAACGTTGCTTCTCCTCCTCCCCCGACTCGACTGGTCCCCGCCCTTTTCATTGCCTCATGCATCCGTGTCCCCCTCTGTCTATGTGTTGCTCCATTTGCGTTGAGCAAGGAGGGAGAAGATGCGTAAGCTAGAAGGGAGAAGCGGGAGAAAGAAAAGGGCGAAGGGGCAGTGCAACACGCTCGACGAAGAAACGCCCCCAGGGAAGACAGCAAGCAAAAAAGCGATGGCCCGGTGTTGTTTACGCGTAGCCGTACAGGATTTGGCCACGCTTGCGCAGCGCATTCACGACATCTGACGCCGTCACTGTCTTCTTGCGTGCGTACTCGGTGTAGGCCGTGCTGCAGCGCACAATGTCCTCTACGTAGGCTTTGAGCACACGGCGCACCTCTTCGTAGATCTCGCTCGAGATGCGCTTCACGCCACCGCGGCGCGCCATGCGGCGTACGCAGCCGCGCGTGATGCCGCGGATGTTGTCGCGCAGCACCTTCTTCTGGCGCTTCTGGCTGCCCTTGGCATCAGCGGAGCGCTTACCCTTGGCCATGGTTGATATGTTAAGAGAGAAGAAGCTGCAAGAGAGTGATGAGAGTGGTGGAACCGCTTGAAAATCTGGTCTAGAGAAAGACAACTAGATGGGGAGTGTCTTCGACTGAGAAACAGCAAGTGCGTGGTATGTATGTGTCAAAACCAACAATAATCAGAAGTGTGGTAGGAGGATGATATCATGTGCAAGATGTCGAGGAGCATTTTGTCGATGTCGCAATGCCCGAGGCTCAGCCTCGCTTCACTTGATCCGTATGACGTGAGAAGCCGCCCATTCAAAAGGCAGTTCGTCCTCTACCGGCTCGCTTGTCTCCCACAGCGCGGGCGTGAGAAGAGAAAGGGATACGCGATGAGTACCGCTTCCCCTCACAGCCGTGCACAATCACCTCCCTTGGTTCCAGCACCCTGATATCGCCAAGTAGCCGTAGATGCATTGCTCCCTTTCCTGTTTTTGCTTTCTGAGAAAGCGATTGCACATTATAATCATGAACAACAACAAAAAATGAAAAAATGTGCATCGCCGTCATCGTCACTGATATTGTTGTTTCAATGCCAACGCCGCCGCCTCCCAAATGCCTCTGCAAGACAGATTCTAAAAAAAAAAAAAAGAAGCTCATTGCATATGTTAGTTAGCCTCCCCTCTTCCTGTGCTTTGTACTGTTGTATTTTTCCGGCCTCTTAGAGGCTGGCATGCTCGACAGCTTTCCTTTCTTTGTCTCTCACCCTCAATCGGAACTGCTTCCTAATATTTGGGCTGAAGAGTGGGAGGGAGGAGACTTGTTTAAGGTTTCCTTTTCCTTCGGTTTTTTTTTCTTCAGCACCCCCCGGTGGTCCTGCTTCGTAACTCAACTTTTTGAACCTTTTTGAATGTTTGGTTCCCTGATTATTCTTCTCTCTGTGTTACATACATATAGATACATGCATGCATATATCTATATATATATATATATATATATATGTGCATGTATTGCTCATCTTTTTCCCCACTCTTGTGTCTTCCCCTTTCTTATGAGTGCACGCAAAAACGGCGTGGGCGCTCAGCATGCACCCAGGTACATATACATAACCGCACGTCAGCAAACTCAAACGCGCACACACGCCCAAACCACTTGCGATACATCACAGGCACTGGGCACAGCACATGTATGACTTTCATGCGAGAAGGCCAACGAACGCTTTCTCCATAAGCTCATCAACACTTGACGAGTAGAGAATGTGAGGCCCACAGAAGGGGGGGAGAGGAAACCTAAACGGAGGAGGAGGAGGGCAAAGCACAAGCGGAAATGGCAAGTAGGGAATAATAAACAGGGGAAGTAAAAGTCACTTTTCTTACCCTTCTTTATAGCCCTTCCCCCTTTGTTTGCTGGCTCTCGGGTCCATCTCCCTCTTCTCACTCACCCCATGGCTCCGCTCCTCGGCCTCGTGCATCTAGAAGCATGTGCCATATAGCACAGTTCGATCGTGGACTACTTTTCTCTTCTCTGTGTGTGTGTGTGTGTGTCCATAGATAAGTAGTGGTGAGCAGTCCAGTCGACATCATGGCACACAAGCGCAGGGAAAAGGCGAAAAAGGAGGCAAGATGGGGCAGTAGAAGTTATGAGACAATGACGTGAGAACACGCCAACACAGAAACGGGGAAGATCACAAGAGTAATGCACAAAGAAGAAATGATAGGAGGAGACAGAAGGAAAAAAGGAAAAAAACGAAAGATGCGCCCTCATGAAAGGTAATAACTGCCGCGCCTGAAGGGAAGCCCCACTAAAGCAGCATGTCGCCAAAAAGAAGCCAAAAATGAAAAAGAGATTGCGAGGCAGATGGGAACAAGAGAGATACAAAGGTGAAACAAACAGTAGGGAAAAAAGGCGCTGAAGGAAACACCAGCGGGAAAATGGGGGTAGAAGGGGTACAGCAAAGACTTGAAACACCGGCCCGATGCGGGCGCACATACACAAAGAGTGAGCCACTCCCTCGCCGTTTTCGGATTTCGGAGCTCACCTCTCCCTCGTTCTTTCTGTACCCCTCCTCACACGCATGCGCACTTGCTCCTTCGCTATCTCTTTCTCCTCTCCTTTTTCCTACCCCACAGGCCCTTATACCTTCCCCACCCTCCTCGCCTCTCGCTCACTACAATGCAAATATTGAGTGCCACCCTGAGACATTCGCCGAGTCTAGGAGGAAGGGAAGAGGGGGATAGGCTAGTATCGAGGAAAAAAGGTACAAAAGGTACCAAAGGCATGATATGTGTAGAGGATAAGTAAGAAAATAAAAGGAGAGGTGGAATGGACCCAGTCGCGATACACGTGACTGAACAACTCGTTCGAGAAACGGGGGAAGAAGGCGGGTTGTTAGCAGCAGGCCGCTGCTGTCTCTCATGTATCTTTGGTATTCAAGCTCCCGTTGCTCTTGTGCTCTCTCCTTCGCTTCATTTCCCACCGTTCGCAGATTCACGTCTCTTCCCTTCTGGACATGCTACATGGCGTACTGGCGAGTCCACTCAGCGGCTGTCTTGTTGAAGGCGCTCCTATCATTCTTGTACTGGCGCGCGATATCCGGGACCAGCGGATCGTCGGGGTTAGGGTCTGTCAACAGAGAGCACACGGACAGCAAAACCTTGGAGATTGTCAGCGCCGGTGACCACTGATCCTTGAGAATATCAAGGCAGATGCCGCCATTATTGTTGATGTTCGGGTGGTAGATCTTGGTGGTGAACTGTAGCTTCGGTGGCTTGAACGGGTAGTCTGAGGGGAAGTGAATGTTGAGGAAGAATAGGCCACCAGCGTACGGTGAGTCTTCCGGGCCAATGATGGTGGCCTTCCAATTAAAGAGGTCATTTTCGCTGACTGGGCCGCCGCTCGTGTTTGCTGGTGGGTCCTTTTCGAGGTCCTTCAGCTCCTTCTGGATGCGGCGAAGAGCCATCTTTGCTTGATGTGTTTCCTTTCGAGGGGGTAAGACCGAAAGAACAAGTAGGGACGGGAGTCTGCCCTACGCTAGAGCAACAGTGCCAGCAAAGAGAGAGAACAGGAAAAGAAAATCAGCAATAGAGAGGTGACTGTCTGTGGGAAAATATAGGGCAGAGGCGCTTTTGTACACAGGTGGTCAGCGCTTTATTTGCGGCCTATATGTTGTGCGCTGCGGCAAAGCAAAGCGTATGAGAGAGTGGTGAGTGCAGTGTTCAATTCTGGCAAACGAAACCCGTATGGCGGTGTCAGAGGGGAAAAGGGAGGCGAAGGGAGAGCAGGAGTGGTGCATGGTTGTGAGTGGTGAGTGCGAAACGCGCGCAAGGGGAAATAATACGCACACAAGAGGAGAAGGGAGGACGAGGTTCCGAGGATCTACGGGAGACGGAGAAGAAACAACTTGGGAGGGGAGGGGGGCTGTGGGAAAGCACTACGACGAAGCATATAGTAACTTCAGTCCATGTCACCCACCCATACACACCTTATCTGCCCTCCCCTCCCCCGTCGCATTCATCTTGTTTGTGTTTTTTTCATCAGCCCCTGAGAGGGAGAAACCTCACCATAGCATCTCGGGCTCCAGCACACCGAATCTGTGTGGGGACATCAAACAGCCCCCGTATTCCCTGCCAATGCCCAGTCGCTTGTGGTCCTGACAGGGTCAAGCGCCCACGACGTGGCGGAGTCGGTGCGATGCGTCGCTACGGATGCCAGCAGTCACATCCTGGATAACACTGCGGCAGTGAGCAAGCTTGTACGAATCCACTCGATGGGCAGAGTGTCGACGCGACTCGAAAGCATCTCTCCTAGCTCTCACTGACTACCTGTGGGGAGCCTGAGCGCCACTGCGAGGGAGCTGCAGCACGTGGCGGCCGGCATTCTATGAGCTGCTGTGAAGCGACATGCAGAGAGGGCGGGTAACGTTGGAGCCAGAGGCCGTTTCTCCGATGACTGAGTTGGATTTGCTGCGCCACATGTCTACGGCTGCTTCGCACCACGCGATCGAGCCTGCGACGGTCCACATCACGCAAGGGTCGACTCCTGTTGAACGACAGAATGGCCTCACCGTAAGAGTAGCTTCCCAGCAAAAGAGGTGGTCGCGTGCATGAAGAGTCCTTTTTAGGGGGTGTTGGTCGCACACACACTAGTGCCTCTGCTACTAAAGCAAGAGCCGACGACGCCTGTGTCTCCAGAAGCACCAGCACACAAGCGGGAAAGGGGTGCTCGACCACACATCGGAAGCATACACGATCATATCCTTTTATCGTATTCTACCCCTCGATTCCCTCCAGCCCCCTCCCCGCCACACGGGCAATGACGAAAAGGAAAAAAGAAGAAACCGGCATGTACACCTCACGTCCGTCGCCGCACGCAGCGGGGAATAAAAGCAGGGGCGACGACACCAGAGCCTCTCTGCTCCGTCTTCGCATTCGGTCCTGCGGAGTTCTCCTCCAGTCGTTCTCGTTTCTCTGCGGCTCGCCGAATCTTTAGTTGCGCATCACGAAGCTCCTGCTTTCGCCGTTCAGCCACTACAGTCATCCCAGATAATGCAGCGCTGATAAATACTGGCTGCCCCTTCCACGTTACGCCGTCACCAGACAGCCCTTGCTTTCCTAATGCCATGGTGCGCTCTGCAATCTGCCGCAAAAACTCCTCGGTGATGCGACTCTGCGAAGAGTCGGCTCGCTCCTCGTGTGCCTCGGCCACACCCTCCTCGACGCCGCTGCTGCCGTCAATCCGGTCCTTTCGCCTTTCCTCCTCCTCTGATGTGGGGTAGCGCCATTCGACAAGGAAGTACGGCTTACGAGAGTTTCGCACATACAATACCTCTACGGGAAAGTGAGGCATCAGCCGCTGAGACGAGGCAGCGTGAGGGGGTTCGCCGGCAGCGGCACCATCCTCAGGTGCGCTGAGCTTTGTCTCCTCGTTGCACGTGCCGCCGCTGACAGGCGTTGGTGCAGTCTCGTACCAGTCCTGAATGCCGAGTGTGAAGCGGTGTGCAAAGAAGAAGCCGTTCAAAAGCTCGCCACGGCTGTGTAGTGCAGCACAGCGAATAAAGATTGCCGGTGCATCAGTAAGACCAACAGATGGAGACACGTTCATTGTTTCAAATGATACAAGTCAATGAACAAAAGCGGTATCAGTCCTTGATTGTATATGGATCCTGCGTTGCAGTAGGCATCAGCTATCTCTCAGCGCTACGTATTGCCGTTTGGAAGTGTTGTGTGGACGTGGTCTTTGAATAACCAGCACACCTTATGTGTGTCTATGCCAAAGAAACGCTTCTTGTCTGTGTTTCCCACATTCCTCAGCTTTTTCCAGTGTGTAGAAGCACAAAAACAATGCAATACACATAAAGTGTCAACATGCGGCGATCGATGCACCGTAGAGGCCATGCACATAGAGAGACGAAGAGAGGACACGTGTGAATTACAGAAGTGTTGGTAGCGGCGCACAAACAGAATCGCAGTGCGCTTTCTCTTTTCCTGTGAATCCACCCAAGAAGAGATCCACGCAAAGCACTTGCAGGGAAGATTTCCTCTCACAAGTATCGCATCGTGTGCGCCTCTCCCTTGTAACCTGGAAAGGTAAGAGCAGCAGTACAGCTCGATCGATACTTTCTCTTACAGATCCCTCACACACGTTTGTGTGCACGCGTGTGTGCGTACATTGTTGCTTCTCCTTTGATGATTCGTGAAGGCAACAAGGAGAGAGCAATGGCGGCAGTGAAAAAAAACATTTTTCGACATGAACTCCTCGATATCTCAAACAGTGTCAAGTGACCCGCGTGCTTTCTCCATCAGCGTCCCATCTCGAGTGCCGAGCGCAGGCACGCACCGCAGTAACACTCGCAGCGACAACTAGCAGTGGCCACTCACCAAGTCTTGGAAAGAAAAGAGAGGCGGACAAAAAGTCGCCTCCTTTCCTATCTCCATATGGCACAGGAGAAAGTTGCAGAACGCCTACGCGTGCGATGTCACGTGAGCCGAATGTGGAGACACCAAGGACTCCTCCATTGCCTTGTAGTAGGATCGCAGCTCCTTGTAGCGCCAGCTAAAGTCAATGTCGATGAAGCGTTTCTCGCGCAGTTCTTCCACACGCGCCTCATCCTCATCCAACTGCCGCAGCAACGACCAGTCCCGAAGCGGATGCAGGCGCTTCACCCACCGTGACGTGTCAAAGGCGCCGATGTCCGCGCTCTCTAAGAAGTCGTCGTCCACGGACACTCGCACACCGCCGACCTGCTTGCTGTACAGTGCGTTGAGGATTTGGGTCGCTCGATATGGCATGATTTCTTTGAAAGGAGTTTCTACTGGCCTAAAGCCGCCATCCGATTCCATGATGGAGCGCCGCAACACAAGCGAAAATCGCTGCGCCTCGACAGGAAGCACCATGTGAAAGTACACGTACCGTGCAGGTCCTGACATGATGTAGACGGACCTGTCCGGCACCATCACATCCAACTCCTCCCCGTTCTGCACGTGCACAAAGCGCAAAAGGCAGTTGCTGCCAAGGGAGCAAATGGCGAAGATATCATCGTACACGAAGAGGTTGTCAATGTGGGCGCGAATGAAGTCGCCTGGCTCGTACAGATTGGCGGTCTGATTATTAAGCCAGTTCTTCGGCACTACGTTGTCGTGCTCGAGGCGCTCGAGCAGTGGCATGAAGGAGGCGTGAGGAAGCGGAGGCAGTTGAAAGCGGCCGTCGTTGAGGATAATGCGATCAGAAGCACGTGTGTACACATCAACGTACCCTTTGCGCAGGTTCGTGGCATCGTCTTCAAGAATGTACTCCGGCAGGATCGTCAATCCAAACTCCTCCCCAAGAGGACAGTATGGCTCACCTGCTGCCAAGTACTTGATACTGCCGCCTTTCAGGAGGTGCTTGACCCCTCCTATGAATCGCGAAGCAATAGACATGCTTACGCCTGACTGCAATTGTCAAGGTTCGGAAGGGTACAGTAAAAGAGGGGAAAGGAATGAGGCCGCAAAACGGAAAGAGCAGAGTGCAAGAGACAGAAAAAATGGAACAAAAAGAGAGCGCCTCCGCCATCACCCTTCCTCTCTCCAGCTCCGTGTGTATGATGGGGTCACACAAGCACATGCAATGAAACCGAGTATGCCGTGAATGTGTGTGTGTGTGTGTGTGTGTGTGTGTGTGTCCAGGAGAAAGAGCACCACGGTGGTGTAAGAAGCGGACAATGAGAAACATAGAAGAGCCACGAGAAGAATGTGCAGTCCAGAGACGGCGTCACAGACTTCTAAAGTACTAAGAGAGGATCGCAAATAGCCCCCCCCCCAAAAAAAAAAAAAAAAAATACACACACACACACTTGTCAATGCAATTCACTGAGATGCCAGACATCTTCTCCAGCGCGAAAGCATCCTTTCCAAGCCCCTCTTTCTTGCTTGCTCAGCTTGCAGTACCATACGCAGTGAAGCCATGCACGCACGCTTCTTTTTCCTTTTCCCTTTTTTTTTGGAGCAGAAGTGTATTCAGCTAGCGTATCGCACACTATCTCTGCAATCTTGTGGCGTGCTGTACGCCAAGCGTAGGCCATCTCACACACCTACAGGGACGCACGAAGGCGTAGAAACCAGTAATTACTGATCATCATCGGGCGTGGTCTTGCCTTTGGAGAAAACAGCATCGTTGTGCTTCACTGCATAGCGACGGCGTTGCCTGCGCAGGCGAGCCTCGCCAATAATGGATCCGTTTGTGGCCTCCAATACCGTCTTGAGAGACCCCTCCATTACTCTTTGACTACGCAGTCTATGGAACTCATCAAAGTACCGCGGTACAACGCTTGAGCTCACGCGACCACCAGACACTCCAGCGGGCCCTCGATGGAGAGACCGCCTAGTTTTACTGCCACTCCTCCGCGGCCCATTCAAAGTGGTGTTGTAGGAGCCCGCCACCTCCGCTGGGATCTCTGAAGTCTCATGGATGATGCGAACGACGCGACTTCCTGGAAAATTTCTCTTCAGCGGCGGAGACGACGCACGTTGCTTGCCGCTCTGTGCTCCTCTCACCTGTTGGCTCTCCTCCGAACAAGAAGTAGACAGCGGAGGGACTAGCACTTCCCGGACCCCGCTGAGCGCCGATGGAAGAATCAGCTCCACGACAGTGTACTGATGCTGCGGCCAAAGCTTCACTCCACCACAGACGTCGACTCCCAGCAGCATCCCGCCGGAGATAGAGGTATCCATCAGTAGGCGACCGTCGCCAAACATGCGGGAAGGGTAGATACAGTGGTGGTTCAGAAGCATACGGTAGCCATGCAGCTCGACCCCGCACCAGTGCTGTAATTCGTTTTGCACATGGTACTCGTAGAGATAGAGATGGATACGTGTTGAGCAGTGGGCCAAAACAGCCTCTTTCGTCGCCTCCAACGTGCAAAGCGAAGGTGAAGGAATTCTCGTGTGGCAAGCCCGAGTCAGGTCTGGGGTTGAAGGTGAGGAACCAGAATTGGAGTTGGTACGTGCTGCTTCGAGAGTCCCGGTATCCTCTTCTCCTGCTTTCACACCGACCCCGCACTCTAGATTACTATGAGGGTCATCAGATTTAGTTAATTCCTCCCGGTACGTGGTGCAAAATGAGCACCACAGCAGCTGAGGAGTGTCTTCTGAGCACCGAATGCCTTGCTGCTCAAACTGTCGCGCAAGCTCCTGCATAAGATGTTTGCCCAACGTATGTGAGTAGAAAAGGGCCTAAGAGTAAGGGAAAAAATGATATTTGCCTCTGAAAAATAACGACTGTAGCTTACCGTGAAGCGAAGGTGAGCACACGTGGAACGCTTACAACGACCTCAACGCTAGCAAATAGCCGATTTCCCCTCGAGGTGAAGACGCAGCGAACCCCAGAGAGTGCGTCTTACTGCAAGTTCTTTGCAGCGAAGGCAAAGAAAACTCTGGCTTCTTTTTTTTTTTCCAGCGCTGCCAGCTGCTGCGTGTCTTACCATTGACAAAACCGCAAAAACACATTCGCACGCAAACAACGAGGAATAAAACGAGGATTGGAAGACATCACCGTGACAAGACAGAAAGGGGATGGAGGCCTCAGATTTATGAGAGTCCCATGTGAAACTATAGCACTTCCAGTCCCTCCTTGGCATATCAAGCAAACCTGTTCAAGGTATTCGATATCCCCAGCCTTGCTTTTCTCTTGTGATATGTAGCTGAAGAGTGAAGCTAAGGGGTGAGCAATGTTCTCTCTCTTCTTTGAGTGGGATACAGCACAGATGTCTCACGGTGACATAGAAAAAGACGCACTTCAGCCACCCCCGCAACCACAGGCAAACGCACACTGTGAGTAAACTATTCAAACGTAAAACAAAGCCGAAACACGCACGTTGAGATAAGTATAAGGCTTTGCCAAAGCTCTCTCTCTCTCTCCGAACACTATTTGACCGATTCCCCCTTCTCCCTTTAAAGGGGCACTGGCTTCTCACAAGCATGTCGAGGACGCAGCCAGCGATGCCGCACCACAATACCACAGACACGGAAAAGAAGCACAAACAATAATTAAGTGGTCCGTAAAGGAAAGGACACACAGCTCACACCGATACTGAGAAAAAAAAAGAGAACGAAACACGCACAAAACAGCGAAAACAACGTTGCATGAAACTGGAAAAGGGGGCCATCGACCGCGTCTCCAACGTCGTATCTTGTCGCTATTCATGCAGGGGTCCAACACAGCTTGACGTGAGTTGCTGTCCTGAGGGTAACAAGGTGAGAGTCACCGTATTTATTTTCATTCGCAAGTGGCGGGAGCCCCCTCGCTCGCCGGTATCTTTCGCCCTTTTTTTGTCGGTTGCGTCCATTGAGGGCCCTTAAGCTGCGTCACTTGGAGGCCTTTACGCGTTCCATTGCCTTGTCAAAGTGCTGCTGTGTTAACGGCGGGACCTTCTCTGGAGCGGCAGAGGGAGCACCACCAGTCTTCATCGACTCCATCTCACGTAGCGGCATGAGGGCCGCTGCTTTGCATAGCTCTGACAGGTCAGATCCGGTGTATTCCGCTGTCTTCAGTGCAACGTATCGAATGAGGCCATCCTTTTTCGGGTTGTGCTCCAGGTCGTGAGCGAGGAGGATACTCAGAATCTTCTCACGTGCCTTTGCGTCTGGCGGTGGCACCTCCAACTGCAGCGGAAGACGACGACGAATGGCGTCGTCGATGGTGAAGCGGCGGTTCGTAGCACCTACGACAATTACGCGGGAGTCGCTGTTCTTCTCGAGGCCGTCCCAGTGCGTCATGAAAATCGTCTTGGCGTGCATGTGCGGGGTTGCGTCCATGGAGCTACGGCTACTGAGTAGAGAGTCGATCTCGTCCACGAAGATGACGCACGGAGATATCTTGGCTGCCAAGGTGAAGACTGCAGCCGCGTTGCGTTCCGTGTCACCGACCCACTTGGAGAAGATAGATTCCGTGTTGACATTAATGAAAGAGCATCCCAACTCCTTGGCTAGTGCGCGGGCCAGGAGAGTTTTGCCAGTGCCAGGAGGGCCGTATAGCAGCACGCCCTTCGGATGAGACCGTACAGTCTTGCCGCTAAAGAGCTCCTGGTGCTGAAAGGGCCACTTAATATGCTCCGTCAGGGCATCCTTCACATCGTCCAGCCCGCCCACGTCGCTGAAATCAACGTCGATCTTGTCAATGTCCACCACATTAGAAGCCATTTGGGCTTCAGCCTCGTTGAGGTGCACCTGCCTACCAGCGACAGTAATTCGGCGAGTTGCCTTGCTGCTGCGATTTGTGAGCTGACGAGTAATCCACACCAGTGCCCCTATGTAAACCCAGAAGTAAAGCGGTGTGTCAGCGAGGGAGTTCTTCAACTTTTCCAGCCATGCGAGAACTGTGCGGCCCACCCTAGACATAATGCTTGTTTGCACGGCGGTGGTTGCCGGCATGCCGCGCGCTATTCCCATCATTTCTCTCTAGAAAACAAGAACACCTATGAGAAAGAGGAGCAGCGCCAAAGTAGAGACTTCCAAAGAGACACTTACGAGGAAATAATGGAGGACAGATGAATGGACATCATATCAACAAAGACAAGGAGCACGAAAATTGTAAATAGGAAGCTCTCTCACGACTTCTTCATGGATATCAAAGTGTAACTCGAGCCCATACCAAAGACGAGAAGCTAGAAGCAAGGGCAACACCACGAGACACGGATCTAGAAAATATATCCTGCTAGTGTTTTTCCTCTGCGGCTGGTTCTTCCTCAACGTCCACCGCAGAGTGTGCTAGTGACTGAGTGTGTATGTGTTCGAGAGAGTCGTCCTTGTGGGCTGTAAGCATGCGTGCACGTAAATACAGCATCAAGCATGACAGACAAGGAAGAAATAGAGTTTTTTTTTTACAGTGAGGCCATTCTGTCGTTCAACAGGAGTCGACCCTTGCGTGATGTGGACCGTCGCAGGCTCGATCGCGTGGTGCGAAGCAGCCGTAGACATGTGGCGCAGCAAATCCAACTCAGTCATCGGAGAAACGGCCTCTGGCTCCAACGTTACCCGCCCTCTCTGCATGTCGCCTCACAGCAGCTCATAGAATGCCGGCCGCCACGTGCTGCAGCTCCCTCGCAGTGGCGCTCAGGCTCCCCACAGGTAGTCAGTGAGAGCTAGGAGAGATGCTTTCGAGTCGCGTCGACACTCTGCCCATCGAGTGGATTCGTACAAGCTTGCTCACTGCCGCAGTGTTATCCAGGATGTGACTGCTGGCATCCGTAGCGACGCATCGCACCGACTCCGCCACGTCGTGGGCGCTTGACCCTGTCAGGACCACAAGCGACTGGGCATTGGCAGGGAATACGGGGGCTGTTTGATGTCCCCACACAGATTCGGTGTGCTGGAGCCCGATACCACGTTGAAGCGGCAGGCATTATCAGTAACAACAAAGCACACGCAGAAGATACAAAAACGGCAGACAGGAACCCGCACAAGATAAAGCACTGAATAAGATGGTTGTTGAGGGGTGATGGCTTCACAGAGATCACGCTGGCTCTACCAGCGACTCAGCAGCCACCGCGCCCCGTTCATGGTAAGTCGTTACGCGCTACATCAGCGGCGTTCTAACGTGCTTATCATCTCTTATCAGTAGGGCTCGTAGGGTACTCAGTGCTTCAAAGTGGACTTCAACTCACCCTCCTCGTGCAGCTCACGGCAGATGTCCCACCCGCCGATCAGTTCACCGTCTACGTATACCTGCGGATACGTCGGCCAGTTGGCGTATATCTTGAGACGCTCGCACACCACATCGCTGGTCATGACGTCGTAGTAGATGAAGGGGACGCCAAGCTGGTGCACCAACTCACATAACCGAGCAGTAAAGCCGCAGCGCGGACGGGATGGAGTGCCAGTGATGAACATAACGACCCCAGGCCTCTTTATGAGGTAGTGCAGATAATCATCTACTGTAGAAAAGTCCTTCTGCTGAACCCCATTGCCACCCTTCTGGCCAAAGAGGGAGTGAGTATTCATGTCGATCTGGTCGAGCTTGGCACCCGCTACATCCGCCACGCGCTCGATGCAACGGTCGTTGTCGGCAAGTGGGGTGCGGAAGTACGCAATGAACGGAACCGACTCCACCCCCTCTGCCTCGCACACGTCTCCCAATTCACCGCAATCTACCTCAGCGAAGACAACACGGTCGCCATACTCGGCAGCTTGCTTGGTAAGGTGTTCATTGACAGAAGTGCAAGGCTCACACCAGGTGGCGCTAAAGTGTACAATAAGACCCAACGAGCCTTCCGCCTTCTTCTTGATCTCGGCGTAGTGCTCCTTCGAGATAACCTTGAGCATTCTCCCGTTATCTGGCTGTAGATGCGTTCTGTGAAAAACGATAAAATGCAGGGATTTTGGTGGCTTCTTTAAATCAAGACCTATGTTAATGGGGTAATGTGTATGTGTGAGTCGCCGCGAAAGCAGCTCCCATATGCTCGAAGGGGTAAAGCTCGATTGTGTGAGCTGTAAGGGGCTTTTTTCTTGCTTATTGGCAGCACGAGCTTCGTGTGCGCAGTGATGAAAGAAAAAAAGAAAGGGGGAATTCTCCGGGACACGGGATGCAGAAGACAGAGGTAAGGCATTTGTGTAGGTGTGGGAGCACTTACCAAGCACCTCTGAGTGAAGTGAAAAGCCATCATGCAAGAGACAATGAGACGTGTGTCCTCCAGTTTGAATCTCTGTGATCTTCCATCCTCGTAAAGAATAGTGAGTTTTCTTTGGTCTTCCGAGTATCTAGTGTGTCTGCACAATGCTCGTTAATGATCCGTCCCCTTCCTCGACGTCCTATTACCGGTGGTAATGCATGATCAGCACCTGCGGAGCTGAGATTTGCTCGAGGTGTGCAAATAAAGCACAAAACTTGCCTCCTCGGATTCCTGGGAGTCTCTCTGCGGGACATCCCCGAAACTCCAAAGCGAGGAAAGCCACACAACGGCGCTCTGAGAAAAAAAGAGTCACGGGCAAGGATGAAAAAAACAAGCATTGAAAGAGTCATTTGAGAGTGCTGCAGCACAGTAAGAGTGTGCAGCGCCCCTTAACCCAGAGGCGGAAGCGCGAGAAAAGCAGCAAAGGAACGCGATTTACTCATGTAAACAGAAACGGATCAGTTACCTGCGGCACTTCACGCTCACGACGCTAGTCACCTTACGAGAACGCTGAACACTCTCACGGAGCTTCTGCACTTGCATGCGCTTCTGCCTGTGAGTGTTCTGCAATTCCTTCAGCGTAGAACGCATCTCGTGCAGCCGCATCCGCGACTCCTCGCGCTGTTGACTCATGGAAGCTAAAGTCTCATCTAGTATCTGCAGCTCCGCCCTCCAGTAGTGTTCGCTCGCTTCAGTACCACTCAGCAGCTGCTGTTTCATAAGCGCAGGCGAACACGAAGGAGTCGAAGCTCTCACTTGTGAGTTACAGTTTTCGATCGAGGAAGCTCCAGTCTTTTTCACCGAGGTGAGTTCGCCGACAATGCTGGCACATTCCGTTGTGGCACGACGAGAGGAACGCAACCCATCCAGCATGTGCCGCAGGGTGCTTGTTTCTTTATCCAGAGCCACTAAGCGAAGATCGAGGTAGTTTCCACGTTGCATGAGCTGCTCGCGCTCATAGGAGCGACGCAGCAACAGATAGGCGTGCACCGCCTCTGGGGTACAAGTGTCGCTCTCGCTGTTGAGCAGAGGTAGCGGAATGTCCCCTCCTTCCTCCTCGTTCAGCGGCTTCTGCACTACGCGAGCCATCGATGTCACGGCTTCCTCGTAGCGAAGGCGAAGAAGATTCAACTTCTTCCGATGCCGCTGCAACTCCTCGTTAAGCTCGTGCACTTCTTTCTCATTGAGGTGCAGCTCAACAAGAGTGCCTTGCATGCCGGCCTGAATCCGCTCCTCCTCGATCTGCACTTCAACTCGAAGGTACGCCTCAGCGCCTGCCGCCTCCTTAAGCGCACCAACCTGTGCGTCGGCCGCTCTCATTAATGACTGCAGTGTCACTCCTGCTTGTTCGTGTTGAAGCAACCGGCTACTGTGTTCCTCCACAGTGGCTGTCATTTCTTGGTCCAGCCGGGACACTTCCGACTCAAGCAGACGCAAGTCGCTCAGCACCTTTCCCTGCGACACGCCTTTCTCCTCCATCGTTTTCCGCGTGTGATGCCAGCTACTGCGAAGCGTCGCGGTACCATGTAGAAGCTGCTGATGGTCTCGCTGCACACGCAGAAGGGTGCCGCGTAGCTGCTCAATCTCGCGCAGCCACGAGGCCTGACGCTGAGCGCGCTGTTCCAACGCCAAAGCCTGCATGGAAGAGAACAGTGCCTGCCGCTCAGCCAGTGCCTCTTCAAGCTTTCTGTATCTTTCCTTAAGAAGCTGCGCGTGACCTTCTGCGGTTTCCTGGTCCGAGGCAAGGGATAATTTGGTCTTCATCTTATCAGCTACCGCAGTGTTGAAGTGCTCACTCTTTCGGCCCTCGTCCGTGAAAATCTGAATTGCCTCGGTTAGCTTCGCATAGGTGCGCTCCACACGGTCTTCTAGTAGCGCTTCCTGCCGCTCAAGGGCTAGAATCATGTCACGCATGGCCGCTGGTGACGGCTGCCCAGTTGACTCCTGGCGCTGCATTAGCGCACAAGCACTTTCCAACGCATCACGACGCACCTGCTGCTGTGTCAGTAGCTGCCTCTTCTCCTCGCACAAGAGGATGACGTGTTCGAGCTGTCGACGTTGTTGGCAAAGCTGCTGTACCTCCGCCTGATTGCAGCGCGTTGAGATCACTGAGCGCTCTTCGTCCTCTCGCAAGGCGGCAGCGGCCTTTTGGAGCGCATGGACTTGCTTGTCGTACTGCTCGCGTTTAAGATTGTGGGTGAGTTCTTGGCGTTTGTTATCCCCGCGGAGCCGCTCCAGTGTGGCTTGCAGCTGACTGCGGAGCTTCTCCCCCTCGCGGGCAGCCCCTACCAAAACCTCCATGGATTTGGCATTTTCCCGAACTTGTGCATCTAGCTGGGAAGTCTGCGCGTAAACTAGCTCCAGTGCGCGCAAGCTCTCAGCCTGATCCTTGACAGCATGCTGTAAAGCGAGATGCATGGCATCAACTTCCTGTAGTGCATAAAGGCGCTCGCCTCGCACCTCCTCCAAGCGCCGCGTGGCGACACGAACTTGTTCGTTGAGGCGACTGAGCGTGGCCCACACAGTCGACGAAAGCTCGCGCTGTGCTGCAGCCAGCTCATCCCCCACCCGCTGACGGCTGAGGTGTGCCGATACCAGCTCCTTTGCCTCCTCCTCGAGTTCCACAGCGAGCTCTCGTTGACCACTCAAAGCACGGCAGCGCTGATCCAAAGCCAGCTCCAAAGCTGAGACTGCTTGAGAGAGTTGTGTCTCCTCCTCTTTTAACTTGCATGCTCGTCGTGCATCCGCCTCAGCCTCTAGTTGGAACTGTTTGAGTTTTCCCTCAGCGTTTTCAACCGCAGCTCGCTCACGCCCTAATGCCTCTGCAGTGCTCTTAACCTGCTGCTGAGCTTCGTGCTGATGTTTTTTGAGAAGCGCCAGCACCTCGCGCTGCTCGATAACGGAATTGCGTTTGGTGTCGAGGTCAAGCGTCAGCTGCTCAATGCGTTCCGTGAGCCGCTTGTTTGTGGCATTGAGGAGAGATGAAGGCCATCGAGAAGACATTTTTTCACCGAAAGCACTTTGTATGTGCGCATGTGCGTGCGCGTACGTTTATGTTCGAGTAGTTGTTTGCATATGTAACTTTATCGCCCTCCTCTTGCTGCCACTAGTGCGTTAGCTTGTGCTTCTATTTGCCTACAGTCTAGCAGAGGGAATCAGTGCGTCTATGGGGAAAAAAAAAAACGCGTGTACTTCTCTTGTTTTTGGTTGTCTCGCTGGTATAGTGTACTACGTAGGCTAATAGGGAAAGAGAATGTGAAGCTATCGGGGTGAATGCCTCATGTCTCTGGCTTTTCAGTGTGTACAGGATACATCCCTCCCATTCTGTTTTTCGTCTTTCGCACGAAAACGAAAGGTCAGAAACAAGTGTCCTCACTAATCCACAGCAGATGCTTTCACTTCCTCGTGATCGATGTAGAGTGGATGACAAATCTTCAGCAGAAAAATAAAACACGGGTTACTTTGATTTTGTGCGGTTATAGCCACTTCCAATTTGGAACAACAGAAGAACAAGTAGGACGAGAGTAAGAGTAGGGAAGTCCATCGCATCCCTTCCTTGGGGACGTTGGCCTCGGAGGCTACCATACGCGCGTGTGTTCTCTGATCTATAGGCAAAGATGAGAATATAAATGGAGCAGCCGGAGTGGACAAAAAAGAACAGTTTCTTTCCTCCTTTCTCTTGTGTGGAACAGTCAACAGAGCTCGTCGGCATCGGCCACTAGGTTGAGTTCAGGGCAATGATGGGCACTTCTCATAGATCTTGGTCAAATAACATCTGTAAACGAGTGCCATTCCAGAAAGCCACCAGTAGACTGCATCAGGTTGCTGTTCGTGGAGTGTCACATCTCGAGCACCGAAAGCATAACGTTACGCTCACAGTACACGTCATCTACCTTTCCGCACTCACGCCCTTACATGTCAGAAGACTCCCTGTTAGCTGCAGACGGCCTGTATGAATAAAATGCTCTTATAGGTGCACCGGTGTCATATTAGCAGCTGTTGTCGCCGAAACGCGTCTCGCGCTTTCCAAGCTCGGTACTCTGCCTCATCCTTCGGGCAGTCAGAATCATCTAGTATGTCGGACCCCTGGTACTTATTGAGGGACACACTTTCTGCTTTCTCACGCTTGGAGACGCTCGGCAACTGTGTTTCCCCCTGCTCCCTGCCAGACACTGAGGATTTGGTTGCGGCAGATGTTGCAGGCACCCTTAGCTGATGCTGCCCGATGTCCACATGTGATGCGCTGCCTTTTGATGTCACAAACGGAATGTCTAATGCGAATTCATCGTCGGCGTCGGCCGCGCAAAACCTCCGTATTGCACTATCACCCGGAGCTCTAGAGAGTACGATCTTGCCACTATCCACGGTACTTCCGCTAGGTGTGCACGCCTCCACAGAAAATGTTACAGGAGAGGATGATGGAAGTCCAAGCTCTTCCTCCTCTTCTTCCTGTAACCCGCCACCCGCGGAGTCACGGCACGCGCTGCCCGACATGAGACCTTGACAACTTTTCCCCGTTCTTTATTCCTTAATCTTGGTAGTTTGTCGAAGCACTCCCTGACTCCTTGTTTCCTTCAAAAACAGGCGGACTAAAACGCACACAGCATGTGTGATTCCCCTGTGCCGCTCGGTTCCTACATGCGGGTGATCAGTCAGCAACAGCAACTTCCATATGTGAGACTGAAGAGAGAGAACGAAAAGTAAGAGCGAGAATTAGTAATACAATCACATTCAGTTATTCGAAAACCATCAGCCAGGGAGAGAACATGGGTTAGAACCTAGCGTGCACACCAACCCCCTGTGCTTACGCGCACTCATAGCCAGTTCCATATCGGCACTGCTGACTGCACTGCGAGTGGCATTATTCTCATTCTCAGCTTCCGAGAAGTAGTGAGGGCAAGATAGGCTCCCACTCAAAGGCAGCTACTCTCTCCTCCTTTTCCTTGCCTCACCATGAGGCACACAAATTGCTCTGTCACGAACGAAACGCTTCCCCGAAATGTGAGCGTGTCAATACACCAGCACAAATCAGCGAAGAAAAGGGGACAGAAGACAGGTGAGCAAAGGACAAGAAAAAGAGAGTAAAGAAACGTTTTCAAAAACATGGTGTAATGCTGGTGAGCTTGCAGAGGAAAGCTTCCTCGTCCAACACATTGGGGGTGATCCTAGTATCGTAAAAGAGTAGGCTGCCAAAAAAAAAACTCACACAGCACATTGCTACTACCATGGCAGTTTCTCGGAACGGTGGTAAAAGCCGCCGGTCGGCCCGTCCGCCGGTAGGGTGGCGAGCCACACACTCGTCTCAGCACCCTCGTAGGGAGTGAAGTGTGCCTCCTGAGAGTTGAAGCACATATCAGTTTGCACGTAGCCAGGGTAACAGCAGTTGACCTTCGCAGAAGCGGCACTGCCACCAGCCTCCTCGGGGTACTTCTCGAGGTACTTAGCCAGGTTGTGCGCGTACATGTTCACAGCGGTCTTGGTGCACTTATACGCTGTCAAGTTGGGGTGCGCGTACTTGTTCTGCGGGCGGTCCACCGTCTCATGCGTTCCAAGCGGCGTCGACACAAACACTAGACGCGGCGCCTCTGACGACCGCAGCATCAGCGGGAGGAAGCTGTTTGTGATGTCTACGGTGGCAAAGAAGTTGATCTCAAACTCCTCGCGCATGCGCTGGATGTTCAAGGGGAACATCTTGTTATCGAAATCCATGAGAGCTGCGTTATTGATTAGCACATCGAGGCGCTTGTAATCAGCTTCAACCTTCTGCACAGCGGCTTCTACAGAGGCGTGCTCCGTCGGCTTCATCAGAAGAAGATCCACATCCAGCTTGTCGTTACGCAGCGTGCGGACGGCCTCTTCGCCGCGCTTTGCATCACGTGCGCCGAGAAGTACCTTGAAACCAAGCTCACCAAGGCGACGAGCTGTTGCAAAGCCGATCCCGCGGTTGGCACCAGTCACAAGCGCCACCTTTTGCAGAGCAGACATGGCGATGAGTTTAATGTGGCGTGTGGGTATGAATGCGTGTGCAGCGGATCGGCAAGTTGCACAAATCGGGTTTGAAACTGCGAAGATGAAAGAACTCACTGCAAAGACGAGCAAAACGCGTGGAGAAGTAAGATAAGTACATGAAAAGTCCGTGCAGATGGTTTTTATTGGGGGCAGCACTGCAATCTTCCTCGTCAGAATTGACGCGGCACATCTGCGGGGTGCAAAGGAGCGAAGAACCGAGCCTCCACCCGATAACATAGGTTGCAAGACACTACAAGAACTTTAGATGAGTTCCCACAGAGTCAGGAACGATGAAAACACTCCGTGCAGGGGAAACTGAAGTCAAAATGTGGCCATATAAAGTGAAAATACTCGCGAAACGAAGAGAAAGACACAGCAGTGTGGCGCGCGAAAAAGCTGTGATGACCAGTACGCCGTTCTGCCCACATAAGACTTTTGAGCATCCTCTTTTCATGAGCAGCAGTAGGCGAGGAACGCCAAAACTTCTACTCTTCGTGGATGCAGCAGCCGAGCGTCTCACGCCTTGAGCAAGAAGGGGTGCCTCGAGACGGTGGAAAAAGAGAAGCTTTTCATTGCAGCTACCAGGGAAGACAATCACGCTTGTGGAAAAACCCACCGGTGGGGCCATCGGCCGGTAACGTGGCAAGGTAGACGCTCGTCTCCGCTCCCTCAGTGACTTCCAATGGTGCTTTTGCGCCACCCATATCCGTCTTCACCCACCCGGGATGAGCACAATTCACTTTCACGTTCGTTTCCTTGAGCGAGCTTGCCAGGTTCACAGTGTACATGTTCAGGGCAGCCTTCGAGCAGTTGTACGGAGTTTGGCTCAGGGTGGCGACTTCCAGCTGGCAGCTCCCCATGATGGACCCGACATTCACAATCCGGCCAGCAGGGGACTTCTTCACCATGTCCAAGAAGTGGTTTGTCACGCATACAGTACCTATCACGTTCACCTCATAGCACTTCCGCATCTCATTGAGGTTGACCTCGTTCATAGCGCCCGAAGGAGCGGAATAGCCAGCGTTATTGATGAGCACATCGAGAACGCCGTTGACTTTTTTGGACACCTCGGCAGCTGCCTTGGCAACAGAGGACTCATCCACCACATCCATGATTACGTAGTCAGCCTTCACGCCCTCTGCCAACACCTTCTCAATAGCAGATTTAGCCTTCTCCTCATCGCGGCAGCTGATGATTACATAGTAGCCAAGCTTGCCCATCTGGCGCGCCGTCTCCAGCCCGATCCCGCGGTTCCCGCCGGTGATGAATACAGACTTCATTGCCTTCGTGTGTGTGCTTCTATGTATGTGTGTGTCCCGTCTGTAGAGGGAGAAGACGATCAAAAATCAGAGAAGGGAAAAGGTGTAGTTAAAAGAAAGACACAGACTTCTGATTGTCAGTGGCTGGTTTTCAGCACACAATTTTCCGCGTAGTGTGTAAAGGAAAGCTGCGGAGGATGCAAGGGAGAAGCGGTGAGCTGTCGAAAGTCGAGGAAAATGAGAATTTCCGCATTGTCGTAGTCAAGAAGAGATGAGAGCCACATGAGCAATTAGGTGTCATGCAGAAGTAATGTGAGCGGCTAAAAACAAAGGAAAGAAATGGAGCCGCAAATCAGCATCTAGACAGCCTTTTGAAACTTTGGACAGGATGCTAGAGAATGGTGTTGCTTTCTTTCTATGTACGTATTTTCTCGGTTAGAGAATTGGAGAAACGAGGACTAGACACGAGAGCCCATCTCGCACTAGATGTCAGGGGAGACTAGATAAAAGAGTGCTGCACATCGCACGCTAAGGAAAAATAAAAGAAAGGCCTGCTCGAGGAAGACCTAGGCCTTCCGGAAAGGCCCTGAAACCCTCTTCACAAATCGTCACGTCTGTCGATGATTTCATACATGGGATTCGTATTTTCAATTCCGACATTGGTAGTCCAAACTTGAAAATCTGCACCAGAAGAACCATTCATTGCGCTCATGACAGACCCTAAGGACTGACACGCTTTCTGCAACGAAGGAGACCCCAGGCAGTAATCCGCCAGCATACGAAAGAGGCGAGAGCCAGCCTCAAAGTAAGCGTCTTTGAACGAGGTCTTCAGCAAGTCCCCTGGTGTCTTCTTGAGTTGATTGGCAACACGCCTTCCGTGCTGCATCAAGTAAGAATCAACTGCGGAATGAATAGTATCGCAAATAATGGAAAAAGGTTCGGTGCCCGCATCGCTCCCACGCCGCTTTACAGCATTCTGACACTCATTTTTCGCGATGTCACTCCATACCTCCCAGAACTTTTTGTTGGGAATCTCACGTTTTACCGCGCTTCCGGCCAGGTTTGTGTCGCGGTGCTGGTAGGCCATGCGGACAAAATCGCTCTTCTCTTGGCATCCTGCACACTCCAGTCCGCGATCCTGCAGAAAAGCACGAAGATCCTTGATCTTCATCTTGTTAAAATCAGACTTGGTCAAACCGGCCGACGCTAATGTGACGGCAAAAATGGCAATTAAATTTAGAGCAAAGAAGAGCTTCATTTTTATTGTTGTTGCTCTTCTGGTCAGAAAAAAAAAGAGTACGAAGAGGTCTGAGAAACAGCTGTATACATAAGAAGCAGAGAGGAGATGCGCTGGAAATAGAGAGGATATCAGAAAGAAAGATAAGTTGCATTTTTCTTTGCTGTTTGTTTTGTTCATTGTCCTGTACCGTGTGTGGTTTTGCACTCAGAAGCTCAACATTTCTCGGCAAAACCGCTCAAATAAAAAAGAGCTTTTCCAATCGACACGAAATCAACTAGTGAGACCAACAAGAAGCCACCATATGGATCTTGATGATTTATTCAGAACTCTTTACTTTAGTTCACTTTTCGTTTTAGACGTTGTTATGCTACAAACAGTCGAGCAAGAGGCAATTTAGAGAAAAATTACAGGTTTATGAATCCAATATATGTGTATGTGTTTTGAAGAGGAGCTAGTCATCATCGGATGTCCGTGTTCGTTTCAAACGACGCTCTTTCTCCTTATCTTGCCTTCGGAAAATCTCATCAAAAACCTGCTTCGTAATTCCTTCAAACTCATCCTGGGCGAAGTATGAGGGACTCGACTCGAGCAGCCAGTCTTCGGAGACAGCTGTTACCGTTCTAATGTACGTGTTGCTCGTGAGGACTAGCTCGTTAAATACCACAAACTTCGGGCGGCGGTTCAGGTACGTCGATGGGAAAAGAAGGCACTTAACATCGTCTTTAAGAGTCATAAACTGGTGCTTTGTTGGAAGAGCGAGGGCCACCTTTGTGAAATACCCCTTCACTATGGCACGACGAACGTCGTTTGCAAATTCTAACACCGCTGAAGCGTCATGACCCTGCACGCACCGTTGTTGTGCCGTATAAGTGCTGCAAATAGGTAAATTCAAACGTCTCAAAATTCCGACAAGTTGTCTGTAAATGTTCACTGCCTGCTTCATGGTGCGAGGATTGATGTAGTTCTCAGTGCACCAAGAGGAACTCTGGTTCTTCATCTCGTAGAACGCATTAAAGGCATTCAGATACGAAATGTGGTCTCCTGTTGGATGGTAGAACTGTTCGCGGCACCGCATTGCACGGCCTCTCTGATCATTTGAAGGAGTGATGAACGGATTCTGCACCGACAGCATAGCGCTAATTCGTGCAATGTCGTCAGAAGATCCAAACTTAGGGCTGTGAAAAAGCATTGATGCCATTTCCGGATCTACCGGAAACTCCGACATCAAACTCCCCTGAGCCGTAAGGTTGCCGTCGTCATCCAGTGCGCCGAGATAATTGAGTAGCTCCAACGCGCGCATCAACGTCTCAGGCGCCGGTGGCTCCACAAAGTCGAAGTTAACCAGATCTTCAATGCCCATTTTTTTCATATGCAAAACAATGCTACCGAGGTTGCAACGAAGAATTTCAGGGTACGTGTTTGGCTGCAGAGCAGAATGAAAAGATTTTGCCGTATAGAGTCGAAAGCATTTTCCTGGCCTCGTACGTCCCGCACGACCGCAACGCTGCCTAGCACTCGCTTGACTAATTGGCGTTACAAGCAGCGACTCCACTCGAAGCTTCGGATTGAAAACCTTTTGCTTTGAAAAGCCGCAGTCAATCACAAAAACAACACCGTCAATTGTCAATGAAGTTTCGGCCACGTTTGTCGCCACAACTATCTTGCGTGTTCCGGCTGGAACTGTCTGAAACACCTTCCGCTGTTGTGACGGGGGTAGGGCCGAGTACAAGGGAAAGACTGAAACAGGCCCGTGGTGGCAGTTGGCACTGCTATGCTCTGCCATCCGGATACCGTTTTGCAGGCGTTCCACGGTCATCTCGATTTCATCCTCGCCAGTCAAAAAAATAAGGATGTCACCCTCACCTTCGTACAGATGAATCTGCGTTGCTGTGCGAATGGCCGCCTCCACGTAGTTAGCTTCAGGTGCCTTTGAGTTGTACACCTCAACACCGTACATACGGCCCGATATATGAACAAGTGGTGCCTCGGAAAAATACTCCTGAAAGCGCTTTTCTTCAAGAGTCGCAGACATCACTATAATGCGGAGATCAGGTCTTTTCGGAAGAAGCTCCTTCAAGGTCCCAATCAAAATGTCAGTCGATACGGTACGCTCGTGAGCTTCATCGAGAACAATGACACTGTAGCGAGTCAACAGCGGATCTATCATCGCCTCGCGTAGAAGCATACCATCTGTCAGGTATTTCAGCCGTGTTTTCTCACAACTCTTGTCATCAAAACGAATAGAGTAGCCTACCTCTTCGCCGAGCTCAACATCCATCTCTTCAGCCACCCGTTCACTCACACTTGTTGCCGCGACACGACGCGGCTGTGTACACGCAATTGCATGCTCCGGGTTGAGCTCCAGAATGTATTGAGGAACCTGAGTTGTCTTTCCACTGCCTGTCTCTCCAACGAGAAGCAGCGTCTGATACTGGCTTACCAGCTTTTGAATACGTGGTTTGGCCGCAAAAATAGGGAGTTGCTCACGCCCTTTCAAAAGCGTAAAATAGCGTGAGCTATATTCCTTTCCCGTTAAAGGGTTGCAGCTGTTGTGCTTCGCTTTCATTTTTCCGCACTTTCTTTGCATCTTAAAGCAATAAAAACGTGGTGCGAGAGAAAGAGATGAAGTTGAAGTTTCTTTTGTTCGTGCGAATGCGTAAGCAGCATCGCATACACTTTCATGATAAAGCATTTAGTATAAATCCGCTACTCGTGGCGAGGAATTTGTGCTGTTTCATTACGCGGCTTCCTCTGAAGAAATAATTCACCTCTGCCAGCAGCATGAAACCACCATCTTTTTTTTGTTTGTTTCAATGCGGAATCCGCAAGAAAATGCCAGCAGCTGACTCATAGTTCATAATGCTACACTGGGCACCTAAAGTCTCAGAGGAGCAGTTGAGCACCCTGCTCGCTCTACTGGCCCTCTGCGTCAGTGCATGTGACACACCAGTGCTTATATTTATGCACTGTGAGAAATGCCAACCATATTATTCGCTACGGAGGGGGTAAAACGCCGCCGCAGGCAGCTGTTTAGTCACTTTTCATGACCACCGCCAAGCTAAGCAGAGTCATCGTCCAGCTTAATGAAAATTCCGTGCCCCACCGCTGCAAAAGGCGCTACAGTAGGGATCCATTATTCTCATGCGCCTGTTCGCGACAGGCCCCGCGTTCTCCTGACAGGGCGCCTCTTCACCCTCTACGCTCTTTTTTGGATCGCAAAGTTACAGAGACGACTGACCGTCCTCCTCACCGCCACCGAAAACTAGTCTTTACGAATACAACGCGACAGGCAGCCTAACTGAGACAACTACATCTCTTTAGCTATCTGCAAGGCGAACACTGGACTTGACAGCCCACTCACACCCACCCCCCGTGATCCTCATCAGCGCAACGCGCTTTCACTGTCATCAATCACAGATTATTTCCAGTGTTCCTACCGAACTATGGTGTTGGGGAGGAACAAATAGAACAGCAACCCCACATACCAGCGCCCACTACCATACATTTCCGACCTTGCAAATTTGCCGCCCAACCACCTCGACCAACAGGGGCCCGCTTGCCCAGCGTCATCCCCACCGGCACGCCCCCAGGCTTCCCACAAGCAAGCAAACCCAAGAAAGGCCACCAAACCACAGACAAGAGAAACCGACAAAAATTGCATCCAACACCCTCACGCGGCGACTTCTAAACAGTGAGCGGCAAGTACCCCCACATTGCTGCAACACAAAAGCCCACAAGCAACACAACAAAGTATTTATTCCTCAAAGGCCACCACCGCGACACCAAGCCCCCCACCACCACCGAGACAGCGGCTTGCTTTCACGAGATTTGCGGTGCCTCACGCACTTATCCCTCTTGGGAACCAGAGATCTGAATTTATTTGAGTGTCAAAATCCGCTTTGGTCGTCTGAGAGGTCTCCTCCGTCTCGCTGTGAAAAGCCTATGCGCGCAAGCAAGCCCTGGTAGCCGCCTCTTTTCGGGGGGCCACCACCAAAACAAAGCAAAACACCATTTCAACGCTAGAGGCGGTAGAAAAAGAGCCTACCAACAGCCCAAAAACGCCACCAATAATACCGCCAAGATCCAACAAGCAAGGCGGAACAACATTTTGGCAATCCCAACACCAAATACGGAAGCTACCATAACAGGCTGTGGTTCGACAACGGTTCCTTATCTCAGAAGGGTGGCGGCGTCACAAAAGGGATACTGATAAGTGCCTTTTCATGATTTTATGTACTCAACAATCTCAACTAATGCATTAAATCCTTCAACAGAGTCATAGTCATTTTTTGGAACGCCAACTTCGGCTTTGGAAACCCCGGATTTTCTTTCGAACAAGCTCCTGACCACCCCCCCAAGCATTTCATCCCCAGCACAAGCGCACCAATTTTTCTGAAAACATCACGCTTTTTTTGTTGCTGCTTTGGCTTTGGGGGCTGGAAAGGCTATTGTCCTACAATTTTCTTGTTTACGATGTGTAGCGCAGACATTTATATCTTGCAAGATGAGGCCGACTACGCTCAGTTGCTTAATCCGGACTTTAGCACCTTTTAGGCTTCTTCCTAATTTAGCAACGGCTGCTCGAAGTGAAGGGGGCAGGCTCGTCCTGCTTATGGGCCCCGCCTTTTGTTTGTCGTTGCGCCCCGGTGTGGTGTAGGGTCCGCGCGGGGGCAGCGGCGCCCCCATTTGCCCAATCACCAGCGCTAGGCACAACCAGTCACCGGATCTTGTGCTTTGGGGGTCTAATTTTGAAAAGTCACTGAGCATGGCTTTTGTTTGCTTGTTTCTTTACATGTTACATTTTTTTTACTTTGATCGGCGGCGCGTTCCAGGCGCAGGGTCGCTGATTACCAGCCCCCGCTTACCGGCAGCGGGGAACACGCAGCGTTTGGGATTACTTTTGCATGTTTTTGCTTACTTCCGTTCCTGTTTTCGTTTTTACTTTTGATTGGAACATTTTTGGTTTGTTTTTCAGTCATTCCCCGGTTTTCTGGCTGTTTGCCATGGGTGGTTGTATTTTTCCTATCCTTTTTTCTGATTTTGCAGAGGAGAGTGCGTAGAAACGCAAAATAAGCGTGCTTTTCTGTTTTACTCCACTGTTACTGGTGCTGCCTCTTCCTGTTAAAAAAGTTTCAGCTGCTTATTGTTTTCGTTTTCCATTATTTTTTTTTTCACGGAAAAAGAGCAATTTTACACAAACCTGATTATTATCGGGCGCCCTTCTCGAGAACACTTTTTTATGGCGGTGCCCGTTGCCTGTTGGGGCGTGCGCTGTCACTTTTTCCTGATTTCTACAAACATCCATATGGGCCTTATGCGTTCCGCGTGTCTGCTTTGGCTGTGTGTCTGGTGGCCTTCTTTTTGTTTTCGTAGTGGTGTCATTTTTTTTTTCGTTTCCGTCTCTGCTGAGTTGGTTCTTTTGAAAGGGCGCAGGTTGCATTCGTGTTTGTCCTATGATGGGGTTGGTGGTTTTGTGGCGGCGGTTTTCTTCACCGTAGGTTTTGCTATGGCAACTTTGGTGTAGAATGGTCAGCCTTTTCCTGTTCAGCCCCCATTTTTTGCAGTTATTTTTTATTTTTACTGTTGCATAAGAAACGTAAAACACGGTGCCGAGGATAATGCCTGCGAGATGGCTCGAAAACAGGTGCATCTGTATAGGTGCTTCGGAAAAAACACCCACGTAAGGTCTGGAAAGTGTTCTTTGCGTGGTGGTGTGAAAAGGCCCGCTTGGAACCTAACGCGTTAACGTCGCAGCATCGTGCGGCGTTGCTGCGTGCGTTTCTGTGGCCATTTTTGTGTTCACATGGCTCGGGGTGTTCTGCGATGCGCCGGCGCCAGGAAAAACGCCACCTTGTGTGGAGGGATGTTGGTGGTCCGGCGCCTTTTGCTGTGCGCCTTTGCTGCGTGGCGTCTTTGGGGTGTTGTTAAATCTGGGGTGTGGGTGCGGGGCGGCCGCCGCTGGCGGGTCTGTGGGGGTTCCTTCCCCGGGTCTCTTTGGTCGCCGCGGGGGTGGGTGTTCCGTGAGGGCCCACCCCGGGTGTCCCGGTTTCCTTGGGGGGGGGGGGGGGGCGCTTTGGTGGGGGCGTGGGGCGTTTTGGCGGGTCGCGGAGCCCGGAGGGGCGCCCCCCCGAGGCGGGGGTGCCCGGGGTGGGTGGGGGCGCCCAAAGGTTTTGGGGGGGCGGCCCCGTGTGGTTTGTGCGCCCGCCTTTGCCTTTTACTTCGAGGTGCGTGTGTGCTTTGCGGCTTGTGTTTCCCCTCGGCGTCGCTGGTGGGTCGTCGTGGGTGCCGCGTTTATTGTGTTGGGGGAAGCCCGCCTTTGGGGCCCCGGGGGGTGGGGGGGGGGCGGTTGCAAGGTTTATAAAAAAGTAATCCCGGGGGGTGCCGCGCGATGGCGCCAGGCTCGGGGGCGCAGGAGAGCCCGGGATACATAAGAGCAACCAGGGGGCCCTGGCAGCTGAAATGGGGTAGGGAAAGAAGTCGGGCGGGGACGCGGACGACGAGAAAAGGGACTGGGCTGCTTTGCTTTGGAGTGCGGGAGGGTGCCTCAAAAGGGTGAACGGCCCCCCGGGGGTGGGTGGGGGGAATCAATGGGTGTGGCTAAGGCGCCGCTGGGCCGAGGTGGCCTGCGGCCTGGCGTCCGGCAATGCGGCCAAACACGACACACTCCAGTAGAGAGTTGCCGCCGAGACGGTTGCCACCGTGCACGCCGCCCGTCACCTCGCCAGCGCCGAAGAGGCCAAGAATCGGATGCATCTGCTCATTCAGGATCTCTGCTTCGGGAGAGATGAGGCAGCCACCCATGGTGTAGTGGATCGACGGCGTGACAAGGGCGACGTAGTAGGGGCCTTGGGTGCCCACGACACAGGGAAACACACTCTTGCCAGTCAGCGGGCAGGGGGTTTGGGCGCTGGAGATTTTCTCGTACTCGGAAAGCGTGTGTATCAACGTTTCTTTGGGACATCCAATGAGAGCCGCAAGGGCAGCGACGTCTGCGGCCTCAGAAAAGAGCCCCATCTTTTTCCAGTAGAAGTTCAGCGAACTGCGACCAAACGTGTTAGCAGCCGCGTCGTTCAGCACACAGTACGCGTAACGGCGACTCTCAGTTCCTGGGTAGACGTTGTCCTGCGCGATAATCGCCTGCGACACGACTGAGCGCAGATCCAGCTCATTCACGAAGCGCTCACCGTTCTTGTTCAGCAACACGCCACCGGAGCCACGCAGCGCCTCGGGGCCGAGGAAGAGTGTCTTGGCGGTCGGGTCTTTCGGGTTCAGGAGCCCGGTCGGGTGCAGCTGCACCTTGTCCATGTCGACCAGCGCCACGCCTAGCTCACGTGCCGCCTTCACGCCGTCGCCAGTGGCCCATACGCCGTTGGTAGTGGGGAAGGACGACAGTTGCGGCGCGTAATGTTGCAGAAGCGAGTTGGGCGTGTGGTCGTTCGAGAAGCCGCCGGTGGCGAGAATGACAGCTCGGGCCTGCAGTTCTCGAATTTGCTCCTTGCCACTTCCAGTTTGCGTGGCGTACGTGATTCCTGTCACCACTTCTGCATCGCCTTCCTTACTGTGCATCAGTGATATGAGACGCGCATTGGTTTCAATGGACACAGTGCCGGACAAGTTCGTGCGAATGTAGTTTTCCAGTGCACGCACAATGGTGAAGCCGATCGGCAACGGGGTTCCGTCCGGCTTGTCTGGCGCGCGGTGGCAGCGCTTGCGGCTTGCACCACCGAGTTGCGTGATGGTGGTCAGCGGGATGCCAAACGAGTAGAGCCACTCGATGGCTTCTGCACTGTGATCGGACAGCGTCCGCACCAACTCTGGCCGACAGGTGCCACCCTTTCCAGAGGCGAACGTATCCTTCTCAAAGAGCTCACCGCTGTCGTGCACGCCGGCGGCCTTCTGAACTGCCGTGCCCCAGCCGTTGATGCCAGACGTGGCCTTGGCACTGTTGCCGCCAAGCCGCCCTTCCTTTTCAATGAGGACAACTTCCTTAGCGCCTTCGAGGGCAGCCTGGATCGCTGCCGACTGGCCTGCAAGTCCGCTGCCGATGATGACGACACGACTTAGTGAAGAGGCTACTCGAGACATGCTGGAAGCGGTTGATTGAGTGGACGGTGAGAGGCCAGAGGGTGCGTTACGTACGTCTGTTGCAGGGGTGGGGGTGGGGTGAGGGGCAGGTGAGGAGATGGAAAAGATCTTTGTTTCCAACCACGAGAGCGTCCTCCACCACTTAACGTTTCTTTCATCTGTCTCGTTGTTGCGATGCGCAACCCACACGAATGAGATCAGCAGCACAAGCCCAAGGCACACCAGAGCAAGAGCGCGACACTGCGGGGTGAGTGAGAGGAGGCGCTTTCGACCAATGCCAGGGCTGTCCCCTCGGCGTCTGTCACCGCGACTAACGACAGCCGCCGGCGAGGAGGAGTGAATATTTGAGCTGCGGTTTCGGCGGCGCACAGGTTCGTCAGGCGCCACGTGCATTGTCTTCCAAATGTCCTTTCTCTCTGAGGGTGCTAGATGGTGTGGCAAGCGCCGGTGGATGCGGGCAGAACGACTCAACGAAAGGAGCTGTTGGGGAGGAGAGGCACCGCAGCCGGCCTATCTGTTGTCTGTCTCCGCTTTCTTCTGTCCTGAAGCAGAGGGAACAGTGAGGAGGCCAATAGGCGCGAGGTAAAATGAGGATTTCCGCAAAACAGAGGAAGCAACGAACAGTATTGGAGCTTCCCTCGCTAAACGAACCAAAAATAATGAAGAGCCCACGATAAGTTAGTCCCGGAGCTGTTCCCGTGTGCCAAGCAACAGCTTGTCCTTGGGGGGCACAGCTCAGCAGTAAACAAGAGTGCAAAGGCTGTAGTGACGTACGCGCATGCAGAAAGAGAGATCGAAGAGATGAAAAGTAGAGAGTCGGAGAATATGAAGTGAGCGCAACACGCTGCACATGCGAAGCAGAGAAAGATCTGTACGACCAGCCCGATCGAGAGTCACCTGGGGCGTCGCATAAGTGTGCAAGCCGAAGGTGAGTAGAGGAGTACCGTTACCGTCTGGCCACGCCCTTTTCTTTCCTGTATCGTATAGGAAGTTTTTTGAAGGACACAGAGTGTGGTATCTGAGAATGATGCCCAATAACGGATTTTCACAAGTACGTGCACTGGAAGAAGCCATGTAAACAGCTACCTCGACGATGCCCGGCGATCGCTAATCATTCCACAGTGCCATCATAACGCCGCTGCTGACACATTTGGGGCACGAGGCCCCATCCTACTTCCTCCTACAGCCCCAGCTATGAAGCAAGGAGAAGGGATGGGGTGGGGTGGGGGGCAGAAACAACTCGATATGACCACGGACATAGTGAACATTAGGCCGACATCAAGCAGAAAGAAAGCGACGGTACAGCTTTCGAAGGAAGACACCATAGAGGAAATCGTCCTTGTCTCACCCTTATTTGGAGAACACTCGACAGAAAAGGAAAGTGTAGTGCGCCAGCTGGTGGGATAACAAGACAAACATGGAAAAGACATGCAACGTTGATGAGTTTTACTTTCCGTACAATATATATATATATATATATATATGAAGGCCGCGGAAAGGGTATGGGAACGCAAGGTTGATGCTGCATCTCTGTTATTATGTGTGTGTGTGTGTGTTTGCGTGGTTTTACAGGCACCCCGTCCATGCAAGCCTCCACACGACCGAGAGAGAAGTCGCGACGAGGGTGGCGTCGAGTGGTCGGTCAGCGCAACGACAGCCAAGGTTAATAAAATCCGAATCCATTTCACCAAAACAGCAGCCGGATTTCCCTTCAGTGCGCTTCTCTATGGTGTCGTCACTTCTCTTTCGTTTTCGGCTTTTCTGTCGACCACGTGGTCGACCTTTTTGCGCAGACACACGCGCACATATCTATTCGCACGAAGAGAGAGAGAGAAGCAAGCGCAAGGAGCACCGCGTGCCCTGCCTGTTACGAAGGCAGCGAGAGAGGGACACATGCAAGTTCCATCAAATAGGTGCAACGTGGAGAGGAATGGTACGCAACGTGCAGCACTGATCACCCCTCTGCAAGGGATTCGGGAAGTGGCGGTGAGCTTCAAGAAAATAAAGGACGCAAAAGTGGAGTTGAGCGTGTGCCATCCCTCTCGTCAAAGAAGTGAGGACCACACCACATAAAAGCGGTAGTTGTGGCAGAGGGCACATCCGTACAGGATGCGAACACAGGAGAGACGGCGTTCGCGGCAGTGGTGTGGTCTCAGCGTAAGGGAAGAGAGAGCGAGCACCATCGCTGCGACTCGACGCGCTAGGGCGCAGGTCGCCATTGCATCTGTGTGAATCACGCCTTCACAATGATGTGGGCACGATCTTTTTGCGACTGACCCTGCGGCACTGTATCACCACTCCGAAAAAAGGACACGAACGCTTCGCGGCCATTTACCTTTGATGGGCAGATGGGGAATAGAGAAGCGGGGATGGGGTTGTGCTGCTGTGACAAGGAGACGAAAAGGGAATAAGCGATACGACAAAAAAAAATGGACAACATAAGACGAGTCTCTCTTTCAGAGTTACTGGGCATGACGAGGATTGCGCTCAGAGAATGTGCGCGCGAGAGACGAATTACCCTGCAGCTTGTAGGCTGAATGGCTTGTTGTTAGCAGCCACACTGAGCTCAGAAGAGGGGGGGAGGTGAACGGCTTCTTTTTTACCTGGACTGCTTCCCAGAGTCGTTCACAGTAACATTCTCGCCTTCTCTTTCCATCACTTTCTACCGCATTTCCTTCCTGACTGTCCCTGCCAACGAAGGTGACCCCCGAAAGAAGAAAGGTCTCAGGAACATGAGAGAATCATAGACACGATACATGGAGAAGCAAAAGAAAAAAGGGGAGCACCACAAGACGGCGAGCAAGGGGGGAAGGAGAGCTGCTACATGCGTATGGACGAACGTACTCATACATCCATGCACTCTCCCTGTTGCTTTCACTCAGCGAGTCAAGATTTGAGAGTGGACACACGGATCGACATGGTCACTCAACGGAGAGGGTGAAGAATAAAAGGAAAAGCTGAGGAAAAGTGATCGAAGAAGTAAGTGGCACCAACTCCTGGACACTCTGCTACTCTCGACCCGCAGATACACAGATCAAAATACAGAGAGATGGTGCAACTACTCACAACGGGGAGAATGTGACCGCACCGGAAAGGGCAAAAGAAAGAGGAAGCGAGAGAAGGGCAGAGATGGAAACGTATCCGCTCTTCACACACACACACACACACACACACACACACACACACACACAAACGCGCTGCTTCTTGGATGATTGTAGAATACGTGACCGAGTCTGTGTGACTGGGCGCTACGTGACTCTTTCCGTGGTGCTTTGAACCTTCCACGAGGTGCCTTGAGGAACAGAAAATGGTGGTGGTGATGAAAATGATCGAACCATGTGCAGGTACTTGCCGCGATTTCATCCCCTGCTAGCGTGGCACAGAGAACCCCCCGGTTTTTCACCGCGCCTTCTCTGTCACCCTCCTTCCACATAACACTTTCGAAGAATTTGATGCCCGCCTTTCGCTGCCGCCTGCTCCCCCTTTTGTGCTTTTATATTGGAGAGGGAGATACTGTGAGGAAAAGTGCAGAGACCAAGCGTGTGTGTGTATAATACGACTGATCCGTGAAGAGACAAAAAAAGAACGACAACAAAAAAGGAAGAAAGCCGAAGCAAAGATATACCAAACGAGGAGAGACAAGTGAGAAAGCACCGCAGGAAACGATGTGAAAGGCAAAGAACAACAAAAAAATGAAGTGGGATGGGGGAGGGGGGGGGTCCACAGAAGCCTCGACAACACAACAGCCAAACGCCGATGGCAACAGCAAGAGAGAGAACAGCCACCACAGGTTTCACTTCTCCAGACCAAGGAAAAGAAAATCGGGTCGAGCTGTTTATACGGAAGAAGAGCAGAAACAAAACAGGGAGAAAGTTTCGCTCCTCTGCACCTCGGCTAGCACACACACACACACACACACACAAGCACAGGCGAATCATCTTCCCCTTCAAGCGTTGACGATGCCCCCCTCCATCCACCTCAAACCGCTCTGAGGAGCCGAAAAGCATTGATCACATCAAGCATACATCTCAGTTGTCCATCCGGCCGGAAGAGAAAACAGAAAAAAGGAAGAAACTTTCTCGATAGGAGAACACCTGTAGGTGCGTTTCTGGACCTTTACTGCTTTCTTCCTTCCGCTGAAATGGGAATGCACCGGCACACACATGCACACAAAGCACCTACATGAGCCATTTAAACAGGCGCGTGCGCGTGTGCCCCCCAGATATTCTGGTGCGACGCCTTTCATGGTGGTAATGCCCGGCTCTCGCTTGCACCTTGTATGAGCTGCCGGCATCCTTTTTCTGTTCTTTTGTAGGCGTGCCGGACTCATCGTTGTGGAGGCTACACCATTTTCCTCTTTCCACCGCTAAGCCGTGGCGGTTCATACACGATGGCACTTGACAGAGATGGAGAACAAACGAGCAAGGGTGGAAAAACAACAAAGAAGCGGTGGGCGCATGCTGCATCATGCGCGCCAATGTCAGCAGGAAGCTCAACGAGAGTCACAAGCACGCCACGAAAAAAAAAACGATAAAAATTTGCACTGCACAGCACTCGAGGTAGCGCACATTTCACAAAAACAGACACATAAGCACGTACGCAGTGCAGCGCGGTACACAGGAACATACCCCACCACGTCACTTTTAAACAGAGCAGAAAGTGCACGCGAAAAAAAAAAACGGTGAGAGCCTAAAAGACAGGGAGGGCGAGAGGGAGAGAAACGAAAAAGAAAAACGAAGAGGCGAGTGACTGTGACGTGATGGGGTTCCTTGTGCTTGTGCTTGTGCATGTACATGTGTAAGTGCAGCAGAGCATCCTCCTTGGTGCTTGCATGTACTCTCTTTTCAGTCTCTCCTCCACCCAGGTGCGCGAAGCGAAGCGAATGAAATTACACAGACACACACGCTGTTGTTTGCGCGGCTGCCTTTAAATCTTGGCCGAGGTGGGCTCTGCTTCATCTACAGTGCGCACCAGGTTCATGTTGTAGCCGAGACCCTTTAGGGAACCCTTGACTGCACGCTGCATGATCGGCGGACCACAGATGGCCACCAGAAGGTCGTTGGACGGAGCCTGCACGGCAGAGCGCAGTAACGCGGTATCAACGAAGCCGACGCCATCGGTCCATTGAGCAGGAGGGTTGTTGAGAACGAAATGGCACTTGAACTTCTCAGAGCCGTACTCCTTCTCGTAGCTCTCAAGCAGGGTTCGGTAGGTCAGCTCCGAAACGTCCTCAGCGGCGTAGATGAACTGGATGCTCTCGATTAAGTCCACGAAGGGCTTCTTCACGGCAGCCCGCACAATCTGCAGCATCGGTGCGACACCCGTTCCGCCGCCGATGAGGGCTAACTTTCGAATCTTGTGGCCACGGAAGAAGAAGTGACGGTCAGCAAAGCGGCGGTCGATGATGAGACCACCGCACGCCTTCATCTCCACCGCGTCTCCAGGCTGCAGGGCAGAGATCCACTCCGCCAGGCGGCCCTTGTCGGCACGGGCGAGGATGCCAATCACACCGACGTCATCCGGGAGCGTGATGGGGCTGTAGTAGCCGATCAGCCGTTGGCCGTCCCAGTCGCCGCGGATGCCGATAAACTGACCAAGTGCAAGACCAGTCTTCTGCAGCGCGCCCGGCATGTTGAAGCGCAGCACGCGAGAGCCAACACCATACACGCCACCTTCACGCACCTCACGCAGTACCACGGTGGACCACTCCGTCATGGATAGTCCTGTGCTCTTCTTCTGCAGAATGGTGGCCGCGCGGTCACCGGCGATCTTGCCAAACACGACACACTCCAGTAGAGAGTTGCCGCCGAGACGGTTGCCACCGTGCACGCCGCCCGTCACCTCGCCAGCGCCGAAGAGGCCAAGGATGGGTCGACGAACGGGGGTCACACCGCTATTGTCTATCGTCTGCATCTCCGCCGACGGAGAGATGAGGCAGCCACCCATGGTGTAGTGGATCGACGGCGTGACAAGGGCGACGTAGTAGGGCCCGTGAGTACCCACGACGCAAGGAAACACACTCTTGCCAGTCAGCGGGCAGGGGTTTAGCTTCTTGGAGGAAAGCTCCTCGTACTGTTTCAGGGTCGCCATCACATTCGCCTCGGGACAGCCAATCAGTTTAGCCAGGCCGTCGACGCTTTCCACCTTCTGGAAGAGACCGAGGCGCTTCCAGTAGAAGCCGAGGAAATTCTTGCCGAAGAGATTCGCTGCCGTCTCATTCAGCACACAGTAGGCGAATTTGCTGCCGCCGGAGCCGGGGTAGACGTTGTCCTGCGCGATAATCGCCTGCGACACGACCGAGCGCAGATCCAGCTCATTCACGAAGCGCTCACCGTTCTTGTTCAGCAACACGCCACCGGAGCCACGCAGCGCCTCGGGGCCGAGGTACTTGGTGCGATTTGACGGCTCCTTCGGGTCCAGGAGCCCGGTCGGGTGCAGCTGCACCTTGTCCATGTCGACCAGCGCCACGCCCAGCTCACGTGCCATCTTCACGCCATCGCCAGTGGCCCATACGCCGTTGGTAGTGGGGAAGGACGACAGTTGCGGCGCGTAATGTTGCAGAAGCGAGTTGGGCGTGTGGTCGTTCGAGAAGCCTCCGGTGGCGAGAATGACAGCATCGGCGTTCAGCACCATGAGCTGCCCATCGGCCTGCAGGAGGCGGACGCCTGTCACATGCTTCATAATGACGCCATCGTGGCGGACACGGCTCGTACTCTCCAGTGCTGTGACGGTAATGCCCGTCATCACAGTGACATGGCGGCTGAGGTTGTTCACGATGTGGTTCTCCAGAATCTTCATGATCGTGAAACCGATTGGGACCGGGGTACCGTCTGAGTTATCTGGCGCGCGGTGGCAGCGCTTGCGGCTCGCACCACCGAGCTGCGACAATACTGTCAGCGGCACACCCAGCTCACACAGCCACTTCACCGCGTCGGAGCTCTTTACAGAAAGAGTCTTGACGAGACACGGATCGCAGTTGCCACCCTTGCCGGAGCGGTGCGTGTCGCGTTCAAAGAACTTGCCGCCATCCATGACGCCCTGCTTCGCCTGTGCACGGGTTCCCCACGCGTTGATGCCGGACGTTGCTTTGGCGCTGTTGCCGCCAAGCTTTGGCTCCTTCTCCAGCAGAATCACCTGCGCGCCACAGTTGGCCGCCTCGATCGCCGCCGAGCAACCGGCCAGTCCTGCACCAACGATGATCACACGCGCCGGCAGCGAGCCCTTGATGCGCTTTGCGCGCATCTCCGCATCCTCCGTAGCGATTTCGTGCATCTTGGAAACACGTTCGCCCTCACGAGTGTAGGTGGTGTAGTCGGTAACGGTATCCCTCACGTAGCGCCAGTTGTCCAGCATGCGGCGAACGGTCGGTGGGTCGTTCTTCAGAAGCGCGGCGGTTGCCAGGGCATCCGCGTACATGCAGCTGTAGCACTTCACAGATACTTGCGCTATGTCCCCCTCGGTCGGCTCCAGCAGGTTCTTGGACGCTGCATCAAAGGTCGACGAATATACCTTGGAGCCAGGGCCCTCAACAAGGTTCTCGTAGTCACCGCTGGTGGCGATGGCCTCATTGTTGAGGTGCACCACCCGGATGAAGGACCGCTTGTCCTTCGGCACCTCAGTTCCAATGCTTGCCAAAGCGGGTGGGCGCACAATGCCGACGGCCCAGGGCTGGTTCGACTGGTTCTTGCCACTGGCACGCACATCACCTCCCCACTCAAAGAAAACATCGTCGTAGCCAAGGCTGTTGAGACGCTCGACGATATAGTCGATACCGTAGCCTTTGTTCACACCACCAAGGTCCAGCATCGCGTCTGCGTGCTTGCGGGAGATTATGCCACGTTTCATGTCAATAGAGAAGCTAGCGTTCAGTGTGCATTTGCTGAGGAGGTCGTTGACTCGCTCTGCCGGCACCGTCTTCCCTTTATGAGCGGCCTCGCGCAGCTCAAAGACGAGGGGGCCGACAGCGGGGTCGAAGGCGCCGCGCGACGAGTTGTAGACCTTCTGGCAGCAGGCCAGCACATGTTTCAGAGTCGCAGACATTTGGTGTTCCTCACCGACCGGCATTCGGTTGATGCGGGACACCTCGCTGTTCTCGTTGAAGTTGTTGAGGAGTGTGTCGACCACCTGGAAGGCAGCCTGAAGCACTTTCTCCGCATCTGTTGTGGCCTTCTCCATATCCTCGGGATTCGCCACGACGACCTTGAGGGTGTACGGAACTGTGTGCACGAGACCTTTCTTCAACAGCTGAGCCTTTCCGACTGGTGAGGCGCCGCCGTCCTGCAGCATCGCGCGGGCGGCGGCGTCTCGCTCCTTCGCCGCTCGCTCTGCATCAACCGCCACGACAGATGCAGAGGTTTTGCCATCCGCCATGGTTAAGCTCTTTTCGCTTGGTCTTGCCCCCCCCCTTTTTTGATCGTCGTTAATAAATGGAATGCTGTGGGCCGAGGAATAGAGAGTGGGTGGGAGACCAGCGAACGGTACACGTTACCACAGATCCTGTACTTGTGTGAGAGAAACTCGAAATGATGTCAAACCAAACAGGACTAAAACACGAATGAACTCTCGAAAATATATATGTGTGTGTGTTGCTGCTTCACGTATTCGTACAGTTGCTGTGTGGAAAGACAGGGGTGGGCCGAGTGTGGAAGAGGGTTGGATACGCATGGTGTCTTGTCGGTGATGGGGACACCCCTTCGTCGACTTTAATCCCTCACAAGACGCGGCTACGGGGCGTGAGAGGTGCTTGTGTACCCCACCTGCTTACTCATGGTGCAGTCCTGATGCGTTCACTTAGTAGGCCTGTGCATGCCCCGTGCCTGCTCGTTACGCGTACGGCACACGTGGGCACCTGCACGCCAGTCCATAAAAGAAGATCAAAAGTGGCACTTTAGCCACTTCTTTCTCTTTTTTTTCCCTTTCTTTATCACCGTGGGCCGCATCGGCAGTCGAGTACCCCCTTAGCAGGGAGCGGCCAGAGAGCACGCGCGGGCGCGAGCGATGAGAAGAGGAGGAGCGACCCACGGATGTACCCAATATGCGCCCAAGGAACGCCACGGCACCACTTGTTTCAGGAGGAGGTGGTTACCGGAGTAACACGATCCTGCATGCGTATCATGCAATCAGAGCTTCTGCGTACTCCACCCCTCTTGCCCATTCCACTTCAGCAAGTGACCTCACCTACACAAAGGACAAAAAAAGGCATGTGTGTGTCTCTCAGAACTCTAGTTCCGTCGCTGCGACGGCGATGTCTTGGCGTCCGGTGAGGCACCCAGCTCGTGCCCATACGCCAAGGAGTCCAGCACCATTGCCTGGGCTTCGCCCATGCTCATAGAGCGGGCTGTCCGACTGAGCTCCTTCTTTGGATCCAGGCCTGTCGCCTGCTCGAGAAATTGCGTCAGTTGCTGTTCCCCGAGGCGACGTGTACGGGTGCTCTGACTCTCCACAGCACCCCTGCTACCAGTTAGGGCGATACCACTCTCATCAAGAACACCAGTTAGCGACGGTGGCGCCAGTCCCTCTGTCAGCTTCGCTACCATCTTGTACGCCTCCAGCCGCAGACCCTCGCCCACTACTAACTTACCAGGGCTGCGTGTAGCGTCTCGCAGGTACTGGCGGGCCTCCTGCATCGGAAGTGCGTTAAATTCGGGGGCGATCTCACGCTGTAGTTCAAGGCCGGCGCGAAAGCTAGCGAGACGGCGAAGTTCATTGCCACTCTCCTTATCGTGCTCCATCCATCGCCGTAGGAGGAGGTTGTACTGCTTACCCCATTCGTAATAGCCGTCCCTGAAGTGCATTACCTTTAGGTAACCCATCCAGCTCAGAATTTGTGCCGCCATCAGCGAGCGCGGACCATATTGGCAGTAACAAATGATGATATCCTCTGGCCGAGGCTTGGCAAAGCCGTAGTCCTGTAGGAAATCCTCCGGCGTCGCATGAAATGCTTCGAAGAGCTCGTGGGCGGGCAGTACCTTGGCGCCTTCTATAATGCCCCACGAAGTCACTTCGTTCACGGTGCGGCAATCAAGCAGCACAAAGCCGTCATCGTACTCGGGACGAGTGGTATGCAACAGGTCCTTTTCCTCTTCACTCAGCGTCTCTAGCACAGCCGCTGACGCAATAACAGGCGCCTCAGTGCTCGTGGCCACCAGCTCACTCTCGCTACCCTCTGCTTCATTGGCGCCCCTCAGCTTACTGAGCCATCCAACGCCGAGCCCGCCTACAAAAGATAGCTTGACGGTCTCGTTCACACTCGGCATCGTCTTTTTGGTGAGCTCCTCTACGCGCTGCTTAACAACTTCCTTCTTGGTCAGGAACTCGTCGCGGCGGAGGTTTCGACTTCGGATGAGGCTCGCGATGAACTCGCAGTCCACTTGAGGAATGGAGCGGTCAATATCTGCCAGCGTAGGCTCCGGCCACTCAGGCACAGCGTCGTCACTGCTGCGGCTGTTATTGCCATCAACGACTGATGCATTGCCTTCCACGCCATCGGTGGCCGTCGAAACGACCGCATCTCTCCGCACAGCCGAGGATGACGTCAGCGGCGCCGCAGTCACCGAGACACCTCCGCTGGGGTGCTGCTCCTCTGGTTGAAAAGAGGAGGAATCGACGGAGACGTCACCGTTCTCCTGAGGGAGGCGGAGCTCCACCTCCGAAGTCACTAGGTCCTTCGCGGTGAGTCTCGTGACAACAGTCCCGACACTGACGCTTCGTATAGCTGTGCTCGTTGCTTCATCCTTGCTATCAGTCAACAGGCAGCGTTTACTGCAGCGGATATGGCCGCGGTGCAGCGCTCTAATGTTCAGTCGAAACCGCCTAAATCCATGGTTTGTGATATCGCCTCCCGCATTGCACCAGCGTTGAAAGCTGCCGTGAACGCAAAGCGCTAGGGCACCAACACTGGACAGGCCAGCGGCTGGCTGCATCGTTTTTTTTCTAATGCGCATGCTGACCTTACGTGGAGACAGGCTGTGACTGCGTTGCTGCACGCTGACACTGGAGACCGCTACTGAGCTAAGGTTGAAAGCGCCGGTGCGTAGCATGTTCAGGTTTATCACTTCAGGCAAGCTCCTAGAGGGAAACCCAAAGCGTGAGTAGGCAGAGAAGGGCGTGGGTGATGTTGGCAACAGAGTTGATGCATGCGTGGCAACAACACACCTTCAATTCTCATTCTCTGCCCACACCGACAACTGAGGTATGACGCTGAAAGACGCGAATCAGGCGGCGAGGGGGGGGGAGGATGTGGCGAAGCGATACAATACGGGACGGCGGTGGTAATGGTGGATCGTGGTATTGTCCCTGCGATAGTGCTACTCCGCGCTTGATCTCTAGTGTTCCGGTCCTTGCCGTTCTGAGGACATGTGCAAAGGCAACTACTTTATTACCTTGAATCTGTACCTCTCTCAATGTTGCTCTTCCTAAGGGGGGCGTGACCAACAATATGTGTGTGTGTGTCTGCATGTAGCGGCAACCGCGTGCACCGCAACACACAGAGGGGGGGGGAAAGAGCGATGGGGTACGAGAGATCACAATGCAAGGTACACCAACGAAAAGCGGGTCTACAATGATAGAGGATGTGGTCGGTGATGCCACAAACAAGAGAGAGAGAACTGCCGAGTGCAAAAGACGAAGTTTGTCCGGCGCATTCTACAGCAGCGACCAGAGGTCGTGGATCGCCCCGGTGCGAGTGAGAGGTGTCCTGTCTCCACTCTCCCGCATTCCCTTCCTCCCCGCCCACACACCAGCCAGAAAAGCCGATCACACATCCGTTTCCTGGGGTTCTTTTCGCCTGCCTGTCACCTCATCAGGAAAGGATTACCGCCTGCCCTTTCCCACCACCTCTCATTCATTTCGAAACATTCAAGCTTCCCAACAACCGCGCAGGGGGGGGGTTCGCACAGTCTTGGCACGGCCTCTCTACGTTCCTTCGACTATTTAGTGCACTTCTCTTGAGAAACTGTTACAGGAAATTGCCCTTCAGAGCACCGATACACAGCATTGCACTCAACACTGTAGCCTTTTTCTTGTTATTGGCTTCACTACCACTACTGCCTCTCCTCGATTTCACGCATACGACTACTGTGCCCCTTGTACTATTCGACATTCTTTTCCTCATACACCTTTCGCATCGAACTGAAGGGCACACGGTGCGCCAGCATGTCCTGGATCTCCTTCGCTGGAGGGTACTGCCCCGGGCAGAGCCACGACCCAGGGGGGTGGCACACGCGGTTTGCCGGGTCAGCAACCCACTTCTTGCTCTCCTTGCTTACGTTCATGACCTTGAAGATGCGCACCAGGCCGTACGTGGACGAGTAGACCTCCTTAAAGAGGGATGGGTCCACCTCCACGCCCTTTGCTTTTCCGACCTCGTGCAGGTTGTAGAGCAGCGACGCCCGCATCATCGGTGTTGGGCGATTAAAATCATTTCTGTAAAAACCGAATTGCTGGCACCGCGGATCATTGGGGCAGATGTCGTGGTATACACTGTTGCCAATGCGTGCCATGTGCGGTGACTTCATCAAGTCTTCGTTCTGCCCAGCCCAGATCAGGACGTAGTCGGCCATGTGACGCACCAGCGAGTGTGCCTTCGCCACGGGCGACGTCAGCATCTTGCCGATGGTGGCGATATGCTCGTGGTTCCAGGTGTTGCCATCGGCCAGCGAGGTGCGGTTGGCGATGCCCGTGATCTGGTAGCCGTAGTCCCACCAGGCTAAAATGCGTGCATTCTGGGGCGTGCTGTCGCGCAGCCACTCGTATGCCTCGAGGTAGTCCTTTACCATCAGCTTCTCTCCGGAGCGCAGCTGTGCCTGGAACACGATACGCGGTCCAGCAAAGGAGTAAGCAGACTGAATACAGCGAGCCTGAAACTCAGAGACGTACGGCGCACCAACGGTGGCGGCAATAATGGCCACAGCGAGGCCAACTCGCAACGCCTGAGGAAGAAGGTCCACAGAAGACTTTATTGACGATACAGCGGCGATAGCGTGCGCTCGCACCCCACGCTTACGCGTGCCGGTGCTGGCGAGCCTTTCAGCACTTCCTGCATTGTCCTTAAAGCCTGTTCCTCTTTCGCTGCCTGCAGCAGAGAGGCTCGGGGACGCCCACCCGGTCAGCTGCGCCCAGCACCATTCGTATACGATGCCCAGGATACCTGCCGTACCTGCCGCAGCCGCAGGCCCCGCTAGCACCATCAAGCGCGCCATACGATCTGAAAAGTAGTAGGTGGCGAGGGAGTAGAGTCCCATAAACAGCTGCGCTTCCTTCCGTGACCACATGGCCGTACCGAACGCTTGCAATACTGTGCCCAACATCCACAACGAGTAGGTGAAGTCCAGGAAAAATATATACGCCTCCGGTTGTGTCTTGCTGTGCTCGGCGACCGAGTCGACCAGCGGATTGCCAGTCCGCGTGTGCTTCACGAACAGTGCGCGCACGCGCGCCGAAAGGGGCCCGAAGTACCCCGTCGGCGCCAGCACCGCAACTACAAGTGCAGCGACGCCAGCCATCATGCTGAAAACGCGCACGCGGATCTTGAAGTTCGCGCGGGAACGAACCTCTACACCGGCGCGTGCCCGCAACACCTCGCACACATGCAGCACACACAGGAAGACAAGCACCAGAAGTGCACCCAGCTGCTCCAGTGACTTGAAGGGCGACATCCCCACTGGCGGCACACGCGTGGCGATGGCAGTGCCGACGACGTAGAACAGCGTGTATGCACGCAGCAGGGACGGGTTGTACGTGTTGTGAGCCCAGTCCACCATCGAGGAGACGCCGGCATGCATGGCAACCATGTTGAGCACAAAGATGTAGCCGCCCCACACCGCCACCATGTAGCCGTAGGCGACACCGGTGAGGACTCCGATAGGCCACGAGGACCGTGTGCGCAGCGAGCGCATCCAGCAGTAGAAGGTGAGGAGCATGGCTGCCACGGCGATGCACTCATTGTCGAACTCACCCGCCATCGACCGCATCAGGTGGGCTGGGAGGATCATAAAGATAAAAGCTGCGATGGCAGCGGTGATGCCAGATCCGCTCATCTCATAAGCCATGAGAGCCAGAATAGCGGTAGCGATGGCGCCAAACCACGCCGGGATCAGCACGCACACGTCGTTGAGAGACATTGGTATGCCAGCAGCCGCCAGTGCGCGGTGGATGGCAACGGAAGTGAACTGCAGACCCGGGTACGTGCTGGAGCCGACGGGGCGGCCCAGCGGGTACCAGCTCATGTAGTCGAACCAGCTGAAGAAGGCGGACCAGCCGTGCGTGGACATGTACTCGGCAGCGCGGTAGTTGAACCACGGGTCGAACTCGTGGATCAGGTATCCGTACATCTGAACGGAAATCATGCGAATTTCATAGGCCGCTTTCAGGCAGTACAGAAAAGAGAACAGCAACAGTAGCGTGCGCACCGCACTGAACGCGCGAGCAAACCCTTTATTGACAGAAGACGTCTCTGTGCTCACAGCGGGCACAGTGGCAGGGATAGGGTATGCGACGCCATTGCGCTGGGAGGCCTTGGTGGCGCCTTGTGCAGCTGCCGTGGGTTTCGATCTCATTTGAGTCAACAAATACGGAGAGGAAAAGAAAGGGAGAGAGAAACGCCCACGGACAGAAAGCGATACGTAGACACAGAGGGAGCACAAGGGGCAAAGACGTTCGTCAGTCTGGGCACTTGGTAAGAGGAAAGGCAGTAGAGCACAGACAATGCCGACACAGAGAGACAGAGGGAACCATCAGGCGGAAGCATCAATAGACGAAGGAAAAAAAAAGACAGCGGAAGAAGAAGAGAGGGGAGCGTGAGGTGTGTGTGTGTGTGCGGGGTGGAGTGGAAACAGGCGGGGAGGCCGGTGAAGGACATTGTCTAGCCGACACATGCGCGAAATGTCCGCCTTTGCTCATTTTCTCGGTTCGCGTTCGCTAGAACAGCTCCCCCCTTTCTCCCCTTATTTTGCCCTTGAAAGAGAGAGAGAGAGAGAGGGGGGGGGCGTTTGACAGTGGCGCTGTCAAGCGGTGGCTATGATAGGGAGCAATGAAAGAGGGACACAACCTTGACGAATGGAGGTGATAGGCACATGCATCACGTCGCTGCAGGTTGCAACTGATTTCGTGCTGAGTCGGCCTTAGGCGCGGCTACTATGCTGGCGCACAGAGAAAGCGAGCTTGAGTTCATAAGTGGCCTATGGTTGGCGGTTCGTACTTGTCTTTGCATCGGAAGCCAGAAAAAAGCAAGCTCGCGCACACCTAGAGGAGTGCATCGAAGAATTACGGGGAGAGAAAAGGGTGGTAGGCTCATTAGATGTCGGCAGTTCGCTTGTTCCTCGTGGACAAACGCGCGTACCACTGCCCGCTGACATCGCACTTGCAACCTGTTCGCATAAATATCTACCCTTCCACATCCACAGCGGGTAAAGGAGCGGCGCTTACACCTCCTGAAGGCCGGCTCTAAAAGGCTTCACCAACCAAGTTACCAGTCTTCGTTTTTGACTGCCAACCTTTACACACGTTGATCGTCTTTTGGGGCTACATCTACGGCCAGCTTCTGATGCCACCATAACATGGCACACTCGTCACAGCAACATCCCGATCCCTTTCACTGCCCTCTTCCATCTCTTTCCCTCCGACTCCCCGCACGTGGGCAACCAAACAAGAAACATGCGTCCAAACTTGTTTTGCTGTTCGGAGCGTGACAAGGGGGCGAGGGATGAGCGCTTGGGAGAGCTATCAAGTTCTGTCATGCACCATAGCCCGTTGCTGGTTACTAACTCGCCGAGGGGCGTACCCCATCACACGCAGAACGCGGCAACAGCAGGTATACATGACCAAAGAAAGGTCAAACACGACTGTTTTTGCCCGTCGCACTCCTTCATAGCAGCAGCGGATTCCTTTGATGGGGTGGTCCCCGGCAGCTTCTTGTGCCTGAAACTAAATATATGATCTGGAGAGGAAAAAAGGAGTGCCGAAGAAAGAACGCCGATCAGAAGTGAAAGGAAAGGGAAGGGAGGGCGCTGGTGAATAGGAAGCAGTTGATGGACTTGTAGGTGCGGCTACCACTCATCAAGCTCTAATAGCGGGAGATGCCCCCGGCATCAACCCAAAGAAAGCGCGTGAGAAACATGTGCGCGCATCACTACACGCTCCGCCACCCCAGCATGCAAAACAGCGGGACAGGGGCATATGAGGTACCTGCAACCGAGAGAACAGGCATAATGGGAGGGGAGGGTGGCTTGCTGTGAAGCCCGACGCACTTGATCCTCCTCCCAGTAATTATGCCGCTGCGGGTGCTTACTGAACCAGCCACGCGAGAAGAGAGGCGAAACAGAGGCAGGTGGTGCGCTGGAGTGGCGCGTCCCTCATACAAATGTGCACCAACAGAGAACAACAACAGTGCACACACAAACACACAGAGAGAGAGAAACAAGTAAGAGAGAGAGAGAGACGGCAGAGGCGGAGAAAGTGAAGAGGGGTGCGCAGACCTCTCTTCTGAACTTTTCTTTGCCCTATGTGTAGGCGTGTGCAGCCTCATGATGCGGGGTATTTCGAAACACAATTTCTCAGTGTCCAGCACTTTCAATGTGAACAAGCCAAGCAGCGACTCTCTACCCCTTTCGATGCCGAGCCACTCCTAGTGATGACACAGTTAACCACCCAGCACCTCAAGGGCTGATGCAGTGTGATGCAGCCCTTCCGATGTCGGAGGCCAGGCCCTGGACGGCGCTGGGCCTGGGCGAAAGGCGATAGTGAACACGATTAAAGAATTCATATAGTAGGGGCAGCGTCAACATTCCTCAAAAATATCTCACCCTCAGCCCTCACACACTGCCTACTGTTGCGGGGAGCCGGGGGTAACCCTCACAGAGGTGTACCAGGTGTGGCGACCAGCGCAATGGGAGCGGCTGTAAGGTAGCTAACGATGTGTGTGGATGGACAGCATTTGGGGCAGAGGCTACGCTCCGATGGCTAGGTGAGCACATCGCTGTAACGCGTGGGTGCCTTGCTTTGCACCTCGAGACCTGGTGCCTGTGGTAGACCTGGGGTAGGGCGGCCTCTCACTCATGCTACACGGGCATTCAATAAACGATTTACAAAAAGAAACTGTCTATGCATACGAAGCAGCCATGCCTGCGTGTCTGTGTGTCCCTAAACTTCGCCCAGTGTTCTGCTGCGCTCCATGTATGCCTAGTGGTACTTCTCGTTGCGCTTCTTGTTCTCGCCTATCTGGTCAAAAGGGACACGGTGCGCCAGCATGTCCTGGATCTCCTTCGCTGGAGGGTACTGCCCCGGGCAGAGCCACGACCCAGGGGGGTGGCACACGCGGTTTGCCGGGTCAGCAACCCACTTCTTGCTCTCCTTGCTTACGTTCATGACCTTGAAGATGCGCACCAGGCCGTACGTGGACGAGTAGACCTCCTTAAAGAGGGATGGGTCCACCTCCACGCCCTTTGCTTTTCCGACCTCGTGCAGGTTGTAGAGCAGCGACGCCCGCATCATCGGTGTTGGGCGATTAAAATCATTTCTGTAAAAACCGAATTGCTGGCACCGCGGATCATTGGGGCAGATGTCGTGGTATACACTGTTGCCAATGCGTGCCATGTGCGGTGACTTCATCAAGTCTCCGTTCTGCCCAGCCCAGATCAGGACGTAGTCGGCCATGTGACGCACCAGCGAGTGTGCCTTCGCCACGGGCGACGTCAGCATCTTGCCGATGGTGGCGATATGCTCGTGGTTCCAGGTGTTGCCATCGGCCAGCGAGGTGCGGTTGGCGATGCCCGTGATCTGGTAGCCGTAGTCCCACCAGGCTAAAATGCGTGCATTCTGGGGCGTGCTGTCGCGCAGCCACTCGTATGCCTCGAGGTAGTCCTTTACCATCAGCTTCTCTCCGGAGCGCAGCTGTGCCTGGAACACGATACGCGGTCCAGCAAAGGAGTAAGCAGACTGAATACAGCGAGCCTGAAACTCAGAGACGTACGGCGCACCAACGGTGGCGGCAATAATGGCCACAGCGAGGCCAACTCGCAACGCCTGAGGAAGAAGGTCCACAGAAGACTTTATTGACGATACAGCGGCGATAGCGTGCGCTCGCACCCCACGCTTACGCGTGCCGGTGCTGGCGAGCCTTTCAGCACTTCCTGCATTGTCCTTAAAGCCTGTTCCTCTTTCGCTGCCTGCAGCAGAGAGGCTCGGGGACGCCCACCCGGTCAGCTGCGCCCAGCACCATTCGTATACGATGCCCAGGATACCTGCCGTACCTGCCGCAGCCGCAGGCCCCGCTAGCACCATCAAGCGCGCCATACGATCTGAAAAGTAGTAGGTGGCGAGGGAGTAGAGTCCCATAAACAGCTGCGCTTCCTTCCGTGACCACATGGCCGTACCGAACGCTTGCAATACTGTGCCCAACATCCACAACGAGTAGGTGAAGTCCAGGAAAAATATATACGCCTCCGGTTGTGTCTTGCTGTGCTCGGCGACCGAGTCGACCAGCGGATTGCCAGTCCGCGTGTGCTTCACGAACAGTGCGCGCACGCGCGCCGAAAGGGGCCCGAAGTACCCCGTCGGCGCCAGCACCGCAACTACAAGTGCAGCGACGCCAGCCATCATGCTGAAAACGCGCACGCGGATCTTGAAGTTCGCGCGGGAACGAACCTCTACACCGGCGCGTGCCCGCAACACCTCGCACACATGCAGCACACACAGGAAGACAAGCACCAGAAGTGCACCCAGCTGCTCCAGTGACTTGAAGGGCGACATCCCCACTGGCGGCACACGCGTGGCGATGGCAGTGCCGACGACGTAGAACAGCGTGTATGCACGCAGCAGGGACGGGTTGTACGTGTTGTGAGCCCAGTCCACCATCGAGGAGACGCCGGCATGCATGGCAACCATGTTGAGCACAAAGATGTAGCCGCCCCACACCGCCACCATGTAGCCGTAGGCGACACCGGTGAGGACTCCGATAGGCCACGAGGACCGTGTGCGCAGCGAGCGCATCCAGCAGTAGAAGGTGAGGAGCATGGCTGCCACGGCGATGCACTCATTGTCGAACTCACCCGCCATCGACCGCATCAGGTGGGCTGGAATGATGGAGAAGGAGAGTGCGGCCCAAGCAGTTACACAGATCGATCCGGTCACTTCGAATGCCATGAGAGCCAGAATAGCGGTAGCGATGGCGCCAAACCACGCCGGGATCAGCACGCACACGTCGTTGAGAGACATTGGTATGCCAGCAGCCGCCAGTGCGCGGTGGATGGCAACGGAAGTGAACTGCAGACCCGGGTACGTGCTGGAGCCGACGGGGCGGCCCAGCGGGTACCAGCTCATGTAGTCGAACCAGCTGAAGAAGGCGGACCAGCCGTGCGTGGACATGTACTCGGCAGCGCGGTAGTTGAACCACGGGTCGAACTCGTGGATCAGGTATCCGTACATCTGAACGGAAATCATGCGAATCTGGTACGCTAAGCCAATGGCATAGATAATCAGGGCGGCCATGATACCCTTGAAGGCGTACGACAGCTTTGAGTACGGGGCGGCGCGGCAGTTGAAGAGGTATGTCTCGTCGGATGGTGACTGGGAAGAATCGACGGCGGCATTGACGTTCGTCGTGGTTTCGTTTGCCGATGTCGCCGCTGGGGGTGTGGATGCAGGGCCGTGGTTGCCGTCCCCACCTGCTTTGTGCTCATTCTTGGGCGGCATTAGGGGAGGACGACGAAAAGCTAAAGGCAGGGAAGACTGGAGGGTTTCTAACTCAGTTGTCGTGCAAGTGTGCAGCTAATCTGAAGGTGTTGTCTCTTTGCTGGCTTTCTATGAGGGAGGTAACTTCCGTGCTCAGTATTTAGCTATTGTAGTGTGCGCCCGTGTGCCAGTCAACTGTGATAACGCACAGACAGGCACAAGCGCCGGCGTCTTATATATATATATATATATATATTTGTACATGCACGAGAGAGGGAGAGAGGTGACGTTGAAGCCGCAGGGGCGATTTATAGAAGATCTGGATATGAAGAGGGAAGGGGATATCCGCAACAGAAATCAAGGAAAAAGAGTGGGTTGGCTGGCTTGTGTGCGCATTGTGGTGATAGAAAAAGTGTCACGGAATAGCCATACCCCGGAAGGGAGAAAGAGAGGGACATAGGTGTGCGAGGAATATATTGCACCACTCGAGAGGACGAGGCGAATTGCACGAAATGCAAATTGCTGGACTTGACATGGAGGGGGGCAAGACGAGACATGACAACCTCGAGCGGTTGACATGTGATGTCATTCACGAATCCCCACCGCTGCAGACAGGCCAACGAAACGGTTCCTCCCTCACATACTTAGTTCGCTCTGCCTACGCCCCCCTTTTTCATCTCCCCTCCTCCTGCCGCTATTGTACACGAAAAAATGGGAACGTGACGAAAAACAGACGGCCAGTTGGGGACACACTTGGCCGTTTCTGCATCACTTTTCTTTCGCTGCTTTGCACACCTCTCGTTTTTCTCTTCTTCCGTTCATTGCATGAGCATGTCCATCTCCATGTTCGGTTCTGCACAAACACAAGGGTACAAACACAGTGGGGCGGGGCGAGGACACGCAAGAGAGGGTCCCTCCACCAGGAAATGCCGTATACATGTTTGCATCGAGTGTTCGTGCAGAGATACCCGTGGCGATGAAACAACACAAGGGAAAAACACGGAAGTGTCCTTGTCTGCTGAAGCCGAGTCGGCGATCGACCAGGCCGACACTTCCTTCCTCACCACATCCGACAAGAAACAGACACAGACAGAGAGCGTGCGCTCTACCTTTTCCCCCCTTTTTTGTTTGTTGTGGAACTGCTGCGTTTCGAAGAGATAAGAGAGCTTCATGGAAGAATCCGACGCAGACAGACAGACACACACACACACACACACACACAGAAACAAGAGCGTGCATGTGGGGGTCCAGTTGCGCGTCATCGACTTCTTTTTTGTTGAGTACAACGCCCATAGACGACTGTGTGCGCACAATAAGTTGTGCCATTGATGAGAGGGGAAGGAGGGGCGGTTGGGTGGGGCACATAAACAAAAGCGATGAGCTCGATTGTACGCTTCTGAAGTGCTGCCATCTCTCAAAAGAAGGGATGGGGTAGAGGAGTAGAAAAAAAAAACGAAAAGGGAAGCAAACAAAGAAGGCGCGCACACACACACACACACACGCACACACACACACACACACACACGCGCACACACACACACACACACACACACACACGCACACGCACACGCACACACACACACACACACACACACACGCACGCACACACACACACCGAGAAAACGAAAAGCAGCGTTCGCCGCGCATGCCATACAAAAAGGGCCTCCACGCTGCCATGGAACTGCCGTCCAACTTGGTTGTTTCCCGAGCTAGAGAATAAAAAGATGTCAAGTGTTCCGGACTCGTGTGTTCTGGAGATGAAGATGATTGCACGGACGCTCTTCTTCTCCCCGCTCTCCACACCTCGGCACGTGTCTCCACTACCCTCTTCACCATCAAACCCACATTCCACTTCTGCATCCTAGGAGTAGGGATCGGGGGAGGGGGACTGGCCATAGTCGAAGCTCGACAGAGGCGATTGCAGAACAAGGGAGGGATGCAGTGGGCCCGTTCATCGTCACCAGCACGACACACTTGGGGCGAGTTTTACCAGAAACACTCTCATACATAAAAACAAACGTGTTTCGAAGTCGATCGTCAGCAACTCACTGCTTCTCTTTCTGGGTCACCCTTCTGCTACTGTTTGGTGCCTTTCTCTCTCCGTTTCCACACATGCTGATAGAGGTGTCTGGCGTTAACACACACACACACACACAAGCGCACGCGCACGCACATTCCACGTTTCCTGGTGCAGTGCCAGAAGCAGAGTCGCAGAGGACAGAGAACGCTAATTCAGCTTGTGATTCAGATGCAACTTCGAAAACAAACGTCTGAGCTCATAGTCGGAGCCAAGTAGCAGTTCAGATTACTCATGACAGGCAAACATACACACACACACACATGCACATGACACAGAAACTGACAAGTCTCGCTTTTATTTCAATGTGTGACTCCTTCACTGAACAACTTCTGTACGTGTGCAGGTGAGTGGTATTCAACGCCATCAGAGGTTACGTTTTTATCCCTGTGATGCACACATGTTGGCGCCTTTCCTTGTTTGCTTTCATTTCTTGAGCGAAGTATATTGAAGATAGTTGGAAGCAGCATCAGGAAGCAGCCATAGCCTCAAGGCATATGGGCAACTTTCCTAGCTACATCGGCGGTCAGCGAAAAGCATGCTTCGCTTACACACACGTACACACGTAGAGTTCCCTGAGAATCGTAGTAAAGGCGCAGCAATGACAAACAGAAGACGGAAACAAAAGCCGCGAGATAGAGAGAGAGAGAGTATGTGGGGAGAAGCGGGATGGCTAGATTACAGACCGTGAAGGTCTTCACTAGCCACTTCCATGCTTGCACCTACACACGTGCGGGAGCGTCAAACATATACCTCTTTATTTCTCTACAACAGCGCGCACACTCACTCACACTTGTCTATGAGGCGGCGCTGCCGAAAAAATTGATGACGCCATCTTGTCCTTTCGCTGCTGCTTCTTCAGTTTTCTTTTTGAATGCGCTCTACGATGATGTCGCACTGCGGTCGCCGTACTTGTCTAGCAGCGTCTTCTGCAGGACAATATGACGTATTTCCGCCGCGGTCGGCACAGCTCCAGCCTGTAGTTTCGAGAAGATAAGTTCGCCATCCAAGGTCACCTCGAAGGCACCGGTCTGGCTGAGAGCGCTGCCGACCATATTGAGCAAGAAACCAGCACCGATCAACAAGCCACGCTGCTGAGCAATAAAGTTCAGAGCGGTGGGAGGCAGAAAGACGAGCTGTTGTCCTGCAAGGGCAACACCGAGGGAGGCCAGAAAGGCAGTTGAGCACATCTTCGCGGCGAGCGCGCGGGCTGGTGGGGTGGGGTAGGTACCGCCTACAATGCGTACATCTTCTGCGTTGGGTAGCATACGTTGCAGCTGCTGCTTCATATCTTCAAAATACTTCGCGTATCCTCATCCAGTGCAATACAGAACTTCCAATTTATGTATTGCAGAGATTCGTTGAGTGGGCGACGCTTTTTTCGCGCCGGCGTATTCCGCACCACCACCACCACCAGCTGCGGACCCCTCAGCTGCGCGAACCTTCTCTTGACTGTGACTCGGCCCACCCTGCGCCTTTACGTCGTCGTCTCCATCCGTTAGTTGCACTACCTTTCTCGTGCTTTGCTTGTTACTATTCTTAATGTTATTGCTCTCGTCCGCTCCTCGGTGATGCCGCGAGGACGACGACGATGCCCGGTAACCAGCTTTCCCCGATGAGGCATCTGAACTGCCGCTCTGCTGTGCTAGGGAAGCCTTGCGTTGCATTGCTGCCATCACACGCTCGTTGAAGCTGGCTTCCACGTCCTCATGCTCCTCAATCTTTCGAACTGCAGCAACCAGCTCCTTCTTGTTGCGGAAGGCGCTGACCTGCACCTGTCCCTGCGTCTTTTCATAGATCATTTGCTGTAGGTCCACCTCATCGAGCATGTCGAGATACGCGTATAGGTCCTTGTTGTTCTCCTCAGTGGGCTGTACCTCACGCGCCGAGTTCGCACAACACGTAGTGGAAACGAGAACAAGCACCAGCGAAGCAACCACGAGCAGCACCGTGGCTTGGCACTGCCGGCGCTTCCCGAACAGGGAATCGGACATGCGTGCGAACTACCCTGTGTCCTTTTTTTATTCTTCGCTCTTCTCTGCTCTTCGAAAGTGAGCGGGGAGAAAGAAAATGCTGCAGCTATGGCGGCTGCCTAGAGGTGCGCACGACGCACTGATTGGATTACCAAGTATTGCCGATGCACGGACCGCAGTGATCGCAGCTGATATGTGTGGTAGTAACTGTGGCAATGGGGGGGGGAGAGAGGAGACGTCTTTTGGTTTCGCAACACGTGCGTAACACCGTAGGCCTCCTCCCCTCCTCCGCGTGCGCCGGCAGATACGAAAAAAAAAAGGTTGAATGGTAGCGCAATAGGCTGATAAGAGTAATACAAGATAAAGACCGCACCACGACAAAGATTGTGGTCGTGATGGTGATGGGATAGAGGACGTCGAGGTGGTGAGAGAGAGAGAGAGACACGGCCGCTTTCAAGGGCGATCCCGTGGCGCATACAGGCTCAGGCACACGTCGTAACTGGTTTATGAGGAGGAAGGCGTGCGTGTGCCCGACGTAGAAAGAGAGCTCGTGCGATGCTGCTGCTAGTGCGGCCCTTTTCTATTCTACTTTGTTCTCTTGATTCCCTCGGTTTCTTCAGTATTTATTCACCACCACCGTCACCTTCACAGCTGTGAGTGTTCCCTTCCTGTACCGCTGTGTCGACGGGTGGGATCGGAATAGATGAGGGTAGAGAGGGCGAAGGACACACGTTCACACAGGAATCGTGATCCTGTAGATGGCGCGTGTGCGTAGGTGGACGCGTTTAAACCAGATGTGGCAGTGAACACTGTTTGCACACAGGAGTGGCGTGGACGAAAGACAAATTAAGCAACGGAGCGATACGGACGCGCACGTAAAAGAAAAGGGGGCATGCCCTGGGAAGGAAGGAAGCTGGGTGGAGGAAAAGCAACAAGTGCCGCTGGAGACATAGGGGTGATGCGCACGAGCATGGAGAGGCGTGCGACCCGATGCCCAGGCAAAGGTCGGCAGAGGCGTAAGGAAGACAACCGAGTGGAGAGCCAACAGGAACTTCTCTGATACGGCACCATCTCTTTTCTTGTCTAACATCGTTGATTGCTGCTCTGACGCCTTCCCTTTTCTATATGTTCTCGTTTTGTTTGCGCACTTCGAGCACTTTCGACTTCTTGTGACTGTGGGGCGGGCAAGTTCGTTTCCGACGCCTTTTCCGTTTTGCTCGACGTGGACGAGCACCTACACCTTCGTGGTATTTGTAGCAGCGTAGTAGTCTCTCAGGAGCGTTCGCTCTAGGAGGATGTTGCTCAGCAGCTCTGCTGTCGGCACTCGCCCGCTCGCGTTCAGGGCGGAGTAGATGAGATTGCCGTCCAAAAACACCTCGAAGGCGTTGTTCTGCAGCGCTGCACGACTCATTACGCTTAGCATGAAGGCAGTACTAGTGATGAGGCCACGCCGTGCGCGCAGAATAGCGAGAACCGACTCAGGGATAAACTTCAGCTGATCTCCAATAAGGGCAAAGCCTAACGTGCTGAAGAAAGCCCCCTGCAGCGCTCTGCTGATCAGGACCCGCCTGGGGCTCATCGGGTACGCCTGGCCAATCATTTTGAGGTCAACTAGGTTCGGAAGACTGACTGCTTCTGACTCTTGCAGTTCCTTGCGAAGCGCCTCAAACTTCGAACCGTAACCGTTGGCTTCGTTGTAGAGGACGAGCACCTCGTGCTTTGTCTCGTTGCCATAGGGCCTACTAGAAACTGCTGTCTCGGTGCGGTTTCGGCGAGTGTGGCCACCCTTCACCCGATGATGAGCTGCTTTGAGCTGCGGTTGATGCTCCACATACCAACGTGCGGCAGCGGCGACCTCTGCGCGGAACGCGATCTGGGCCGCCTCCTTCTGCTCGATAGCAAAGATGGCGTTGATGAGCGCCTCGCGATCCTTGAAGCGACTCAGGTTCACCCATCCTTTCTTTTTCTCTACCAACAACGCTTTCAGTTCTTCGAAGCTCAACCCGTCAAGATGAGCGGTCGGTGACTTGGTCGAGGTGTCTTCACCGGTTGCTGCCGCCGCCGCTTCTGCTTCCGCCTCATCCTTGTAGTCGAATTGCTCATTCATCGGGTGCTCCTCGGCATCTGACATAGGACACTCAGTGGGTTCCGCAGCGTCGATGATATTGCCAGCACCCTGTTCATCAGCACTGGGTGTCTCCCTTGATCCTGCAGTCGCCATAGCAGGGAGTATCACACCACTCCACCGCTGGTGACTGACCATGCTGATGGAGTTGCCGTGGTGGCTGCCCTCGTTTCCACCGCCAAACAGGAGGGCAACAATAGTAAGGCTCGCCAGAGCCAGAAGCGCAGTGCGCGCGTAGCTGGTGCCACCGCGCCATGACGATAGGACAGGAGAGAGGACGCGTGTCATTCGCCTCAATATCCTTTTTACGTTATTCGGTCGTTTCGAAGTTCAATACTCAGATCGCCCTCATGTAGGCCGGAGCCAACAGAGCGTGGACACGCGAAGGGGAGAGGGGCGCCTACAAGCAAGATGGCGAAGTCTCTCGTGACAAAGCACGTTGCGCACTTTAGAGGGAACAACGAACAGTCCACGAGGACCACCACGGCCAAAACAGCGGAGTGGAGGCTGGCGCGATGTGTGCGATATTGACGTGTGAAGATGAGTCACAAAAAAAAAGAAAGAAGAAACGAAAAAACTGAGAAACAGAGAAGTCGACGAAAGCATTCAAAAGGAAAAAAAAATGGTGCTGCTCACTTATTAACGGAGATGCAACCTTTATGACTGCTTGTGGGGGAGGGGGTGGGGAGGGGGTCAGAAGCGCTGTTATTGTTCTGCTGTTGTGACTGCTGATGTGCAAAGATTGGGAAGAGTACGCTGCTGTGTAGTTGGTGCATGCTGTAGTGGGCACATTTCACGTACGAGATAAATCAAAAGAGCGACAAAGCAAGTACGCGAGCAAGTACAGAGCCAACGAAAGTTGGTGCTGTCAGCAAAGCTGTACGTGGGCACACTACAGCCCCTGCAAGGGCGCAGGAAAAAAAACCTAGACGGGGTAATTCACTTTTTCCTTGCTTGTGTGGAATCAGCAAAGAGTAGTAGGGATCCCATTAGTGTGTCCAACACCGCAAACATCGTCACTGGTTGATTCTTTTTTTTTTAAATTGTACTTTGACAGACTTCGCGTTGGCCTGTATACACAGACACGCAAGGCGCACT
>CP119859.1:163975-426475 GCA_033953505.1 Leishmania tarentolae | reverse complement strand
CCGTTTCCACACATGCTGATAGAGGTGTCTGGCGTTAACACACACACACACACACAAGCGCACGCGCACGCACATTCCACGTTTCCTGGTGCAGTGCCAGAAGCAGAGTCGCAGAGGACAGAGAACGCTAATTCAGCTTGTGATTCAGATGCAACTTCGAAAACAAACGTCTGAGCTCATAGTCGGAGCCAAGTAGCAGTTCAGATTACTCATGACAGGCAAACATACACACACACACACATGCACATGACACAGAAACTGACAAGTCTCGCTTTTATTTCAATGTGTGACTCCTTCACTGAACAACTTCTGTACGTGTGCAGGTGAGTGGTATTCAACGCCATCAGAGGTTACGTTTTTATCCCTGTGATGCACACATGTTGGCGCCTTTCCTTGTTTGCTTTCATTTCTTGAGCGAAGTATATTGAAGATAGTTGGAAGCAGCATCAGGAAGCAGCCATAGCCTCAAGGCATATGGGCAACTTTCCTAGCTACATCGGCGGTCAGCGAAAAGCATGCTTCGCTTACACACACGTACACACGTAGAGTTCCCTGAGAATCGTAGTAAAGGCGCAGCAATGACAAACAGAAGACGGAAACAAAAGCCGCGAGATAGAGAGAGAGAGAGTATGTGGGGAGAAGCGGGATGGCTAGATTACAGACCGTGAAGGTCTTCACTAGCCACTTCCATGCTTGCACCTACACACGTGCGGGAGCGTCAAACATATACCTCTTTATTTCTCTACAACAGCGCGCACACTCACTCACACTTGTCTATGAGGCGGCGCTGCCGAAAAAATTGATGACGCCATCTTGTCCTTTCGCTGCTGCTTCTTCAGTTTTCTTTTTGAATGCGCTCTACGATGATGTCGCACTGCGGTCGCCGTACTTGTCTAGCAGCGTCTTCTGCAGGACAATATGACGTATTTCCGCCGCGGTCGGCACAGCTCCAGCCTGTAGTTTCGAGAAGATAAGTTCGCCATCCAAGGTCACCTCGAAGGCACCGGTCTGGCTGAGAGCGCTGCCGACCATATTGAGCAAGAAACCAGCACCGATCAACAAGCCACGCTGCTGAGCAATAAAGTTCAGAGCGGTGGGAGGCAGAAAGACGAGCTGTTGTCCTGCAAGGGCAACACCGAGGGAGGCCAGAAAGGCAGTTGAGCACATCTTCGCGGCGAGCGCGCGGGCTGGTGGGGTGGGGTAGGTACCGCCTACAATGCGTACATCTTCTGCGTTGGGTAGCATACGTTGCAGCTGCTGCTTCATATCTTCAAAATACTTCGCGTATCCTCATCCAGTGCAATACAGAACTTCCAATTTATGTATTGCAGAGATTCGTTGAGTGGGCGACGCTTTTTTCGCGCCGGCGTATTCCGCACCACCACCACCACCACCAGCTGCGGACCCCTCAGCTGCGCGAACCTTCTCTTGACTGTGACTCGGCCCACCCTGCGCCTTTACGTCGTCGTCTCCATCCGTTAGTTGCACTACCTTTCTCGTGCTTTGCTTGTTACTATTCTTAATGTTATTGCTCTCGTCCGCTCCTCGGTGATGCCGCGAGGACGACGACGATGCCCGGTAACCAGCTTTCCCCGATGAGGCATCTGAACTGCCGCTCTGCTGTGCTAGGGAAGCCTTGCGTTGCATTGCTGCCATCACACGCTCGTTGAAGCTGGCTTCCACGTCCTCATGCTCCTCAATCTTTCGAACTGCAGCAACCAGCTCCTTCTTGTTGCGGAAGGCGCTGACCTGCACCTGTCCCTGCGTCTTTTCATAGATCATTTGCTGTAGGTCCACCTCATCGAGCATGTCGAGATACGCGTATAGGTCCTTGTTGTTCTCCTCAGTGGGCTGTACCTCACGCGCCGAGTTCGCACAACACGTAGTGGAAACGAGAACAAGCACCAGCGAAGCAACCACGAGCAGCACCGTGGCTTGGCACTGCCGGCGCTTCCCGAACAGGGAATCGGACATGCGTGCGAACTACCCTGTGTCCTTTTTTTATTCTTCGCTCTTCTCTGCTCTTCGAAAGTGAGCGGGGAGAAAGAAAATGCTGCAGCTATGGCGGCTGCCTAGAGGTGCGCACGACGCACTGATTGGATTACCAAGTATTGCCGATGCACGGACCGCAGTGATCGCAGCTGATATGTGTGGTAGTAACTGTGGCAATGGGGGGGGGAGAGAGGAGACGTCTTTTGGTTTCGCAACACGTGCGTAACACCGTAGGCCTCCTCCCCTCCTCCGCGTGCGCCGGCAGATACGAAAAAAAAAAGGTTGAATGGTAGCGCAATAGGCTGATAAGAGTAATACAAGATAAAGACCGCACCACGACAAAGATTGTGGTCGTGATGGTGATGGGATAGAGGACGTCGAGGTGGTGAGAGAGAGAGAGAGACACGGCCGCTTTCAAGGGCGATCCCGTGGCGCATACAGGCTCAGGCACACGTCGTAACTGGTTTATGAGGAGGAAGGCGTGCGTGTGCCCGACGTAGAAAGAGAGCTCGTGCGATGCTGCTGCTAGTGCGGCCCTTTTCTATTCTACTTTGTTCTCTTGATTCCCTCGGTTTCTTCAGTATTTATTCACCACCACCGTCACCTTCACAGCTGTGAGTGTTCCCTTCCTGTACCGCTGTGTCGACGGGTGGGATCGGAATAGATGAGGGTAGAGAGGGCGAAGGACACACGTTCACACAGGAATCGTGATCCTGTAGATGGCGCGTGTGCGTAGGTGGACGCGTTTAAACCAGATGTGGCAGTGAACACTGTTTGCACACAGGAGTGGCGTGGACGAAAGACAAATTAAGCAACGGAGCGATACGGACGCGCACGTAAAAGAAAAGGGGGCATGCCCTGGGAAGGAAGGAAGCTGGGTGGAGGAAAAGCAACAAGTGCCGCTGGAGACATAGGGGTGATGCGCACGAGCATGGAGAGGCGTGCGACCCGATGCCCAGGCAAAGGTCGGCAGAGGCGTAAGGAAGACAACCGAGTGGAGAGCCAACAGGAACTTCTCTGATACGGCACCATCTCTTTTCTTGTCTAACATCGTTGATTGCTGCTCTGACGCCTTCCCTTTTCTATATGTTCTCGTTTTGTTTGCGCACTTCGAGCACTTTCGACTTCTTGTGACTGTGGGGCGGGCAAGTTCGTTTCCGACGCCTTTTCCGTTTTGCTCGACGTGGACGAGCACCTACACCTTCGTGGTATTTGTAGCAGCGTAGTAGTCTCTCAGGAGCGTTCGCTCTAGGAGGATGTTGCTCAGCAGCTCTGCTGTCGGCACTCGCCCGCTCGCGTTCAGGGCGGAGTAGATGAGATTGCCGTCCAAAAACACCTCGAAGGCGTTGTTCTGCAGCGCTGCACGACTCATTACGCTTAGCATGAAGGCAGTACTAGTGATGAGGCCACGCCGTGCGCGCAGAATAGCGAGAACCGACTCAGGGATAAACTTCAGCTGATCTCCAATAAGGGCAAAGCCTAACGTGCTGAAGAAAGCCCCCTGCAGCGCTCTGCTGATCAGGACCCGCCTGGGGCTCATCGGGTACGCCTGGCCAATCATTTTGAGGTCAACTAGGTTCGGAAGACTGACTGCTTCTGACTCTTGCAGTTCCTTGCGAAGCGCCTCAAACTTCGAACCGTAACCGTTGGCTTCGTTGTAGAGGACGAGCACCTCGTGCTTTGTCTCGTTGCCATAGGGCCTACTAGAAACTGCTGTCTCGGTGCGGTTTCGGCGAGTGTGGCCACCCTTCACCCGATGATGAGCTGCTTTGAGCTGCGGTTGATGCTCCACATACCAACGTGCGGCAGCGGCGACCTCTGCGCGGAACGCGATCTGGGCCGCCTCCTTCTGCTCGATAGCAAAGATGGCGTTGATGAGCGCCTCGCGATCCTTGAAGCGACTCAGGTTCACCCATCCTTTCTTTTTCTCTACCAACAACGCTTTCAGTTCTTCGAAGCTCAACCCGTCAAGATGAGCGGTCGGTGACTTGGTCGAGGTGTCTTCACCGGTTGCTGCCGCCGCCGCTTCTGCTTCCGCCTCATCCTTATAGTCGAATTGCTCATTCATCGGGTGCTCCTCGGCATCTGACATAGGACACTCAGTGGGTTCCGCAGCGTCGATGATATTGCCAGCACCCTGTTCATCAGCACTGGGTGTCTCCCTTGATCCTGCAGTCGCCATAGCAGGGAGTATCACACCACTCCACCGCTGGTGACTGACCATGCTGATGGAGTTGCCGTGGTGGCTGCCCTCGTTTCCACCGCCAAACAGGAGGGCAACAATAGTAAGGCTCGCCAGAACCAGCAGCGCAGTGCGCGCGTAGCTGATGCCACCGCGCCATGACGATAGGACAGGAGAGAGGACGCGTGTCATTCGCCTCAATATCCTTTTTACGTTATTCGGTCGTTTCGAAGTTCAATACTCAGATCGCCCTCATGTAGGCCGGAGCCAACAGAGCGTGGACACGCGAAGGGGAGAGGGGCGCCTACAAGCAAGATGGCGAAGTCTCTCGTGACAAAGCACGTTGCGCACTTTAGAGGGAACAACGAACAGTCCACGAGGACCACCACGGCCAAAACAGCGGAGTGGAGGCTGGCGCGATGTGTGCGATATTGACGTGTGAAGATGAGTCACAAAAAAAAAGAAAGAAGAAACGAAAAAACTGAGAAACAGAGAAGTCGACGAAAGCATTCAAAAGGAAAAAAAAATGGTGCTGCTCACTTATTAACGGAGATGCAACCTTTATGACTGCTTGTGGGGGAGGGGGTGGGGAGGGGGTCAGAAGCGCTGTTATTGTTCTGCTGTTGTGACTGCTGATGTGCAAAGATTGGGAAGAGTACGCTGCTGTGTAGTTGGTGCATGCTGTAGTGGGCACATTTCACGTACGAGATAAATCAAAAGAGCGACAAAGCAAGTACGCGAGCAAGTACAGAGCCAACGAAAGTTGGTGCTGTCAGCAAAGCTGTACGTGGGCACACTACAGCCCCTGCAAGGGCGCAGGAAAAAAAACCTAGACGGGGTAATTCACTTTTTCCTTGCTTGTGTGGAATCAGCAAAGAGTAGTAGGGATCCCATTAGTGTGTCCAACACCGCAAACATCGTCACTGGTTGATTCTTTTTTTTTTAAATTGTACTTTGACAGACTTCGCGTTGGCCTGTATACACAGACACGCAAGGCGCACTCTAAGTCGATCCTCTGGATATGATGCACCAGGGACATCCACAGAGGTGGGCAGTGTAACAGAACACCAACAAAACAACAACAAAAAATAGCAATATCTAAAACCACACACGTGTTCTTACACACGCCGCCCTGATGCCAGAGCAGCAGCCGCAAGAGCACCTGGGAAGCTTCACAGATCAGGGCATGCCACGACTGTGTCTCACCTCCTGTTTGGCTGCTTCTGCATCTTGAACTTTCATTGGCATGCCAAAAGCCTCTCTGTCGAAAGACGAACACACACGCCCTCGTGCGCTCGGCAGATCTCCGCCACGCAGTTGGCTCATTCCAAACGTTTCCGCGTTCACACCTCGCGCATTCAAGGGAAGCGCCAGAGGAACTGGGCAGATGAAGTAGGGAAGGGTACACCATCCCCAGAAAGAACCCTACGAGTAAAGCCCAAAGGAAACCCCGCGTGTGCATGAGTGCATGTACGCGTACACACACACACACACACACACACCCGTTAAAGACCACGCCGGCAACAATGCCTGCCACACTTCTGTCATGTTACTTCGCGGAAGTGGAGCGAGTCGTTTTCGCCGCGGCCGCTGCCTCTCGTTTCACTCGCGAAATGACAGCCTCGAAGGCGCTGCTGCGGCGGTGCGCAGCTACAGACAGAGACGGCACGGTCGGGACAGCACTTGCACTGTGGCTGCGACGAACGAGGCTCATCGAGGCTACGGCCCTGCCTCTCTTGCGAGCCTCCACCATTCCAATGCTTCCGCGGTTGTGATAGCTGACGTTGTTCTTGTCGCTGCTTCGGCGCTGCTGCAAGGAAGTAGACGGTAGGGGCTTCGGCGGCGATGTAGTAACGTGCAGCGGACGCGCATCGATGAAGTGAAAAAATGCGCGTGTGTGCTCGGCCCACTTCAGCATGTCGGCCCTCCGCCGCAGCTCCTTTTGCGAGAGCACCTCGGGAGGCTTCACATCTGCGGCAGGGGTCGTGGCGTGCCTTTCATTCGCTGCTCTTGCTTCCGCCGCTGCCATGGTCCTCTCCACATCCCGCTGTAGTTGGCTGTATGGACTTACCCGCTGCTGCACTGTGCTGAGAGAGGTGCGCACCGCGCGCTGACGGGCTGGACTTGGGGTGGACATGCCCGCACCACCGAGTTTGCCAGCGTGCAGCATCGCAGTGGTGGATGCTTGAGCAGCTGCAGCGCCACGGCAAGCGCGCGAGCGGGGCAGGACAGCCTGCATGTCGTGCTCTCTCTCCTGCCGATTTGCTTCCTGCGTGAGTGAGAAGGCACCTCCGTCGGTATCATTGTCTTGGCTGTCACCGTCCATCCCAACGAACACCGGAAGACGCTCGTCATCATGGAGGCCGTCTTCATCGAGCAAGTTCAGCGACCGTCCTGGTGCTGGAAGACTGATGCTCCCATTTGCGGCCGCGCGCGTGCCAAGGCGCCTGCACTCGTGCATCGTTGTCGGTACATGTACGCCTGACGTGGATACTGTTCCAATTATGGCGGCAGAGGTATGCCCAGAGCGTGGCAGCCCGCTAGCCAACGTGGCCGTTGTCACTGCACCGCTCGTGCTTGCTTCCCCCTCGCTCCCAAGCTGGAAAAGACTGATCTGAGTATTGCTGAGAAGCGGTTCCTCTGATTCCTGCCCACTCCTGCGTGCTGTGTGTTCCTCTTCGTCTTCATCCGCATCAAGGGCTGCCCACAAAGGAGTTTGCGGGCTTGGAACGCTGTACCCTGGTTTTAGCTGCACAAGGCGCGTTATCGTGGGCGGGTTCGCACGCAAAATAGCTTGCACTGCTTCGTCGTGGGAGGACGGACGGGAGGCGGAGGAGGCAGTGGGAGAGACGGCGCTCAGCGCAGACGCTGCCGACGACACGGAGGACAAGAGTTCCTCTCCACGGACGGTCTGAGGCTGCGGGCGCCGAGCTACTGTGGCAGGCGGGAAGAGTGCCTGCTCCACAGCCGGCCCCTGCGGTGCCGCGTCCCGGTCCTCAGATAGTGCTGAATAGGGTGGCACTTGCTGCTGGCTCAAAAGCTGGGAGGTGGGTGTGTGCTGCAGATGCGCAGAGGAGACGCTTGTCGTCATCGTTTCAAAGAAGAGTTCCTCCTCTTCCATCTCGACGCACATCTTCGTGTTGCGCATCAGCTGAGGAGTACCGCTTATAAGGCTGCTGTCACTGCCAATTGACCCCGAGCGGCGCGTTCGCTGCAGGGGGCGTGTCAGCATCCCAGTTGTCGCCGGGGCACTGGGGCTGCGACCACCTTGCGAATGACGAGTGCCACTTCTGCTGCGCTCCGCCGGTTCACGTGCTCGCTTGCGCGCAGCAGCAGTGACACGGGTGGCTGCGGAGACGAGCGACGGTGGCGTGAGCGTCATAACAGGTGTTAGAGAAAGAGGTCCCATAGAAGGGATAATCGTAGAGGCTTCATGCAGTGTGTTAGCGCTGCCTTGACTCTTGCCACTACCGGTGCTGGGAGTACGGCGTCCGGTTGTGGAAGTTCTTGTGGTGATGCTGGTCAGCGCCATTGACTCAGTCTCTCGCGGGGAGACGGCGGATACGTTCTCATGATGAGATTTAGCGTCTACCACTCGCCGCTTTATGCTGACCGGTTGCCGAGGAGGCATGATGCTATGGTCAGTTCACAGAAACAGACCACACCACAGAAGAGAGAGAGAGAGAGGGTGAGTAATCCACTACGCGTCCTCTAGTTCACGATTCAAGGGGTCGATGTGCAGGCACCTTGTGCGACACGAAGCAAACGAGACGGACTTCCAGAACGACAGAGCAGACAAGGTATACGCGGGTGCGTGTGAAAGAGCGGCATCTAAGAGGGGGAGAAAGGAAAAGATTCGGACGCGCATGCAGTGATGAATGGGAAGGCACTGCGTTTTGCGGCTGTTATGTATTGAGAATGTCTATGCAAAAAAAAAAAAAAGAGTAGGTGCGCGTGTGCAGGTATGCTTCTAAGGGAAAAAAATAATAAGAGTGCTGACCAAATCAACAGCGTGAGGACAGTCAACCTGTTGCGCGGTTGGGTATCAGGGGGTAGAGCGATAGAAAGCGCTGACTGGTGCCGTCAGGGGGTGGGGAGGGGGGGGCGCAGACACACATGCGCAGGAATGGTAAAAGAACAAAAGAGGAGCTGATGAATGTGTATGCTTGCGTGTACTGACTACACCAATCTATGCAGATATGAACGACTACCGAAGTGCGGTGTGGAACGGACGCAGGTCCCTCCCTCCGTGTGTGTGTACGAAAAGGCGACCGAGTGGGTATGTGCAGGGGTGTGTAAAAGCAGAAAGATTTGCACAGAGCGTGGCGGAAGACGACATTCTGCATTGGCGAGGAAAAAAAAAGCACCAGGTACAAGCAGTTTCAGCAGTGTGAGCAGGTGCGCAACTCCACTAAGCCTTTCCTCCACGTGCCAAGGGTTGTCTCCTACCGCGAGGAGCGGTGCTGCAGAGATGACCGCGCTCTGTACACACGCACACAGGTATGCACATGTACACAGAGGCACCGCTGTGCTTCCTTCCTCCTCCCCGACCATCCCATCAGTGCCGCCTGAAGCGCCGCTGTAACATCGTTGTAGCAGTGGTGAAATGGGCGCGGAGCTGACTCGGTATTTTACTGACGAGTAGATTGTTTTCAAGTTAGTTTACCACTGCGCATCTGTGTGTGTGTGTGTGTGTGTGTGTGTGCGTGCCAGTGCACTATGACGAACCAGTCTCGGACGACGGGCTGTGCGGCATTACTCGTTAGGTCAAAGACGAAAGAAACGAAGGAGAATGGCAACTACAACAACAAAAAGCAAAGCACAAACGCCCCCAATCAGCGTTACCCTTCCAACAGAGACGGACATAGACGTTAAGTTGTCTCACTTGCTCTTTCATTGTGTGTGTGTGTGTGTGCATGAAAGGCAGCGCGCAACGAGGAGAGAGAAGGATGCCAGGTCCGAAGGACCGCTTGATTAGCGCCTACCACGGGCTTGCCCTCCTCGGCCTCTGCGAACGGACGGGTAAAAGCTTCCTCGGCCGCTGCCGCGGCCACGGTAACCGCCGCGGACAGGGGCTTCCGTGCGTGGCCACTTGCCTCGAGAGGACGACGCGTCACGCGGCGAGTCTACCGGTGCACCAACTCTGCCGCGTCCTTGACCTCTCGCGTGGTTTGGGCTCTCCAGCGGTGCATCGGGGTCTTCGCCGTCATCGCGTAAGCGCTTAGACAGGTTCTCTGCAATAGCCGTGCCCTCCTCATCGTTTATTTGCTCTGGGTTCAAGAGAGCGGTGTTCTTCACGTTTCCATAGCGTCTTGAGGTTCGGTCGGAGTCCACCTGGCGGAAGCCCTTCTGCCGGCGGCGCTCAATACGACGACGATCTCGCTCGTTGCTTTCCTTGTCGAGGTAAGACGCATAGCAGTTCATGGGGGCAATTATGTTCAGCTGCCGATCATCGAGAGCCAAGATTTCCTCGATAGACAACGTGAAGTCCTCTGCAGGCACCTCACGGTACCGGAATCCACCACTGATGCATGCACCTGCGCCGTCTGACGATGCTGCGTTGGCGTTGCGGTGCAGCTGATAGTATTCTTCTTCCTTCTGTTTTAGGGACGCTTGCAGACGCTCCATCAGCTCAGCATCGGTCTCGCTCTTTCCGTTAGACGAGGCGATCAGGTCATTCAGCTGCTGCCGCTCCTTCTCCAGATGCTGCAGTGCTTCTGATGGGTAGAGCAGAGAGATCGCATCAGTGGTACCAGCTTCCGATGAGGGTCCAAAGTCATCACGGAAGAAGACTTCGGTGCTCTTACCTTTCTTCGTCTTCGTCGCCGAGACAGCCGGCATCATCGATTGTGCCTCCTCCAGTGAGTTAGCCGAGAATAGCGCGGGTGCCTCACCCGAGCGGATGGCTTCTGCCGTTTCATCATTGCCGTCGGACTCCTTGTCAAGCTCTTCGTCAAAGTACGCAATCTCGTCCTCGTCGACGTTCTTTTCATCGTAGTAATCGCCGTCGAAGAGCTGCGCCATCTTGCGATCGAACTCCGCCGGATCGAATGGGGCGTCGAGGTCCTTGTCCGACCATACAGCTTTCAGCTTGGCCAGCTGAGCCTCCTCTTTCTCATCCCCGCCAAAATTCGCGGCGGTCGTAGCTTTCAGCCCGGCGACGGAAGCGATGAGGGCGCGCTGGTCCTCGATCTCCTTCCGCTTCAGATGCTTCAGTCGCTTCAGCTCCTCAATCTGCTGCGCATGTGCCGCTTCTGCGCGCTCGCGGCGCCGCTGCCGCGCGTCTTTGCGTGTGGTATCTGGCTTGCGGAGGAGCCCTGTCGCGGCCTCGCCAATAGGGCGAGGAAACGTCTGCACGTGCGATGCCCACACGCCGCCGTTGGCAGCTTCCTCTTCGGCTTCCTGGTGGCGGTACTTCTTCTCTTGATACTCCCGCTCCCAAACCTCTGCATTGTTGAAGAAGGCTTCGTCCTCCTCCTCGTGAGCGAGCTGGGCGAGACGGCTGTAGTAGGAGCCGGCCGACTCTTCTCCTTCAGCATCCCCGTCACTGTTCTCTGCCTCTTCGCCACCGTCGGTGCGTGCCTTGTGAGTCCTTCTCTTCTTACAAGTCGTGCCGGGGCGCCAGAGCTCCTGGATGAAGAAGTCGCGGAGGAATGCCTCATTATCCGCTTCGTTGTCAGCACTACTTGCCGTACCGGCGCCACTGGCGCCCTGCTGCTTCTTCCCACTCTTCTTGGCAGCGGCAGCGGACATACTTAGCGAAAATGCTTCCTCCAGCAACCGCTTCTCTTCCTCACTGGCGCCACGCTGCTGCTTGTCTTCGTCCGCGCTGTCCTCGTCGCTATTGGACGCCGCTGGTGCTGACGCGTATGCTGAGGCGGAACCACGAACCACCTCAAAGGCGTTGGTACTGCTCTCCACATCACGCAAGAAAGCGGCACGGAGATTTGCCTCCTCTGCGTTCTGCGGCCGCAGTTTTCGCAGCCCGTCACGCTCGCTTGCCTCTTTGGAGTCGTCCACAACGGCATCCTCGGACCCAGCGGTGGCCTTGAGGGAACGCTTGTACTCATCGGCAAGTGTGAACTTGCCTTTGCCAGCGGCTTTGCTCCGCTTCTGCGCCTTGCGTCGCTCGAAGACATCTGTGTTCATCCGAATCTGATCCTCGGCGGGAGGGAAAAAACGCTGCTTGAGGAGCTCCTCTTTGGGCAGTAGGATTTCCGCGGTGGGCTCGGGGTCGGCGGATGAAGAAGTGTCCTCATCATGTGAAGAAGCCGCCCCCGCCGCTTTGCTTTTCTTGGCACTACCGCTGACGCAGAGCGGCACGGTAGCCTTGCGCACGGCCAACAGAGCTTTGGCAAAACTGAGGTTGTTTTCACGAGTGAGGAGCACCGCCTCGTCATCCTCCTCAACCTCCTCGTCATCAGAGCTGTCCTCCTCACCTTTTTGGTCATTGTCAGTGTCGAAGCCGAGGGCGGCAGCCTTGCCAAGCTTCCCTTTGTACTTCTCCGTCAACATGTGAAGCTCCTGCTTACGTTTCTGCTCCTCGTAACGTGCCGCGTACGCTTTGTTAATGTGTAGCCCGCTGTCCTCGTCGCTGCTGTTTTCCTCCTCGTCACCGTCCCCAGTGCCCCCTGTCAGCAGACGGTTCTTGCCATTTGCTTCGCCTTCCTGAACTCTCCGAAGGGAGAGGCCCTGCACGTGTGCCGTTTTGCTGGCGGAGCAACCTGCCTTGCCACGTACGTCTGCTGGCACAGGGGGCGCGGCTGTGGACGTTTGCAGGTTCGATTCCCCCGCTGCTGACGTGATCACATCTTTCGCTGTTTCCTCTGCCTCCACATCGGACGAGGAGTCACTACCGAACAGGTCCTTTTTTTCTGCCTTGTATTGTACCCTGGCCGATGACACTTTGACAGTGGACACGCCGGATGGTGCGAGCGGGTGCGCACGAGGCGGCCTGGCGCGACCGCTCTCCGCGTGCGGGTTCTTGCGGCGCTCCCGTTCTGACGCGGCCGTCATTTCTCGCGCGAGCGAGTTGCCGCCAGATTTAGGCCCTTCACCATCACTCGAGGATGAGTCGTCCGAATCGAACACGATACGGTGTGGCACCTTCGCCGAGGCGGAGGAAGACGAGGCCGTGGGCGGCATGTATTTGTGATCCCCCGTGCTTTCTCTGCAGCTACACCGCGTGCTTGCGTGTAAGACCGAGTGCGGCGGTGATGATGCGAAAGCTGAATTCTCTTTTTTTATACCCGACACGCGCACAGCGACAAAGAGTGCAGTTTCGATTGACGGTCGTGCCCATCTGATGTCAAGTACGCGAAAGAGGAACGTGTGAGGAAGGAGGAGAGAGACAAGTATATATATATATATGTGTGTGTGAGGTGCGCGCATGTGCTTTGGCGCTTCACAGACATTGCCGCCGAAGTATAGCGTGAGGAGTGCGAGGAGGTGGGAGAGGAGAGGGCGGCAGCTCGCCTCAAACTATAATTTTTATATGGTCACACACGCCCTCCTCAGCCCCCTTCCCCTCCCCCATAGGCAAACGAGTACCATCACCACCACCCCACACATACACACCGACAGAACCACACATGTAGAGGACAAGACGTTCCAGAGCCAAGTGCTGACAAATGCGCGACTGCAGGTGCGCGCGTGCGGTGGTGTGCACCTCTGTCGGGCTCGGTAAGTTCTTTGGTGTTTGAGAGTAAAAAAGGACTTCACTTAGCGCCGTCATCATCTTCATCGACGAGGAATGTATGTTCAGCCAGACATACTCGTGTGCATCCTGCTGCTGCTGAGGTTTGTGGTACAACGCAGCATCCAGTATAACAAGCGGCACCGCTTGAGAAACACATCCTCCCTCTCCCACAGACACCTGAATACATGCACGCTTGCCTGATTTTTGTGAGGATCTGCCTGGTGGTGGGCCGTGCGAAGCACATCTACAGATTGACTCTGCTTTCTCACTCCACCTTTTCTGCATGTCGCATCACGCGGACGCGAGGACACACAGGTGGTGCAAGAAAACAACAACAGGAGAGGACGATGCTTTACGGAAGCAGATGCACAACGCCATGAAGAGAGAGATGGGTAGCGGTAGTACGTGTCCGTGTGCGTATGATCAGAAGTGCACACAGCGACCGAGAAAAGCGGTCATATGATGACGACCGCGTCATCCTCATACACAGATCTATAGGAGGTGCAAAAGAATCAGAGAAAAAGATGATCCGATCACCGTGAGTGAACGCTACAGAACCTGTGCATGCGCGCATCCTCTCATATATGCGCATGCCAAACAGGTGCAACTCTACGCAGACGTCCACGGAAAGAAAAGCAGAACACCCGTACCACCATAAAAGCAACGCGCACGTTGACCTCGCTCATTCTGCCGTTTTCTTGAAACATTCTACTGTTTTGTCAGCCGCGTCCACACAGCCATGTAGAAGCTCAGCACTTTGTCAATCACCGTAAACTGAACGCCGTAGTAGAAGGGCGAGAGGGACAAAAGAGTACGTACCAGGAAATCGGCGCTGTCGGCCGCTGATGGAATGCCGCCCTGCGCGACTGTTTGTGCGGCCCGCTGCTGCACCGCTGCAATGGCCTCCGTCTGCCCAGACGCCGTCAATACACTAGAAGATATTACAACCACCTCCTGCGTAATCGCGCGACCGGCTCGGCGCAGCACCGTTACTGGTGCCGGCACGCCTTCTTCGTCGGCATCTCTTCCTTTTGTTGCGTTTCTAACCGCTACCGTTGGATCTGCCAACTGCAAGGCATATCGCCACAGAGATTTCCAGGAAAGCCCGTCATTTGCAGCGGTCATGGTGGCATACGGTTGAAGGAGCCCCGTAAAGTGGAGTGTCGCGCGGCCGCGCAAGAGCTCCACCAACACGCTAAGCGGATGATCGATGAGCGACTGAGCCGCTAGCGAGGCCACAACGCGGTACACAATGGCGCGCAGAATGGCCAACCGCATGGCATGCTCCCGCTCCGCTTTCCGCCGTTCGCGGCGCTTTCGCTGCTCTCGCCGTAGTCGACGCTGCACGTGGTCCACGTGCTTCTCTGCTGAGAGTGTGGCAGCTCCGCCCTCCCTGCCCTCACTGGGAGCGATGGTGACAACCGACATGCTCACATTTTGTGGAGAGCCCGCTACCTCGCTAACACCAGAGGCGAATGACGCACGATCGTCTTCGTCGTTGTCATCCTTGCTGTAGTCTTCGTCGTCGTCGTCTGACCACCGTGCATAGCGACGCATGATAAGGTACTCGACTGCCTCGAAGAAAGTCAGCACCGCCCGGTCCACCAGATGGCTCGCCAGGGGCATCAAAAGCTGCTGAATTGTTACACCCGCTGCGCTCATCAATAGGCCTCGCACAGCACCGGAGACTGTGAAGAGAACTCGTGGCGGTGGTGACGGCAGAAGCGATGACGCGTTGTCGGCGTTGAAAGTTGCGCCCCAGGAGAGCAGCAGCGGCACCACAATACTCAGCAGAAAGGGGTCAAAGACGGTGTGGGATACCAGTCTTAATCCCCAGCCTAGCAACCGCCGCCGAGTCCGCTTGCTGCGCAGTTGCCGCACCACCAGGCTCTGGTCGAAGAAGAGCTTTTCAATGTATGACTCCGTCACCGCCAGCATCCACCGCATGAAGAGGAGGTGGGCCACGTGTGGAGCAGGGAGCATCTCAAAACATCCTTCGGTGGGCAGCCACGTCGCTGCGGCTGCACTTTCGGGGCTTTCGTAAGTGTTGCACCGTGGTTTCGCTGTGCTGGGCGACGGCAGTAAGTCAGAAAAGCACAGCAGCGGCAGAGTCACCAGCTGCCGCTTCAGCTCACAGCAGTAGTGCACAATGGCTACTGGTACAGCGTGAATGACGTGGTCGATGAGATATGCTGTCCGCGTCACGTTTTTTGCCCGTGTACGTTGCCACCAGCTTGTCGGCGACCACGCTGCCATTTTCGAGCGGAGTGGAGCCGCCTCACCATCGCGGATGACCATAACACTGCTCCCGGCGTTGTCATCGCTGTTGTCGCTCCGATGCGAGCGTGAAGAGCGTTGACTGCTGCTGCTGAGCCCACCACCGCTTCCGCTACGGTGATGACGATGCCGCGAGCGAGTCGCGACATCGGGGGTGCTAGCAGCGGTGCCCGAGCTCGAGAGACGGCGGGAGCTCAGCGGGGGTTTGCCGATGTCCGTGACGGGCGGCGGAGGGACCAGACTTCTTCCTACCGGCGCGTTTGCCACCCGAGTTCTACCGCTACCAAGGCCGACTTGGTCGCCTGGGCTGACCGTTGCTCTGCTGCGGGAACTATCGCTATGGCTGCGGCGCACTCGACTGCCGCTCGAACCGAGCGCGTTGGTGACGCTGCTGCTTCCGCTGTCTGTGGACGCGCGCCGCGACATGACAAGCGGTTCTTCAGCACTACGCGTGCGGCGGCTTGCCGATGCTGCTGGTACGCCTTCATTTGCACCTCTGCTGTTCTTGTCGCTCTCGGCGGAAGAGTGGCGGTGGCGACGTTGCCCTGTCAGCGTTGCGGCAGGGTCGCCGCTATCGGAGCGATGACGCCGATGCGGACGCTCGCTTGAAGGAACACCTGCAGCGCTGCGTGCAGACCTTCGCGATTGGTGTGAGGACACTACCGAGGCTGCGTCACCGACACCGTCGACACTTTCGGCGCCAAACCGGCTTTCTGTGACCCCTGCGTGGGAGCGCGAGCGGTGGTGCGTGCGGCGCACCACTGCAGTGTCAGGGTTGAAGGCGCTAAGGACATGCCGCAAGACAGCGTGGCTTACGCGGAGCACATTGAATGGGTGCAGAATGCCGGTGGCCGAGCCCGGGGTGAGGGGAAGGCCTAGCGTCTCCATGTTGCCGTTCTCCAGAGTCTTGCATGCCCGTGTACGTGTTTGCCTCCAGCGGGTCGCTCCCGTCGATGCATGCAACCGTACGCAGACACCCACACCCACACCTACACACACACACGCACACACACAGAGCTGAGAGGAGGCGGTTGCCCTGGCAGGACGCAAGAAACGGCTGTCTAAAGAGAAGGTTGTATGCGCGTGTGTCTACGCGTAGGTCTACGTGTGCAACTGTGGTGCTCGACTCGCCGTCATGAGCCAAGCAGGGATGGGTGGAGGCGGCAACACGGCACAAGTGGAAGCGGAGACACATGGGCACAGGGTAGGAGATGGGGGGGGCACACAAGACGAAGAGGAGCCGGAGAGACGTAGAGGCGAGAGGGAGAGATGTGACACTCTGTAGGGCTACTGCTGCGGCTGCGGATGGCTTTCATGTGCAAGAGGCACGCAGGGTCTGTGCATCCCCCTTCCCACACATACTTAGAGGCATATACACAATGCCTACACCTGCAAATCTTGTTTTCTCCTTTTGCCCACCTGTGACTTAGCTATGTAGACTTGTCACCTTGGGTGTAACACCACACCCCGCGGGTATCGGGAAGCACTTAAGCGTGGCATCCCAGAGTCCAGTGCCCGCGCCCTAAAAGGGGAGGTGGGCCCGTGTGAGTCACCCCAAGGGAGGACGCACCAGGTAGAGAGTGGTATGCAACGACAAGCTGTGCGGCGACTTGCAGAGCGTTCGGTGGGTGGATTTTGATGGTATGGGGTGGTGTTCAGGTGACTGTGTCGGCGCTTTGCTGCCATGTGCATCTACCGGCGCACCGCACCACGCGATGTGGAGCCTATGACAGGCCGGGGGCAGACGAGTAGTCTTGAGCTTCGGTTGCATGACCAGAGTATGAAGACACACTGTAAGGAGAAACTGTGAACTACAGCGCGCTGCGCTCCGAATCCTTCGGCGTGCACTCTTCTGGCCGTTGTCCCGCTATCCACACAATCGCCATAGTGATATCGACCAAAACAAATACGAGGCAAGGAGTCAGGCATCGAAGAAGAACTGCCACTCCTCTGATGGAGATCTGCCCGATCTCCTTCACAGTGTCGCCAGAAGACACATGCATATACGCCAAACCAACACACGGGAATACACAGCAGCGGCTACATGGACGCGGCCACACGTCGGCCATTGACGTATGCTCCATTTAGCAGCTGCACAGAGCGGAGCGCATGTTTCTGCTCAGTGAACTCCAGCACCACCATTCCGCCTGGGCCGTTGACATCGTGCAAGCCGGGGAGGTAGAACGCGGGGGTGGCCGACTGCGGTGGCTGGGGAAGCGGTGACGCGTCCGGCAGAACGCCTTCGTTGTTCGCTGCCGTCTCTTTGTGCATCTGCGGGCCCTTCGCTTCACCCTGCAAGAGGCCTTTAGTTGTCTCTGCCCCACTGCTCAGCACGGCCGAGGCGGCGTTAGTGTCGTCGGCGTCAGGGAGAACGCCTCTTCGTCCACTCCCGCCGCCGACGTTGGAGGGCTCGCACGATAGCACGCCGATCAGTGAGTTCTCGACGCTGTGAGGAGTGTTTCCCACACTTGATGGCGAGTCAGGAAACACCATAGACGACGACACTGCGCTCGTGATAGTGCTCTTGTTTGATGTCAGCGGCGCACGAGGCGGCTGCTGATGCCGGGGCTGTTGCTGCGCAGTTTGGTTGTAGCTTACTGCGACGTGCAGCATTTCACGCGCCGGTCGGCGCACGCGCCACGGCTTCACACCACCGCCCAGCAGCTGCGCCACCATCGAGCTTAGGTGCGAGGCTGTTACCGAAAGGTCCACCCCACAGAGTGCGACACGGTAGAGGTTGGACGGTGGAATGATGTCCGGTAGAATGCCCATGCTTGCCGCTGCCGGGTCGTCGTAGAGTGACTCATGCGATGCGACAGAGCTGTTGTCGTCGCTGTCCTTGTCGTGCTTGCTTGCTGTCGGAACTGCAGAGCTGGGCTGGCGTCGTCGACGGTGATGCTGCTGCTGCTGGCGAAAGCCGCTACCGTTTCCATCATTGGCGTCGGTGGCGCCAAATCGACTGCGATTCTGGCGGCGCACGAGCATGGGTGGTGGAGGCATCTGTACAAGGCCGTCAGGGCCTATTTTGAACTCCATCGCCGCTGCTGCCGCCCGGCTGCCTGATGAATCGCGGCAGTCCAGAAAGCCTAGAAAACGCTTCTGCTGGTCCACGTCGTACGCGAGACCCGGCATGCGCTGACGACCGCCACGGGAGCTCCAATCCACGGTTCTGCTCGTCGTGTAAGTCGAGCTGGTTACACTGTTAGCGTCCTGGAAGCGATCGCCAAAGGTGCGGCAACCGCTCATGCCTGCAACCGTGTTGCTGTTCATGCTGCGACTCACCTCCTCGACGCTCTCTTGACAGTCGCGGCGGTACTTTCGACTTTGCTGACGACCGTCGTCGTCCTCCTCTGTCGCTACAGTGTCGCGATACCGCTTCCCTTTCTCTCGCCTTCCACGTCGATCGTCCATGTCATCTTCACTTCGACTGCGTTCCCGACGCTGCTGAACGTCACGCTGCCGATGCGAGGAACGATCATCGTCAACGTTGCCGTACTCGTCGCCACCGTCGCTGCGCTCCCGTTGCGGGCGGCGGTGAGGCCGTAAGGCCCGCTCTGGCCGTATGGCCTCACTGCTGTTCTCCCTTCTTTCCGTGCTTCCTCGGCGACGGTGGTGCGAGCTGCGATGTCGGTGGTGATGGCGATGCGGGCGGTCAGCGAGCGAGTCGTTGTCACGGCGCCGGTGACGATGACGGTCACCGTAGTCACCTACGTTGTCATCGTCGTTACACCGGTCGAACCGATGGCTGTGGTGACGACGCGAAGAGGATGCGTCTCTGCCACCGCTTTCGTTTCGTCTACCCATTTGCTTGGCACCCGTTTCGATTCCGTGGTGTCAACTAGGATTACTGCCTCGGCTGGTGCTGCTGTGTTCTTGCTGTACCCCTCCTTCCAGGTTCAAGACCCCCCTTTTGGAGTACGCACGAAGGCTTCCCTGCGTCTGTTCTGGAAAGTCGATCGTTTCGGACGTGATCAAGACTGCTTGCGGATGTGCAGGCAGCGGGCGGGGTGGTTTAAGTGAGAGGGAAGAGGGAGCGAGCACTTGATGTTCCTTTAAAGCGATGCAGCGGTTTTGATTCACAACGGCAGACGCACATGCTTGCCACTGCCAAAGAAGCACACAGAAGAGCAAGAGAGAGAGAGAGCGGGAGACGATGACCTTCATGTAGAGGCGCAGAAGGTCTGACTGGGCAGAGGTGCCAGACCGAGTGAAGGTCAGAGGAGAAGCGCACATACAGCAAAGGAAGCGCCAATTCAAGTTCCGTGCCTCCACACGGAGAGGTTCATGTGTGTGTGTGTGTGCCTGTGTGTGCAGCACTCGGGCTACCTGATGCTCCCTCTGCTGTAGCGTTTGTTGCGCTCTGATACCGGGGGGGGGGGCGTCCAGGCGTGGTATCTATGGGCCGGTGTGATTGGAGTGCATCTCACACCCGGCCCTCAAACTGCCTACTGGTATGGGGAGTATTAGCCACCCCAAGGGAGGACGCACCAGGTAGAGAGTGGTATGCAACGACAAGCTGTGCGGCGACTTGCAGAGCGTTCGGTGGGCGGATTTTGATGGTATGGGGTGGTGTTCAGGTGACTGTGTCGGCGCTTTGCTGCCATGTGCATCTACCGGCGCACCGCACCACGCGATGTGGAGCCTATGACAGGCCGGGGGCAGACGAGTAGTCTTGAGCTTCGGTTGCATGACCAGAGTACGAAGACGCGCTGTAAAGAAAAAAAAAACGCGTGTTGCGTGCCCAAGTGCTCCGCGCACAGCCAGTGACAGTTCCAGCGGATGTGAGGTCGAAGCGCACAGGTCACAACGCAGGGCCACCGGCGTACGCTCCTCTTTCCGTTTCACTGGTGTTAGCGCGGCGTGCGTCTGCCTCTGTCTCTTTGCGAGTTTTGTCTGACTTTTCGAGAGAGTCACTGACAGACGGGCCGAGGTTAAGGGGAATGACAATAATGAAGGAGCGGAGTAGGGATAGGAGAGTGGTGGTGGTGGTGGTGGTGGTGGTGGTGGATTCGAGAACACGAGCGAGCAAACAAAAATAAATAAGGCAGCGGCGGCAAAAAAAAAAAAAAGAGAGAGAGAGAGAGCAATACACCAAAGAAAGATATGTCAACATTACTCACAGAGGAAATCATCGAAGCACGGGAAAGATGCGCGTGATAGATACGCAAAGTTTGTCTGTGTGCATGGAGGGAGAGAGACGGAGATCAAAGGAAACACAAAATTAAATGATAATAACAATAATATATATATATATATATATGTATACGTATACATATATGCATGCGTATATATATGTGTACATGTCTATACTTCTGTGAAGGAAAAGCATACAAAGTGAATCACCGCTGCCAGAGCCGAGCACGCCAACAGCAGATTGCACAATGAACACTCATATCCTTCACCCCACCAATACAGCTACACACATACAAATATGTGGAAGAGAGAAACCGCGAATAGAAACAGGAGCAGTGTATCGCTCCGTTGCTGCAGAGCGTTTCACAGATGCAGCGCTACATGGGAGGTTGAGGGAGCAGCAGGGGATGCGAGGACAGAAATACACAGGGCGGAGACCAGGGCGATTCCGCGAGGGGTGTGGGCGACTGTCGAGTGTATATGCGCATCCATGTAACACACGCGTACTTCAGCCTATCGCCATATCCCAGTTCTTGTGCACTGACTCTCTTCTCGGTGCCACCGATCATTTGTGGGCAAGGGAAATATGTTGAGGGCCTTTACGCGTTACCGTGCGCACTTCTCGGCACCCCAGCACATGTGCGTGCTTGTCCGCGTGTGCGCATGCGTCAGAACAACATAGGGCGAATGAACAAGGATTCAGGGAGGCATGAGAGTCAGTGCAAAAGAAAGTAAAAGACAAAAAAAGCAATACAAAAAAAAAGCTGCACAGCGATGAAATGATGAGGAGAGCCAAGTGTGTGCACAGAACCCAAAGTACAAGACGAAAAAGCACATCAATGATGGGAGGGATGAAGGAGGCGCGCGCGCGTGTGTGTGTGTGCGCGCTACGGGTGGGGTTGATAACAGCGTTATGCGCGATTTGAATTGACGCAGTTTTACCTTTCCTCATCGGTGAGCGGCGCAGACAAACCCGCGGGCACGACGACCCCTGCGAGGATCTGTTTCCCGCCCCAAGTTGCGCTGTATGCGCGAGCGGGTGCACAGCAGCCGTGATTGAGTGTATGGCGGCATAAGTTGATCCTTGCTCTCCCCAATGCGTCTCTCCTTTGCACAAGGGGCCCATGTATGCACAACCGGAGTACTGCAGACCTACATGCGAATATGCGGTAATAGGTCCCAGAGAAATAGGACCAGCGTGACGACGAAGGGATGCAGAAACAGGAAGGAGGGGGCCGGTTCTTACTTGCGCAGAGCCTCAGGACCCACTTTTGCCTTCGTGTTCATAACGGCTATGCGCGCGGGCTTCGCTTCCTTCACCGGCATCGACGGCTTGTAAGAGGTCACATCGCCCTCCTGGTCGTCCTCGGCGATCACGTTTGCCTGCAGCTGTGCCAACTCGGCATGCATGCGCTGCCTCTCCTCCTTCGAGATGTCTGACGGGTGCTTCGAGCGGTGACCAAAAAAGTCTTTGATGCTCGAAAAGAAGCTCCCAGGACTGCTGCTGCTGCTGCCTTTGCTGGAGGAACCCCCACCAGGTGAGAAGGCCTTTACCTGTTGACCATCAGGGCTGGATAAGGGTGAGATGCTCTTGACTTGGGCCTCTGCTAGCTGCGCAGAAGGGACTTTGGTCCTTATAGAGAGCTGCTGCATCTGCAGAAAGCGGCGGCGTGGGTCTGACGCCGGGACGGGCCTCGAATAGCCATGGGCAGTGAAGAAGGGGTGTCGCAGAACCTCCTCAGAGGTGATCCGCTTTGTGGAATCTTGCTCAAGCATCCTCAGGATCAGGTTTTTCGCCTCTACGGAGATGAAATCCCAGCCGTGATTTGGGTTGAAAAGGACACCATGGTCAATCCTGCGAAGGAGGTCGCGGCGGTCCTGCCCGGTGCGCACCTGACCATGGAACGGTGGCCGACCGCAGAGAAGCACATAGAAGACTACGCCGGCAGACCACACATCCACGCTCTTGACAAGTCGCTGGTTTGTGCAGAGCGGCTTGGCACCTTGCTCTTCAATACCTCGTATTACCTCAGGCGCAATGTAAAAGGATGTACCACACGGCGTACTATACACGTCCCACTCCATGACGACTTTGGCAAGACCAAAGTCAGCGATTTTTACCTCGACATTCAGCTTCTCCAGTGGGATACTATTGATATCGGACATCACCTGGAGCCCTTCCACGCGCGTTGCCGACTCGGAGTTGTCGTTGGCTGTGTTGTTGGCATATGTTCTGTGCTTATTGGCCTGGCTTTTGGCCACGACGTTGATGAGGATATTCTCTGGCTTGATGTCACGGTGCACAATACTCTGCTCATGCAGATAGGCAATACCAGACATCAGCTGGTGCATGATGGCGCGCGAGAGGTCCTCGTTGACGGTCTTGTTGCGCACAATAAACTCAAACAGATCTTCGTTCATGAGGTCGAGGGCGAAGAACACCTTGTCAGGGGTATGCACCACCTCATGCAGCGTGATGATGGCAGGGTGGCAGGTGCGGCGAAGAATCTCCTTCTCGTGCGCCACCATTTCGCCCTTCTTCCCAACCAGCGATGAGCGCAGAATCACCTTCAAGGCGCGTATCTCGCCAGTAGGGATATGGCGCACCGCCAGCACTTCCGAGAAGCCCCCTTTCCCAAGAAGCTTGCCGTCATGGATGTCGTACAGAGAGTTAATGTCGACGCCGTCCAGCGCCGGGGTCGCCGGAATATTTACTTTGGGCGGTAGAACGGTCATGGCGCCTCAGTCGTATGCCTGTGAGGGGCTGCGTGGCAATGCGCAATAAAAGGCGAAAGAGCAAAAGAAAGCCGCCGAGCAAACGAGGCTGATCACAAGCATAAGAGAAAAAAAATCGTACGTGTGCGATGTGTTGACGAGTGGGCAGTTAGCAGACACCCTGCAACAGGACCAAGAGCGCGCAAAGAGTGTAGAGGGCGGAAGAGAGAACATGAGAAAATATTGCAGTGCTCGGGAATAACACGCGCGCGTGTGCGCCTATCCTTACGTAAGTACTCGCCTTCCCTCAGTGGCGTGAGAGTGAGAGACATCAGTGCAGAGCAGTGAGGATGTGCCGTGCCACCAACAGCTCACGCATGACCGGATATTCCAAAAATACGGAAAGGCGTGTATGCCCTGCCGCTTGACACCGAGGCCGCATCGCTCAGTGTCTGCTACCCCCCGGTACGGTGTGCATATGCTTTCTGTTTGGTAATCAACAGAGAGCTGAGCTCCCTCCTTTCCCGTTTGTTCGGCTTTTCTACCTCACCTTATCCGTGCCGCTCGTCTAACGCTCGTCGCTTCATAATCGGAGGGTCCCGACTAGGTCCTGTCGGCTTGAATATCAGCGGACTTGCTAGAACCGGCTAACATCACGTAAGAGAGGTTTTCTCCATGCTCCGTTCGGCTTCGGCGTTCACTGAACGGCACCGAGCGCGACCTCTGCAAGGCGAGGAGGTGTTATCCACATGTCGGTGGGCCGCCGCCCCCGAAAAAAAAAAAAGAGAGCGGGTACGGAGTCGAACACAAATGTAAAGGCCCCAAGCTCTTTGTCGTATTGATGTCATCGGCAGGGGTAGCCTTTTCCATCCAGCGTGATCTGACCACGCCAAATTTTGCTTGGTGTGCTGATGAGCACACACACGCACACGCACATTCACACACGGCTTCTCAGTCCTCCGGCCTGGCAGCAGTGCTAAAGGTGGAGCATGATGACCTACTCGGGTCATAACTAAATCCTTTGCGGGTTGCTGTTTAAGTAGACGAGGGTGTGCCTTTCATCGAGCTCCTTCTGCGCACGGGCCGGTCAGTCTGCGCGAGCATTTACCCTAGAAGAGGCTTCATGACCATTTGAAAACGAGCCGCCATGCTGCCTTCGGGAACCACCAACATGCATGAGCTGGGTTCACCCTGACACACCCAGCACGTCACAACCCTCTCACAGACCTCTCGCTTCACAGTTCTGCAGCTGATATTTCTCAACAAATTGAGTTTGTCTTGTGGCCAAAAAACAGAAAGGAGTCCTGCAGATGCGCATGCACGTGAGACGGGATCCCCTCGACCCGGTAAGGGATGAAGAAGAGCCCTCTGGCGGCATTCGCTGCGTTCTTCATCGATGGAGATGGTCCCGCTGCCTCTTTCTTGACGGTGCGAACGCCAATTGTTCACATTCAGGTTGGGACACACATGCTTAGAGTGGGGTGTCCAGCAGCCGTGTACCTGTAGCCACCCGCCTAATTCCAGACCGCAAACTCGAACCTGTCGGTAGACTGCCGGAGCTGAAAGACCTAACTGGTGTCGTCCTGTAACGAGAAAAGAAGCCTCAGCTCGACTGGGAGGGGTGCCTGGAAGCAGAAAGCCCGTAAGGTCTGTGACTCCCCCGACTCCATCGGGCACACGTAGACCTGAAAAGCCATCCGCTTCTCCGCTGGGCCAGGGAATCAACCACCTCCTTAGACATCCATACTTCTCCTTGAGCATACTGAAAACGCAGCCCACCACCTTTACTTCGGCTGTGAAGGGCTCAGCGACGTACAGAGCCGTTAAAGCGGTGACGTCTTCTGCGGAAAGGACCGCAGGGCTTCTGGCAAGGAGGAGGTCTCGGAAGAATTCATGGGGGAGGCTCCGAGGTTTCTACACACTTTTTTTCCCCTTTGCTGGCACCTCTGCTTCAACTGCACGCAACATCCTCAGAACCCTCTTCCTGTGTCCCTGGCGATCATAGGGGCTCACACGTCATGTATGAAGAGGGGCAAGTGAGCGATCCGTTCTCGAGGTGACGTGCGGCCAGCGGTTGTTCACCGACGTGTCTTTCTGCTCGATCCCCCGGAGAGCGTAACGTTCGGGGTGTGCTTCTTCGAGAAGTGGAACGATCGAAAGAGGGGACATGACCTTCCGGAGGTTTTTACAGCACACGTATAAGCGTTTTCTCACGCGATCCCGCCTCTTTCTTCGTATCGACTCGGTAGTCCACGCCGTCCCGCGTTGTTATGCGGGCACCATGGCCGATACCAAAAGAATACAAAAGTTGGGCGATGTGACGAAGGAAACGGAGTCATAGACACCCTCGTTCTTGCTGCGTGTGCCTTCTTTGCGTTCTTGTGTTTGCAAGCGTGTGCCCACCTACATGACTGAGGACGCCTTTGTAAGAGCAAGACAAATGAGAGGGTTTGGCGAGTGCAGCCACGATGCCCAATATTTACGCGTACAACGAGGCTGTGTTGCACTAATTCAGAAGAGGAGGCACGCTGTTGCATACGGCGTACACGTACACGTACGCGTACGTGAGTGAGGGTGTGTATGTGTGTGTGTGTGTGTGTGTGTGTGTGCGTGCTTGCTTGCCCTCTACACTTTTGTCGTGTACAGTGTTTGACGCGCGTCTTCTTTCTCTCATGCGGGCATCTGTGTAGAGCGTCCCTCACGGAACTGCCATTATCAAAACCTGCGGCGGAAGCAAACAGTGAAGAGCGGATGGAGGCAAAATGAGAGGAGGGAGGGAGAGAGAGAGAGAGAGAGAGAGAGGTGAAAAGATGAGAGAGACAACGGCGTGTATGGGTGGGGCAGTGCAGCAAGTGCAACAGACTTACTAACTCCACATTGACCCGACTCTCTAACACCTACTTGCTTCTGCGCTTCTTCCTTGGCCACCCGCATTCTTCGTTTCTTGTTTCGCGCGTCTTTTTGCGCTCATGCTCCTCGCCGTGGGGCTGCGCAAGAGACATGCCGTTTTGAGTCCTCTCTCTCTCTCTATATATATATATGGAGAGAGAGAGATTAATATCTTGTTCTCCGCGGGTGTCAAGACCCAACCACACAGACAGGCGAAGACATACGCGACTCGCACTTCACATGCAAGAAGCACAAAGGGGAAACAAGCGAAAACACACACACACAAACTAAGGAAAGGCATGGCATCACACACACACACACACACACACACAATAGAGCAACAAGCATGCAAAACGGCTTAGCTGCCAAAGACTGGTGAGTCCAGAGAAAGAGAGAGAGGAGGGGATAGTGGAAGGGTGCACGGTGACGCTGTGCACCACCTGCAGAGTTGCTTTACTAATTCCCTTCTTACAAGTAACATTGGCGTGAGTTATGTAGAAGAGATAGGTGCGGCAGAGGTTCGGTGGGAACAAGGGCTCGTCCTCTCCAGTAAGCCAGGAAACACACGCACACGCCAACGAAAGGAGCAGGAAAATGCAGTCACGCGTGTGTGTTTCGAGAGGGGATTGGCACCGTGACCAGAAGGGGCTGAGACGCTCCTTTTCGTGAGCACAGGACTAAACGAAGAGAGCAGTAACACACACACACACACACACACACACAAACACGTAGAGACAGCCATGTGTGTGTGTGTGTGTGTGTGTGTGTGTGTGTGTGTGTGCGGTCGACTTCATTTGGTGACCGAGGCTTTTTTTTCTTCTTCCGTTGTTGCTTTGTTTTCCTTACTCTTGAGTGCTTGGCCATCCCAACATGCGCTGTATTTTCCCCTCGTCTTCCGCTGCATTCTTTTGCACGTGTTCTTCACAAGCCAATACCATATATGTATATATATATATATATATGTATGTATACTGATTCGTTCCTCTCTCCACCGGTTCGCATCTACACTTCAAACACAGAAAATATGTCAACCGACGACGACATCCACGCACGTTTACACAACCGTACACTGCACTCATAGACAGACACACATATACACACACACACACACACACGGGAAGGCAGACAGACACGAAGAGGGAAACACGGAAAGAGAGACATCAAGGGAACAGTGCGTGTGTGTGCGTGTGCGTGAGTGGCGTATCTCTGGGCATGTGAAGCGGTGCATGTATGTGCACGGACACCTGTGTGAGCGCATTACAGTGAACGAGCAAGAGAGAGAGAGAGAGTTCATACGCATGCGGATATGCTCTGGAACGTCCACTTAAATAGAGAAAAAGAAAAGATTGAAAAGGAGAAGCAAAGAAGCTAAGGAAGAAACCCCCATTGACGTCCGTGTACGTCCTGCTCAGAAATCTCCCACCGAGAGACGCGCGCACCCGTACTGCGCATACACTGGAAATCGTCACAAAAATAACAATAAAAACAAAACAAAACGGCGCTTCTGTTTTCGTTGTCATGCCGTGTGTATGTGTGGCGCATAGCTGACCGACACCCGACACACGGAGGGGGACGCAAACAGCCAAAGCAAATGAAGTTGAACGTGGCCTGCGCCTAATGAGGGTGTGAAGGTGTTGTGTGGTGGAAAGAGTGAGCGAATGAAGGCAGAGGGGGGAGGGGGGGGGAACCAGCAAACCACAGAACCCAAATAGAACTAAAAAAAAGAAACAGGAGGGAGAAAGAGGCCATCATGGCACACATACACACACACAGGCAAAGGCAAGAGACATGACAAGAAGGAAATTATAGAAAGACAGAAAAAAGCTCAAGAAAAAGGAAGGTGAGGGGTACAGATGAAGGTGATGACATGTGGGAGATGGTGAGAGAAAGAGGGGTTGAGCCCAGGACGAATGCAACAAAAGCAAGTGTGAGGGCGGTAATGATTCGAAAGAGGGAGGGAGAAACATGGGCGCAGCGTGGCGGAGCAGAACGCGCGCACCAAAGAACACGGAAAAAGCAACTAAAAAAAAAGAACAGTGCAGAGGCAAACACACAAGAAAGAAAGAAAAAAAAACTGAACGTTGAAAGATGAACGCTAAAATGGAGAGGCGAACTGTGAAGAGACATCGAGACACTGACGCAGACACGCAGATACACGCACGCACATGGAGAGAGGAGGATAAGATCGTGAAAGGACAAAGAAAGGAAGAGAAAGGGAGGTGGCTAGGTAGAAGGGCCCTCCAGTGAATGAGGAAAGAAGCGAAGAGGGAAGGTGCATCTGTTCGAGCAAGAGGGAAGACAGAGAGAAAGGCATGGCAATGATGACCTGATGGAGCCACATGACGGTAGGAAGGAAGTGCAAATTCACCAAAGAACACCCGAAACGGAAAAAAAGAAGTGAAAACACAGCAAGGGATACAAGAAACAGGGCATCAGTCTGCTGCCATGCGCGTGCTTGTGCTTGTGCACGCGCGACGGCGACACCTGGGTGAGAGAAAGACAGAGAGCTGGTTCACTTTTCCTTGTCTTTTTTTTTCGTGTTGGAGCACAGACAAAACGCACACGGTTATGCTATCGACACCAGCAGTCAGGGGGAGAGGGGGGATGGTGAAAGGAAGCGAGAGGCAAAAGAAAGAGCAATCGAAACAAAGTTGAAGGATGTCTATTTTTATCTACATCTATGTATCTATATCTGTATCTCTATAGATAGATAGATCTCCCTCTCTCTAGATAGATAGATACAGATATAGAAACATAGATAGACATAAATAACTATATATATATACAGAGATGTGTTTGAGATAGAGAGTTGCTAAACGAGATAACCAGAGAAGCAGTCGACGCAAGGAACGAGAGGTGAAAGTGTGAACAAGACAGGAAATTGAGACACACAAAAAGACAAACATAACTGAAAAAAAGTAACGCAACCATATACTTGAAAGGAGAAGGAAACACACACACAGACACACGCAAATATTGTGTGTGTGTGTGTGGGAGGGGGAGACACAGAGACATGAAGAACTTGAACCCGACAGAGCAAGAGCGCAGAAGTGAAGCCAAGACACACACACACACGCACGAAAAGGATCATGTGAAAACAGTAACGGGGGCAAACCGAGGAAAAGTGCGGAGGATATGCTCGGGCACACACACACACACACACACACACACACACACACACACACACACACACATACACACGCACGCACACACTCGAGGAATCTCCCCTCCTCCCCCAAAAGAAAATTTGTATACGGGATCGGCTAGCAATATTAAAAAAAAACGAAGCAGAGTGCATGGATATACCTTTGAAACAGCACCATAAAAAACCAGTCCCAGCGAGAGGCACAAAACACGTGCATGCATGCGTAACAAAACAAGACCTACAAGGGTAGTTCGCCTTCTGTATGGGCAAACTGGATGGGAAGAGAAAAACATTGAGGAGGGGCTGCTGACCTCTCAAAGAGAGAGAGAGAGGAGTGCAGAGGCCACGGTGAAAGAACGAATGAAATGCAAACATGCAAGCTCATAGTAACACGAGACGAAAACAGACGAAGCCATCCTCGTTCAACACAAACGGCCAAGAAGAGGACACATCAGAGTAGGGAAGCACCGTGAAGTAAGACACACGAGAAAGTGGGCATCTGCGTCGATTCAGGGCGAGAGGCTGTGGGGACGCGCGTTCCTTCGACTAATGGGTGGAGAGAGCCCTAAGTAGGGGTTGTGACTGACGACTGAAAGCGGCGGAGACATCAGCAGCCTTGAAGAGAGAAGAACACCCAGTCAAAGCACACCTCGCCAACCGTACACGCACTCAATTCCTTCCGTTTCCTGTGCAACTCGCGCACCCTCTTACTATTCTCCCTTGTTCCCATTGATATTGCATTGCTTTCCCTCTTAGTTCTGTGGAATGTGTAGACTCTGCGTCATTGGAGGTGTTCCTGTTTCTTCCGTCGCGTAGAGTGCAAGAGACTTCCCTGTCGAATGGATCAAAGGTGTCCCTGTTTCGTTGCTGACGCTTCACTCTACCACGGGTTTATTCCCCCCGTCTCGGACTCATCGCCTCTCTCCTCCCTCTCTTCCCAGCGAGAGACAAGTTTTTTCGCATCGCAGGCACTGCACATTGGGCGCGCATGCCGACTGCATAAGCATGCAACGATAATACTACTAAGCACAAAACGCTGACGAAAAGGAGGGATCGCTCATTCATCTTCTCGAGCAGACAGGTTTCACAGCAGGAAGTGTGGAGGGGAGAGGGGGGGGGAGGGGAAACTGAAGGAAAAGCACACACACACACACACACAGAGAGAGAGAGGAAGGGGTGGGAGTAGGGGAGACGGAAAAAAAAAAGATAGACGCGCTTACGTTGGCTCTTGTCTCCATATCGGATCCTCCGTACCTGCGCACAGCGCGTACCACACGTACGTTGTGCGCTGCTTGACATGTAAAAAGGAAGGGGGGGAAGTCTGAGTGCGGAGGGGGAGTGAGGGGACACAAACACACACACACAGAAATACGCAGGGGTAGATGATGACTGAGGACGCGCGAGAAAAAGAGATAGGAGTCGCCACCGCTGCAGGAGCAGCGTGTAGGTAATCACGGGGGCCACACAAGTGCATTCGCTGCCTTGTTCAGGGTCCTCTTTTTTTTTTTTTTGCTTCTTGACCGTCACGTACGCATGCGCACATTTGTGTGTGCTGTATGCTCCATGCATCCAGTCACCATCAGCGACTTTCACGCCCCTGCTCCTCCTCCCTATCCTACTCTTTTCTTTTTTGCTTTCTAGTGGTTGTCCCGCCAGCCCGACCGATCAACTGGCTTTCATGGGCCGACTTCTGAGTCACGAGAGAATGTGTGAGAGAGCACTGAGAAGAACGAAGAAACAAAACGTTCTAGGAGATGAATGAGCTGCCCATAGGTTGCGCGCCCCTCTCCCAAGACATGCACACAAAACTTACATGATTTTTTTTTTGTAAAACATCGAGCACGTGCAGAGGAGCCAAGAAGCACTCATTAGCGTGAAGATGTGGCGCAGCGACGAAGACGAAAAAAGAAAGTTGGGAGCGCAAAAAAAAAAAAAAAACAAATAAAAACGGACATGACTTCGGTAAGAGAGGGAGAGAGTAACATAGTATCAACGACTGACCACAACATGAGCTTGCGTACACGGGTGTGTCTTCCAATCAAACGTGCATACGCAGAGAGGCGAGGAGGGCGGGGAAGAGGAAGACGCGAGAAGGCGCATAAATGGGTGAAAGAAAAGGAAACACCTGATGCACCTTCCACACCCTTCCTGCAGACACACACACACACACGCACACACGCATACATGCTCTTTTGCAAGCATACACATGCGCACGCAGAGGGTGAGACGGGAAGCCAGAAAAACAACAAGAAAGCAACTTCAGAAATAAATAAGACGGTGGAAAAAAAGAAAACACAACAACAGAAAGTAGGAAGGTTTCCCTCCAAGAAAGATGCTCTCAGAAACAGCGACAACGGTAAGTGCCGCGCACTCGAGTTGAGCACTTGCATGCGAAAAGAATGGGTTTCAGGAGTGAGAACGACGACGAACAAGAAAGAGGCCTTGGGAAAAAGACAAATATGCGATACTCCGATGTGAAAGCGCAACGCGGACGCACCTTCAGGCAAAAGCTACTCATGACGACAACTAGAAGAAGGGGTGCCATACAGCAGAGAGGGGAGGGGTGGTGGTGGTGGTGGTGGTAGGGGAGAGAAACAACTGCACTAAACAGCACAAGGAGGACAAAGTCAGGTAGCAAGGAAAGCCAAGAGACAGAGAGGCGAGGGTGAGAGACGCCCCGGAAGGAAAGTTTCCCGTTGCATTCGTGTTTGCGTCTGCGTGCTTGTGCCTCGGTATGAGAAAATGCCACATCGTATACACACCCGCACACGCAGACGCAACAACGCAAGGGAGAATAGCGTGTCTTCTCTGCCTTTCTTCTTCCGTAGCCGATGCCTGAAGCGAGGAAGAGAGAGAGGAAAGGAGAGAAGTGCCTCTTCACGAGTTTGGTGTGCGACTCCTTCGTAGATACCCAGAGTACAACTACTGCTTCTATACCCTTTTTTGCCAACTTGTGAATGCATACGTTGCTGATTGCCAGTGTTTGAGAAACCCCAACTAGCACAGGAAAAAAAAGGTGAGCGGACACACACACACACACACACAGCCATTGGAGCGCGCTTTTTCCAGTCAGACACCCCATACACTCCACCGCCAATGACCTCGTCCTTTTCATTGCATGCTCTTTTTATGTTTTCGTTGTCTTTAGGGCCTCAGCACTTTCAATTCTTTTTTTATATATTTTGTAGGCTCATAATCGCATTGACCCCACGCCCAATACAGCGATTCCAGCGCACAGTTACAAAGCACAACTGAAGCAAAACAACGAAGGACAATAGCGAAACAAACAAGCAAACAAAGAGGCGTGCTATAAACGGATAATGGCAGTGAAAAAAAAAGGTCAAACAGCACAAAGGCAAACATAAATTCGGCGTTCAAGCTACGATGCTGCACGTTCACAGACCTCACATGTAAATGTACACCCCCCACGCCAAAAGCCGCACACGTTTGAATAAGCTCAGACATTCTGAGGAAAAAGGAAGAGGGGGAGACAAATAAAAAAAATGTCTGGTCTCTTACACACCATGATCGTATGTGTTCGTTTCCATACGTGATGCGTGTGTGTCCGAGTGTATACGTTGTATGGGGCGGGGAAGCAGTAGAAGGGGGGGGGGACATCGGCGATGTGGCAGCGTCTGGGTGAACAGGCAGGTGATGAGCAAGAAAGGGGAAGAAAGAGGGCATCAGAAGTGGCAATGAAAGATCCGATACACACAAACAAACACGCCTACCACAAAAAAAAAAAGAAGTCAGCGACAGTCAAGAAGGCTAAAGCAAGACATAAAAAGGAAAATGGAGAGCACACCAACATACAAAATCCCGTTTCACGTGTATCCAAAAAGGTGAAGAGGAGGAAGAAGAGCAAAATACAATTCGACATGCACACACACACGCGCGCACACACACACATCCCTGACAAATGGAAAGAGCAGTGTATGTGAGATACCACAAACAAGGGAGCATGCAAACTGTGTTGCTTCATCTTCATCTCAGTGTATGTGTACTCTTTTTTTTTTTTTGCGCGAGTGAGTGCGTGTGCGTGTGTGAGGCTTCGTCTACTGGGGAGGTGGGTCAGAGCGAGCAGAGTGAGCGGATGCACAGCTACTTTTCTTATCCACCCTCAGATATGCGCAGACATGTACTGGCGCTAATCGTCCCCCCAAAATAGAGATCAACAGCAACAGAACAGAACACAGAAAAACAAGAAAGTGAGAGAGGCACACATTCTTCATGCAACTCTAACACTGTCCTGTCTCCCTTCCTCCCCTCAACAACATAGAAACCAAAACGCACACACACACACACGCACACACACACACATGAAAAATATGCTGAATCGCATTATTCTCTTTGAATTTCTTTTTGTTGTTGCTTATTTAGCTGTATATGTATACATACGTGAAAGCTTAAGTGTGTGCTTGTGTGCGCGTACGTGTCTTTGCGTGCCACCAACACGACAACCATCACTACCACCGCAAAGAAAAAAAAAGAGGGAGGGGAGAAGACACAAGTGAAGCAGTAAGCAAGAAACAAACAGAAATAAGCAGAAGTAAACAACACCAGCCATGGAAGGGAGGGAAGGGACGCAGAAAACGTTCGTGTGTGTGTGTGATGCGGAGTTTGAGTCGGAGAGACTACATACCAAAGCTGTACAAGAGTGAAAAAGCAAGAGGGAAACATGAAATGAAAGCAAGTTACTTCTTGTCAAGAGCCTCTGTATGTCGTCTTTCATGGCAGCTGTCGCTTTCCTTCCTTCCTTTTCTACCATATAAAAGGACAGGGTGGGAAGGGGAGGAGGAGGAGGGGGGAGAAGCACGCATTCTTCTTTCACACACACACACACACACACACACACAGACACCTTGTGTATTATATATGTTTGCAAAGGAAAGCACAGAGGGACCGGAGACGAAGAGATGAGGACAAGGAAGAGATTGGGTAAGTGTCCCTCTGTATGTACGTGTGTTTATGATGGTTGTGAATTCTTGATGTGCTACTCACACAAACACTTCTCTCGTCTCTATTTGCCTCTCTCTCGCTCGCACCTTTCATTCAAGCCCTCTTCTCCCAGCTCCTCATTTGCAAACAAGAAACATGTTTTTTTTTCCCTTTTTTGTGCCTTGTTTGATCTACTTTTTTTTCCCGTTTGGTTTATTAAGTAGTCGGCGTTGCTTCATGTCTCCCCCCCTATTGTGGCGCGGACTTCCTTTTTTTATTTTTTCCGTTTCAGTTTAGCAAACAATTCTTTTTTCAAGTCCTTGTCCGCGCGAGGAGCACCTGCAAAGTCGAGCGGGGCTCTCTCTCTCTCTGCATCATGTGGAAAGAAAAGAAAACAGTGCACTGCTCGACATGCGCCTCGTCCTCGCCTTCTACTCTCCTGTCGTCCTCTCTGCCGGCAGGGTCGGCAGAGACCCCACCCCCTAGACTCACCAATAACCGGTGCGCGGCTGCATGTAAGTCCTCAGACTCGTAGGATGACGGGCGGTGTGGTGGGGGTGGGGAAAGGGACAACACTGTTCTGCGTGGGCGCATTGATCATTCATTGCTGTGCTGTGTTGAGGTGCCGCTTGCATATGTATAAACGTATACACCAAGTGGAAACTCGTGCAGCAACACCACCTGACACATGCACATCACACTCAAAAGAAAAGCAGGAGTTCTTATTCATGAGCGTTTCCAGCTTCTGCGCCATCTGGACCGTCCCCCTTGCCCACTTACTTCACAACGTGTGCATCTCCTGGAGGAAAGACGGGGAAGAGAGTGATGGGATGACGGGAATAAAGGTGCCGTCCATAAACATCCCTGCACACACGCACTCCCCCTTCCCACTGGTACACGCACATATTCCCGAGACAGCGAGAAGTCAGAGGTCAGAAGCGAGAAGAGGCGAACACACCCCGGGTGAGAAGATCGAGGGGTTACTAACTCAATAAAGTAAACAAACAACAACAAAAAAGGCAGAAGACAGGCAAAGAAGGGAGGGCAGAGAACGACGCGTAGAAGCACACGCGTGCGAGAGAGAGAGAGAGAGATCGAGAACAAAACGAAGCCTACGAAAACAAACAAAACGACAAAAAAGGGGGAGGAGAAGGAGGAAGGGAGGGAGGGGGCAAAAAAAAAAAAAATGGAACACAATAACAAAAAACAACACGGAACAGAGCAACAAGTACGGACACACGAGACAAGCAAACGCGAACAAACAAACATCCATGCGATTCGATCCAGAAACACTCTTCCCTATGCATACACGCACACATACACACAAAGCCCACATACATACATACAAGTCGTGTTTTTTTTTTTTGTATCCCCTGCATGCTTGATGTGTATTGGTTTCCATATGCACGCCCCCCCCCCCTCTACCTCCCTGTCCCTCCATTCTACACTCCTTTTCCTGCGTGTGCTTTCCAATTCCGCTCCTTCCGCTCTCCCCATGTGCATCGGCTGTACGGAGACGGCAGCGATATTGGGGAGGGGGAGGGGGAGTTTGCCTGGAGGGAGAGGTGGGGGTGAGATGCACTACAACCAAACACGCATACGTACATACGTATAGGTATATACGCAGCAGCAAGCAGTACAGCCACAATAGGAAGACGCACGCCTACCTCACTAGAGTGGCAGGTGGGTAAACAGCACAACAAGCCAGTCAAGAAGGGAGAGAGGGAGAGAAAACGGTAACAAACAAACAAAAAATGAGACGAAAGCATCGTCTTCTTTCTTTGTCTCTCACGGCCTTTATTCGTTGATGGGATGCTCCGCTCGTACAGGCAAAACGTGGCGCCTCAGGGTTCCATCACCATTGCGGAAATATCGGAGTTGCTGGGGAGCTCAGCAGCTGTGCAACGCGCCACCGGGCGATACAGCGAGCTAGTAGAGGACTCACTGTGGCCGTACATGGTCTCACCGCTGTTGGTGCTGGCAGAGGCGACTGTCTCCAACTGCTTGACGCATTGCTGGTGCGGGTACGGAACATATTGCTGCGTCACTGAGCTCGGCACAAGCGGCATCATCATATCCGAAGACGGGAAGTAGTAGTCTTCCTGAGCAGGTACCGGCTCCTCCTCGTACCAGAAACCATCCTCGACCACTTCCTGGTAGACTGGGAACAGGCGCGCCGTGGTGGGGATGAGGTCGAAGACGTACGGGTTGTGTGTGTAATACTGCGCCATTGCGCTCTGCAGCTGAAACTGCTGCTCCAGCTGCTGTGGCTGAGGCATAGGCACAGGCTCCTGCTGGGGGCGCAGACGCAGATCGTGCTGGCGATGATGGCGGTTGTGATACACCTCGTTGCTCTCCATATTCTCCTCCATTTCGTACACGTTTCGGTGGGGCACAGAACGTACACTGTGGCTATGGCTGTGGCTGTGGCTGTGGCTGTGATTATGGTGCTCGCGTGCGGCGGCAAACGCGGCGCGGCGCTTCGCTTGGTTCTGCTGACGCTGGAATTCCTTGATTGCTTCCTCAGTGACAAGACCGTCACGGATATTATCGTCACTGGTGCGTAGTTCGTCATCACCATGCGCGAACATGCAGCGCACATCGTACGGACACTCGCCCTTCGCCACGTAGTTCTTGCACAGCTTAGTCTTGTAGCGACCAGCAAGAATGTGTTTTTCCTCATCGTTGTTGTCACCAGCGACATGTGAGATGCGCTTGTGCTGCTCCGTGACGGAGCCGGCGTTCTTGGACATAGCCGCGTGTGACTGGCTCGTCATCCTGAGTTTTCTCAGCTTTCCCTTCGTTGAAAGCAGGCACAGAAAGAGGGAAGAGAGGGGGGGGTGCAGAGCAGGAATGGGAGGAGGGCGTATGTGCTTATCTTACGTTGTGGTGCTGATCGGTGACACAGATCTGGGAGTGAGCAAGGGCGGGCGGTGGGGTGATAGTTGGACTGAAGAGAAGAAAACTTAGAAGAACAAAGACTGGTAGTAGTGAGAGCGCTGACGGTGATTCTTCAAACCTGCAGACTTGTGCACATGCGTTTAGATGAGGTAAAGACCAGTGTGGGAGTCAGAAGAGACGGGAGTGTGTGCTGTGCGAGTGATGGTCATTGTTGTCACGTAGGTGCTATTCCTTGCGCGTACATGTTTGACTGCCTCTCACAAATAGAGGCGCAGGGGAGGGTGGGGGGAGGGGAACACACATCAAACATGAAGCATTCTTCGGCAGGGCTGCATTGTTCCATTTCGTGTGTCTTGTCGTCGGTTGAGCTTTCCAAGGGTACTTAAATCAACGGAGAGCAACAGGAAAGAAAACAGCGAAGAGGGAAGAGATAGGAGAAGGGAAGGGGGGGGGATGCACACGCACACGCACACCCACACAATCACCCAGTCGAAATGTGTCCAACAGCGAACATACCAAGAGAGGTGGGCGAGGAGGCAACTAAGAGCCTCCCAAGGTGAAGGAATGGTAAAAAAAAAGCAAAAGCCCAGCGAATCCGTACCACGATGGACGCCAATAGAGAGAATGAGGTGGAGGTTGAACAAATGACAGGGCGTACTGCTCACCCGCGTACGCCTCATGGCAGACGTGCCCATACACACGCATCCATTTGAGACACCAAAAGGGGTGAGGGAGGGAGGGGAGGGGTAAAGCTAAAGGGGAAAAAACTAGTCCGACAAAGGAGCAAGATGGATGCAAAGAGACCGACACTGCAGTGCCAGTACAGTTCTGCTGCCAAATTCAAGGGGAAGAAAAGATAAACGAACGGAAGGAGTCCATGAAGAGTCTTACATGGTGCCACTGCCGTTACACAGATGCATTTATACAAGAATAAAGTCCGTGGTCCGTCCACTCATCGGGTCGCAGACAACTTCGACATGCGTACATGAATGTTCCACTTACACATGCACAAGAAGCAAAAAAAAAAAAGGAAGACGTACATTGTAGTCGCCACTTGTCAGACGCTGTAAGAGACCCTTCTTTAGCCCTGCTATCAGCGATGGAGAGTGGAGTAGTCGAGCCGATATGGCATCTGTGGTGAGCATCGTAATAAGAAAAGGCGAACCCGTAGAGCGCCGCTTCGAATAGAGGACATGCAATATGAATCAAGCAGAAATGAACCGATGCCACACAAGCCGAGTACCGGCGTCGGCCGGCGCCTGAGAGCGTGTGGGCGAGGAGAGGTGGGAGGGTACAGCGGCCGCCTGCTGTGAGCTATAGACCAAATAGAATACGCCCACCGGGCAAACAGGGGAATCGCGGAGGTGCAGGACAACGATGACGACATCGATGGGGGCGGGGGAAGAGGGGAGCGACCATATTCGAAAATGGTGCGAAAGGCGTTGGAGGACCACGCTGTTTCCCCCTTCTCTCGGCCCCATTTTACGCTTTTTTGCGCTGTCATGATGTGGGCTCGCTCTTTTTTTCGTTTTTGTTTTGGTTCTTCGCTTTATGTGCAAATGTGTACCTTCGTTCTAGTTGACCGCGTGTGGGGGAGAAAGCGTTGGGAAAGGAGGAAGAGGGGTGGCGGAAGGGAGACAACGAAAACCTGGGGCCCATTAGCAAGTCAGTCTATTCGCTTCACTCGATCGGACTGCTGAGTGCGGTGTGTGTGTGTGTGTGTGTGTGTGTGCGATCGTGCGGCCTACACGAAGACGATACACCGACAGGAATGAAGTGCGTCGTTCACACAAGAGCATCAAAAGCGTATGTGTTCTGCTTGTGCGCGCACGAGGGTACAAAGCAACCCGTCTTTCCAATTTCCTGTCCCATTGGGTGGGGGTGCGAAGGGATTTCGGATGGGCCGCGGAGCCTCCTCTGAGGGCACGCACAGTGGTCACCACAAGATGAGACCACAGGGTCACGGGCCCTTGATCCCAGTTAATGAAAACTAGAAGGAGCATTGAGGTAGAGAATGAGCAGCTCGCCTTGGGACGTAACGGTTCGACGCGATCGGAGAATGATCGAAGGTTCGTTGCTCAACCAAGAAAAGCCTTCAAAAGATGCACACAAAATAAGCAACCCAAAGCGCGCACACACACACGCACCGACATGCTCGTACCGCAAGGGCTCGTGCACACCGACGCGCTGGCTTTGGGGGGGGGGAGGGAGGGAGGGAGGGAGGGAGGGAGGGGAGGGGAGAGATGGTCCTCAGCATTCCCTGACCAAGATATGCCTTCCTCTTACTTGATATAGAAAAACAAAAAGAACCTTAACCCCTTTGTGTACGTGTGCCTGTGGAGTGCAGGTGGCTTCACAGCATTGTGCGTCACTGCCTCGCCAGCTCTCTTTCTCTTAGTTCCCCAGTTTTGTTTGATCCTTTTTTTTTTTTTTACGGCTCCACTCCCCCTGCTTGTACGTCTGGGCCGACGCATGCGCGTTGGGTATTTCTGCCAATGTGTGCTGGCGCATACTTGCGCATGAGCGTGATTGGCTATTTCGCTATCATCGGATACGCATTCACATACACGTGTATGCAGAAGCGATACACTCAAACAAGAGAGAGAAAGGGTCCGCGTGCATAGCGAGCCCGACAGGGTCGTTAGGGGGAGTGAAAAGCTAAGGAGAAAAGACAGCGGTGACAATTATCGTGACAACCCTTCCCCAAAGCCAAAACAAGCGGCATCAAAGAGGTCGCAGAAGAGAGGAAAAATGGGAACACACATCTGTGAATAGACGTGTCCCAGTGGGCAAGAGGGAGTGGGCAAGACATTTACGAATACATCGACAGCTGGATGAGGGGGTGACGGTGGAAGGCAGAAGGAGCGTGCTTGTACAATAAAATGAAAGGCAAAGAGGAGAATACCACCACAACAGCCAAAGCAAGAAAAAGAAGACAGCCACGCATGAGGAGAATTTCGTTCTGAAATCGTTCGCGTTGGCAGATACACTTCCCTAGTTAGACTCTCACACACGTACACACACACACACTCTGCTTGTCCGTTTTCTTTTTTTTACTCATTACTTGCAGTTCGATGGTGCGCGTGTTGCACCTGCAGTGCGGTGGTAACTGCAGTGATCGAGAGGAAATAGGAGAAGTCGTCGTCATCGTGTCCTTTGAGCGTGGCCAGAGGGGAAGCCTCACACTCCAAATTCGACAGGAGAAAGCGTTCCGATAAGCACAGAAGGACGACGTCCCCCCTGACGCATAAAAGAAGAGAGGCGGTCCAACACCACGCATCATAACAAAAGGAAAGAGGAAAGGAGAAAAAAAAATAAGCCCCCGTATATGGGTCCCTTCCACACACGTGTAAGGGGCGTAAACCGCACGGTAGGGCGCGATAAAGGAGACCCGGTGCACGAAAACAGAATTGATGAGGATGTGGCTATACAAGAGGGACCGAAAAGGAGAGCAAGCAAAACCAAAAAAAAACGCCAGCACACGCACACACACCCACAGAAGGGAAGTAAGAGGGAGCCGAACGTGCGTGGTGGGGAAAGAAAAAGCGACGAACGATGGGGTGGGGTGAATGGATGGCGATACAAGCAAGAAAACACACACACACACACACACAGATGGGGATCAGCTAGCCGACTTCGGAAAGCACTTCCTTTCCCGTAGACGGCGGTGCTGTACTCCTCAACCTCTCTTCGTGAGATCGAAAAGTACGTACACACACGAAGAGATAGAGGGTCAACATACGCGGGTACATGTACACATACATACTCATTAGCGACACCACCATCCGCCTCAAAGGGGGGAAAAAATAACCGAACGCACGCGCGTACACCCCACCCACACCAGTGTGTCACGGGAGAAGGTGGGTGAAACAGGGAAGAAAGACGGAAAGTATCAAGAGGGGGCTTCCCTCCCCCTAAAAAAACACAAAAATACGCAAATAAACAAACTCGCACTGCTGGGTCACACGCGGAGCTTCATTGTTGGCACGGCGAAAAGATGCGTTTTTTTTTGGTGTGAGGCGAGGGGAGGAGGAGGAGGAGAAGGGGTGGGGGAGTGGGGTGAGTGAGCCCCCCCAAAAAAAGAGGCGACAAAAGAAATGTGAAAGGGCAGCGAAAGAAAGCGGCCTTGCTTATTGTTTACTACCGCATCGAAGACAACAGAAAATGTGCCGCAGGAATGAAGAGGGAGGAGGGAGGGTGAAGGGAAAAAATGCCAGAAAAGACACGTTCGTAAAGACTCACACCGCCGTCATGGCTGTGGAGCGAGCAAGAAGGGGGGGGGAGGTGGGTGGCCAAAGACACAGGAAAGCACAAAAGATGAAAAGACGCAATTAGGCAGATATTGAGTTAACACGCAGAGCGGAACAGCCATTTGGAGGCGAAAACCATGAGGGGTGCAGAAGTTGACACAACCAAAAGAGAAATATAGGCGTCGTCACCACAACCAAGTACATGAACACTAGCACACACGTAAGTGCATGCGTGCTCAGCCGCACACAGCAGGATACGTTAAAGAGGGGCATCTCCGATGGAGGATTCAGTGCAAACATACACGCAACGAAAAAAAAATTCTAGAGAAGGTGGCTAACAGACAGAAACTCTCCCCCTCCCCCCCAAAAAAAAAAAAAAAACGGAACACCCAGGTGCGCAGAGAACGAATCGAAACCGTGCTACCCTTCGACGACGGTTTCTGCATTCGCGCGCGCGTGTGTGTGTGTGTGTGTTTCTGCTTGTTCTTTTCGTTTGAGCACTGGATATATGCATATGTGTGACTGCATCCGGCAGTCCATACAGACAGCTACAAGATGGCCTGCAAGCAGGTAAACACACACGCACACACACACGCACACGTAAATGGAGAGCGAGTTCCATAAAAGGAGACTAGAACGCGACATGAGAAAATTGAAAACGACAACAGTCGAACAGGAAAAAAAAAGAAGGGAAGAACAACTACAAAGGCAAGGCAGGAAAAAAAAAAGACCAAAGGGGAAATACGAAAGAGAACAGGAAGCGAGTGGAGAAGGGAGCACACGTTCCCACGCAATTACTCCCGCCCACTAAACCCTATCCCTCCCACAGTCGAAGGGGTGCAGGCGCAAGGCCAGTAAAAAAAAGTCGAAGAAAAACGGCTATGCATGCACGCTTCTCTCTCTGAGCGTGTCTCAGAGAGAGAGAGAGAGAGAGAGAGGACGAGAAGACCTACTTAAAGTGTTACGCTACACAGGGAGAGGGTAAGTCACATCCTTCATCTAAGCGCATCCGTACATGGACACATAGAGACAAGAGGAAAAGAAAAAAAAGGGGGAAAAAGGCCGCCCAATACAGACAAAATCGAGGTACGTAAGAATGCTCGAGTGTATGTCTGCGTCTCCACACGTGTTCTCTGTGTGCGTGTACATGCAAGGAAGGGCGGACATAGCCGCAGCAACCATCAGCGCTCCAAGGGAGCATCATCAAGAGGAAGAGAGCATCATAAGTTTGGCAGCCACGATCACGCACTCCACAAAACGAGGGGAGAAGCAATTGCGTTCTTTATCGTGGTGTATTCCCTTTTTTTGTTGGTTTATTGTTCCATCTTCCTTTTTTGTTTTTAGAGTGCCGTGAGGAGGACGGGAACAACATTGGGCTTCTCCGCAGAGACACAGGCCACAAAAAAAATATAAAAAAAGGCATGCGCAAAAGAAGCGACGCGTAAGAGAGACAGGGAGACGGGGGTGGGGAGGGGGATGAACGTAGAAAAGAGGAGAAACTTTCGTTACGCCATCAGTGCTACTCCCCCCCTCCCCCAAACAACAACGAAAAAGGAGAGGAGACACGGAAGGAATGTGATGGAGGTAATTTGGTAGATATGGCGTACACACAACACAGAGAGTCCAACACGCAAAAAAAAAGGAAGAGGAAAACATGCGGGAAGGAACAGGGAAAAGAGGAGGAGAATCGTGCGCAGCGTGATGGTGGAGTACAGAACGGAGGTGGAACACACAAAAATAACCAAAAAGAGAGAACAGACAGACGCACAGCCACGTCCGCCCCCCACCGCCAACCGAAGCGAGCGATGGCGTGAGGAGAGAGCCGATCACAGCGCACGGGTGAAGAAGATTGGTAGGTGCCAGTGAAAAGAGAAAAAAGGATCCGTTTACTTTCTTTTCTAAATTTGAGTTGCTCACCTGTCGTGCCAGTTGGTCCTGTGCGTGTGCGTAGGGAGATGTGGTGGTGCTGAAGGGGAGAGAATAGCATAATTGGAATTAAGGGCAAGCGCATTCCTTGACACGTATATGTCCGCGGGAAGCAGCAGAGGGATGGGGTGGGAGTGGGGAGGGGAGACGGGTGCTAACAAAACGATAGCGCACGCTAAAAAGGCAGTGGTGAGACACCGTGCAGCAAACCGTAGGTGAAGAGAACAAAACCGTACAAGGCTCGAGGACAGGGGTTGGGTAGGATACAGAAGAAGGGTTGAAAGGCGCACACACACACACACACACACACACACACACACACACACACACAGACATACACACACGCCACGGCGACAGGAGAAAAAAAAAGAGAAGTCAACCGGGAAGATGGAGGAAGGGTGAAAGGAAGAAGGCGGCATCTACCAAGGACAGTGAAATCAAGGGAAAAGTCATATATATATATACAAAGCAACAAAACTAAATAAGGTATGAGAGGTACAACCATTTGCTGGTTATAAATGAAATCTGATGGGGGAGTCAAGTAAAAGAATAAAAAAAAATAGGACGGTGAAGCAGAGGTCAAACCTCCAAGAAACAACGTGTCGAGAGAGATGACAGCAAAAGAAGAGGAGGGGAAGAGGGGGCCACTCAGACACACACACACACACACACAAACACAGAAGGCAACATCCACGTCTCTACTTGCGAGTTCTATATCGCTTCACATGTTTGTCGTTGATGTGTCCCCAGCTCATCGTGAACGCGGCGCATGTGTGCGTTGTTGTGCGTACGTGTGAGAGAGAAAACACTGTGCGGCTCTCCTACGAGGGATGTGCACGCGCGCATGCCTGCCGATCCAGAGAAGAGAAATACCCACAGAAGAAAGGAAAACGTATAGGACAAAGAGATGCTCACTAGTGCAGATTGGGTGGTGGCGTGCACTTTCGCTAACTTTCTCTTCACCTTCTTGTTTTACTTCGCTTACAGGTTTCCCGTAGCGCTAAAAATGGGTCGGGGAGAGAGGCATAGGAGGCAGATTGTGTGGGGTATGGGGAGTAGAAAAAATACGGGGAGGTGAGCTTGGAAAGGGGAGGGGCCTTACCCGCCTCCGCTCCAGCTGCAACCGCTGCCTGCGTGTCCTTCCGTTTTTCACGAGTAACGTGTGCGCTATGCCTGCTGTGTACACGTGTGTATGCGATAACAAATGAGGTGGTTCTATACCTGGAGCACGCCCACACCCCCTTATGCTCGAAGGAGATGGGGGACGCGCGAGACAGAAAAGGAAGAGCGAGAAAGGAGTGCGGAGAAGCCCCCATCCGGGACACACACACACACAAAAAGCAACAGAGACAGGAATTGAATAGCTTCACCCATGCGCGCTTGCACACGCATGCAGAAACACGCGAAGGGGGAGAGATGCCCTTGCCCTCTTGTTCCTAGATAGACGGGCGCATGCGTGTGTGTGGGTGTCTTTCTGCATGTGCCTGGATGGGTGTCGAAGGCGTAAGAGAACACAGAGCCCAAAAGCAAACATAAAACAACAACAGGAGCTCAACATTCAGCGCGATACGGCAGAGATGACGACGACAAGGGGAAGGGAGTACAACATTTTTTGTAGTCAGGGGAAGAAAGACAAGGACAGTACACACACACACACACGAAACGTTCCTAAACTGAAGAAAAAAAAGAAAAGTGTGGGGGGAGAGAGAGAGCAGCGTCAAAGTGTCGAAGCAACAGCAATGGTTTAAATCCGGTTGATGAGTGGCGATGAGGAGAAAAGGGGCGGGGGATGTACGCAGGCTCTGACTTGTTGGCAGTGCACTGTTGCACCGACAAACGTATACGTCAACGCTTGCGCACCCTAGCGTACACACGAAAAAAAAGCTTGTAGCACGTATGTGGTGTAGTTTGGTGCACACAGTGCAAAGATCTCGCGGAAGAGAGAGATAGGGAGGGCGCAAATAAGCAAAGAAAATGGATGTGGCAGCTAACGCAGAAGTCGGCTGCAACACAGCGAGGTGAGGGAAGCGAAGGGCGCTCGGGCGTCCATGTTGACGGCCAACTGCAATAGAGCAACTTCTTCTATATGGGGGAGGGAAAGAACACAGTGAGTGAAAGGCAACAACAACAACAAAGATATTAGAAAGAGAAGAGACATGCCGCACAAACACTTTACAGAAAAGTCGGCTGAAATAACGTGACGTTCATGAGCAGGGGGAGGGAGGAGTGGGAGAATGGAATGAATAAGCCCCACATAAGACAAAAAAGAGAAAGACGTACGTAAACACAGAAACCCACGACGAAAGGGAGCTAGAAGAGAAGGGCGCAGGTAAGCCCTTCCCCAACCTCCTGCCCATTCTAAGCGCGCACGAGACGGCCCACGCTTGCGTTTGCCTATGAACACATTTAAAATAAGAGAGAAAAGAGTGAGGACAAGAATAAGGCGAGGGGAACAGAGCCTCCTTCCCCCTCCCCCACACAGGCACACACAAGAGAGAGCGGAGAGAGAGAGATGGAGGTGTGCAGGGGGGCGGGCGGGTGGGCGGGCGAGAATAAGGAGGAGGTGGGGAGGGGGTATGTGGATGTGTAGATGGGAAGATCGGTAGGAGAGATCAGCGAAGAAGTAAACAACTAAGTGAAGCTGCGAGCAAACAAAAAAAAATCAGGACATGCTGACACACAAACAAAGACACAAAGTAAACGTGAACTCGGCGTTAGAGAGACCAAAATACAAAAAAGAAGATCACGCGCAGATCAACGGCGGCCAGTGCCAGGTGGAAACACACACACACACACACACACACGCACACACACACACTCACACACGCACACAGATCCGTACAAAAAGAAAGTCTAACACTAAGCGAAGGCACTAAGATCGACACTCACACGAATGTCAGGAGACAAGGAGAGGTAGAACACAGAAAGCGAGAGGAGCACGTAGTTGTGTTAGACCTGGAGACAACAATGGAAAAAAGGGGGGAAAGAAGGAGGAGGAGGAGGAGGGGAGTGGGGATGCGGATAGGAATGTGTGGATGAGAAGATAGGGCTGAATACCAAACACTCACCATTGCCCCTCCCCACTCCCCCAACTATATAAACATCGAAAAAGAAGAAGAAAAAAAACGAAGGAATACGTGCGCGCACAAGTAAATGCATTCATACAGATCGGTACAACGGAAAAAGAAAAATGGGGAAATACAGATTTTTCTTTTTCCATGCAGAGAACGATTTTGAAAAAAAAAAAAGGGTGTGAAGTGTGGGCGTGGGTGCAGAGGTGGTGGTGGTGTCAACTAAGGAAAATAGAGCGCCATTGGACACCACGTAGACACCAACCACAGGACAAGCAAGCAAGCGAGGAAGGGAGGGAGGGAAAGGTGGAACAGCGGCGGCTGAGGAGAGCTGTGGCGAGCGAGAGCGCACAAGCAAGATGTACTTCTGTCTTTCGCTTTGCGCCTTTTACTTCCTTCTTTTTTTTTCCCCACTCTTCGTGCGTCGGCACACATGTGTAGTGGTGGGCCCGCATCCTCTCGACACACACGCTTCTAACAGAAACATGCGGCTTCAGATACGAAAGGAATGTCCCCCCTCCCTTGCTGCCCCAGATTCATGGGCGCAGCCGAACTGTTGCAAAGCATACAGGCGCACTACCCTGACACGCCCCCTCCCCTGGTGGCACAGTCCGGATCGCAAGATGAGAAGAAGGTCTTCAGACTACATCGTCGTCCTGAAGCAGGACCCAAGATCCGCTGATGTGATCACTGCGCGAGCACTGTCAAGCACAGCTGGTATGGTGTTTCGTATCCCCCCAAAAAACCTTCCACATATCAGCGGAGTATGAATGACACACGCAAATTGTGTGCAGGGATTCATGCAAATCAGCGGCACAGCGCATGTATGTAAAACATGCGATATTTCCCTTTGCTTGATTTGGGAAGTCGATGAGACACTGCGAGAACACCCCCAATGCACACAAACGAATCTGAAGGATCCGACTGTGACGGGTATTCGGAGTAGATTATAGAATGCGGCGGCTTGGAGACACTAAAGATGACGTATGGCGTCCAGGCAGGATGTGCAGGGCTTCAGAGGACCCTGACTTGATGGAGGCCAATGTTTCCCTTGAGCTCTTCCATCATGCGCCTGCTCCCATTCCTCACTACCCGCACATGAAACGCCGCGGCTTCCCTTTTTCGAGCAGAAGCGTGGACACGGCCCGCCTGGTACTCATCGCGCGGCATTCCACGAAGAAGGAACGAAGAAGGCCAAGAAGGCCCCACTAGACGCATAACCAGCTACAAAAGAAATAGGTGAAGTGTGGTGGTATATGCGTGTATACGTATCCTGCCTTCTTCGTCGTGGTGCGATGATGACGTTGACCGCCGCCGCCGCCACCACCACCACGAAAAGGGGCGTATTTATCTTTTGCATCTTCCTTATCACATGCTCTCTTCAGAATGAGCTGTGAGCGTGTGTGTTGCCTACCTTTCGCTGCCGACCCTCTTAAACGTTACCTTTGCCACTCTCGCTAACATTGCAGTTTTTTTTTTTTTTGCTCCCCCCCATGGAGGCGGTGGAAGACTTGATGCTGATGATGGCCAGGATGCTGCACAAATTGTTTTAAGAGAGGGAAGGGGCAGAGGGGTCACCAGTTCGTACTTAGAGAGGGAGGGGGTGGGGTAAGGAAAAGATGAAAGATGGCTCCAGCGAAATCAGAGCCGCAACGAAAATAATAATAATAATAAAAGCAAAGTTGAGGCCTAGCCCAAAGAAGCACAGCAGCAACGTGAACCCAACAGGGGAAACTTCCCCAATCAAATGAGAGAGGAATGATTAAAAAGCGTGGAACGGATACACACGCGCACACGCACACACAGACAGACAGACACACCCCCCCTCCCCTCCCTCTCCCTTCATCACCCCCACCCGTTCCACGCACACTTGCATATGCAGGAAGGAGGAGGAGTGGAGGTAGAGGGAAAGGGAGAGGAAGAAGAGGGAACATGTGCGACACAGATACACAGAGAAAGCGAGAATGGCAAAGGCCAGAAAAATGAGAACAGTCAACCCCCCCGAACGCCATCGTGAACACAAAGAAACAACGTAGAAAATCACAATATAGAATAAGGAAGGAAGGAAGGAGACGTCCCCAACAAGGAGCACACCGAAAACCACCACATACGCGCAATCAAGCAGACACAGATGTGAGGGCTGTACATCGAGCCAGAAAAAAAACAAAGAAAGGAAGTGAAGAGAGAGAGAGAGAGGAAAACCACAAAAAATAAATAAATAAACCAAGATCCACTTCCCCCATGGCAAGGGCGTCAGCACACACGACAGAGAAGGGAATAGGAAGAAAAGAATTACTTGTCCACTATTCCTTCACTTTCGTTCTTGTCACACTTCGGTTTTCCGCGTGCCTGCCGGTGCATCGCACTTCATGGTCTTGTCTTTTCGTTGTGTGAACGTCGAAAGCTTTCTGGGTCACATGAAACGAGCTGTTGAAGCATCGTTGAAAATTCCATGGGAGCTAGTTGTGTAGCCAGCGGGGTACGCGGGCAACGCAATGTTGCTGCCGTTCACGGCCACGGCATTGTAGGAGGGAGTCTCGATGAGGTAGACCGGCTGCTGCTGGTGCAGCTGGAAGACATTGGGCGCACCAGTCTGCATCGAAAACAGCATTGGCGGCTGCTGATAGTGCGAAGGGAGTGCGTGAACAGACGGCGGGGCAATCGCCATCGGTGAACTCGACGGGACCATGGCAACGGCCGAGCCGGCAGGGACCCCATTCACTCTGGAGATGAGAACAGGCTGCTGGCCAACGATGGCATACTGTTGCTGATGTGCTTGGCACTGATGAGGGCTCTGCGGCTGTAAAGTCTGGAGCTGCGCCATTGAGTTCGTCGCGCCGTTGATTGTCACCACGCTCGCAGGCGTCAGAGGGCCAGCGGTGAGAACATGGACATTCGCTGCTTGGTGCTGTGCTGCGGAAAGGCGCTGACGCGAGAGCTCACTAAACGCTACGTGTAGGTCAATGGGCGTTGACCCCTTGCTGCCGTTGCCTATCTGCGGACCTCGATGCCCGTGGGCGTGATAAGGACCGCCGGTGTTGTTCCTGGCTGCCGCTTTGGCGCTTGCCTCCGCCACCGCTAGCTCGTATTCTTCCACAAGCTGCTGCACGTTGCGCTCGATGTGCTCACGTACGAGTTTTGATGTCGCCGGGCTGCCGTCCTCGGAGTTCGCACCGCTTCCACTGTTCTTTTGTGCCGTGTAAAGAGCGAACTCGCGGTCACCGTGGGCGAAGACACATCGGTGTTGGTACGGGCACCAGCCAGACTGATCAAAGTGCCGGCATCGTTTCGTTTTGTAGTGAGAGGCCGCGTTGCTGCTCGGCACCGAGCCGGAAACCGGTGCCGCCGTCGTCGGCGTGCTCATGCTGGAGTCGCCGGCGCTGCTCTTGAGGGTGTCCTTGTTCGCCGCCGCACCAGAAGGAGAGGTAGGGGCGACTTTCAAGGGTTCTTGATTCGAGAGTGACTGCCTCGATGGCAACGAGTCCACTTCCGGATACCCGATCGACGCGGTGGTGCCGCAGCCAGGCGAGCGTTCATTGGTGCCAAATTGCAACTCCTGCTGCCATGTCTCTGGCAAGGTAGCGAACCAGGTGGCGAGCGTGAGGCTACCACGTCGGCTGTCTTCGGAGTTTGTCGCCGTGTGCGCCTGCTCGCGCAGAGAGCCGTTTGAAAGAGGCGGCGTGTTCATGGTCGAGGGGGCAGGGGCACACAGTTGTAACTGACGGGTGAGTGAGCCAAATTGCCGACGATGCCGCAGGCAATGCTCCCGACCACAAGAAAACGGTAGATGTCTTTGGAGGAGGCCGCTAGCGAGGCGTCTTGTAGCTTGGCAGTGCCACAATGGGCTGCGAGCGTCGAATGAGGGGTTCTCTAGCGTAGCGTACGCAAGAAATTCGCGAGCGGGAGAAGAGGAGACGAGGAGTTCGAACAGAAGCAAACAAACAAACAAAAAAGAGAAAAGCTGCACGAAGACTACGAAAAAGAACGAGAAAATGGGAAGGGGAGGGGTGTGCAAAACAAAACAGAGAAAGAAGAGGTGGGAGTTGGAGAGGAGTGTACCTTTTTAGCCCTATTGCCGGTGCGTATCGCGAGTGCGTGTATTTTCCTTGACTGTAATCTGTTGTCCGTGATTACAAACACTCTTCCTCGTGTGTAAGTACGAGTTTCTGTCGCCGCCTGCGGAGAGTCCGAGGCGGGGAGAAAAAAAGGGGGGGGGGAACAACGCAATGCACGGCAGGGAGGAGACACGGGCACAAAACAATTTCCCCCCAAAAAGACAAAAACAAAAAAAAGAACGAGACGGAGATATATGAAAACAGGGGAGCCAAACGCACACACAGACACACACACACACACACAGAGAGAGAGAGATGGAGGGAGGGAGGGAGGGAGGGAGAATAAAACACAGAACGGAAAAAAAAACAGGAGATGCGGAGAAGCCTTTCAGGAGATGAAGTACGACAGAAACGAGGAAAAGAGCGTGCAAAGGCCACACACACAGACACACACACAGACACAGACAAAGAAGTATGGAACACGAAAAAAAAAAACGACACTTTTTCCACACTCTTTTATTGGCGTTGTGCACTACCCCTTGTCGTTTTGTGTGTGTGTTTTAGATTGTTTATTTATCCCTACTCCGCTTGCGCACAGCTTCGTGGGGTGGGGGGGGGGTGGGGTGGGGAGGGTCAGGGAGTTCCAGAGAGGGAAGCGTACGGAGAGGCTCACAAAGGTGAAGCGATGACGACGAAAAAGGGGGGAAACAGAGAAGCACCCCAACGTTATACCGTACGTGAGAGTGCCGGCTGGAAAGGAAATAGGCCAAAGAAGGAAGCAAAAAAAAAAGAAAAATGATGGAGAGACTAAGAGAAAAACGGAACACCGGAGTGTGCAGGGATGAGGAGAGGGAGAGAGAGCGGAGCTATGCTTTACTGACTCTGTGAGGAGGGGTGAGTGTCCTTTGAATCAGGGTGGTGGAAAAGCTTCACCAAGGACACACAGACACGAGCGCACGTGACGCAAGAGAGGCGGGGGAGGGGAACCCAAAAGAAAAAAAATAATCGTGAACGTGGGTGGGTATGAGGAGTGTGTGTGTGTGTGTGTGGGAGGGAAGGCCGAAGGAAGATAACCCACTACACACACCAAAGCCAACCAGTTCCAAACGAGCACGCAGGAGACGAAGGAAGCGAGATGCAAAGAGGAACTCACGCAGGTGCACAGGCGGAGAACTACTTCTGTGTTCCCTTCTATGGGGGAGGGGGACCTGAGATTGACACACACGAGAGAAAAAACAATGACGGAGAAAAAAAAAGTAGAAGGAGAAGGAACACAGGCGCACCGACACAGGTACAGGCGCACGAAGAGAGTCTCGCCGTGAACTGGGAAGAAAAAAACGAGAGCGAGAGAGAGACACACACACAATGAAGGACAAAAATATATCCCAACAATGCAGCCTAGCAAGTGACGGTGAAAGAAGAAACACACACGCACACAAAGGAGGTTGTGTTTAGGTGAAGGGGGTGCGGTGAGGAGGAACAGTGCAAAAAAAAAAAGAGAACGACAGCCCAAGAGGAAGAACCAATTACCAAACAGAAGAAATCAAACAAACAAGAAGAGGGGAAAGGTAAAAAATAAAATAAAAAATAAAATAAGAGAGGAACGAGAACAACAGCAAAAAAAAGAGTGAGACCACCGAATGACCCTCCAAAGGCAGAGCAAGTATGAAGTAAGGAAAGATAATGTCAATATGATTGATCAACAGTAGGGGAAGAGGAGAACGATCCTACGAAGCGAAAAAAAAAAAAACAAAGGCCAAGCAGCGGAGCTCACCAACGGAAAACAGGGAGTGACAGTGGAGGAGTGGGGATGCTGAGCTGTGGAAAAGGACAAGATATATATATATATATATATAATTTTTTTTTTTTTACACACGTACACAGATACACTACGGAAGCACCGAACGAGGCCGAGAAAGAGCGGAGGGAGAGAGGAACAAGGAGGGAGCAGAGGGGTATGCCACGTGTCGCGGCACAGCGTGTCACAAACAAAAATTGTCGCTCTTTCTTTCCTTTTAAAAAATCTTTTTCTTTGCCTTTAGGTGACTGCTTGCCCAGACGACGCCCTTCAACGGATCTGCGTTCTCCTCTGAGTAGACGAGCTGCGAAAGCCTTTTCGTAGTTCCTTCTTTCCCAATCGCTAGCTTCACTATTCGTGCGGTTCGATGTGGAGCAATGTGTGTGCGTGTGTGTATGACGCACGTATTTGTGTATTTTCTGATTATTAGTGAGCGCAGTGATGGTAAAAACGTGAACAAAAAGTAAATGAGAGATTCCTGCTTTCCGTTCCTGCGTGCGTGTCTACTAGCGTGTGTCACGTTTCCCTCTCCGTCTTCACCTCGTCGACGTTAGCGTAGTGGACGTCTCACAACGAGAGAGTCGGTGGGAGGGGGGGGGGCGAAGAAAGATACAGACTGTGGACGAGAGGAAAAAAATAGTCGAGCTTGGAGAGGTCTGAAAAAAAAAAAGGACAAACGAAAAAGGAGAGACCACTTCTATTGTCACGTGCGTGGCTGAGGGGGAGAAGGGTAGGGAAAAAAAAATAATTTTTTTTTCTAGCTCTGCTCCTTCGCCGGGGTATGGATTATGTCTCCTCCTCTGCTTTTATGCTCGTCTAATATCTCACGGCGCTTTTTCGTTCAAATATTTCTACCTTTTTTTTTCTTGTATCTCTTTCCTTAATACTCTGCGTGAGTCACACAGAGTTTAATGCTGCTACACACACCCACACACGCAGACACAAGCACGTAGAGAGGTAGAGAGAAAAACGAAAACAAAACAAAAAAATGAAGCAACGAATCCTGGATTCGTACACGCTCGTTCAAAAAAAAAAAATAAGAAAGTGAGAGAGACGCTTTTCGAATTCGCTTGCCTCTCTTTTCGCATAAATGATAAGACACTCAAACAAACACACACACACACAAAAGAGAAAAAACAGGAGTGGATTGATGTTATTATTTCAAGATGGGACGACTGGGTGCGAGGGACAAAAGAAGGAGAGGTGGTAGAGGATGAAGGGCGACGAAGGAGAGAGGTGGAATAGAAAGGAGGATGTAAAAAAAAAAAAACAGGAGAGGGTGGAGAGACGTGTCTCCTGGGAACTGTTATTCACTGATTCGTTTCTTGTTTGCTGGTTTATTCTTTTTTTTCACACCTCCGCTAACTTTTCCTCCTTATCTATTTGATATCTCTCTACGATTTTCGTTTCCTTTTATTTCCTTTTCTTCCTCAAAGAGAGAGAGAGAGATCGTGTACCGCGCGCGTGTGTGCTCGCGCTTATCCGCGAACGTTTTTCCTGCTCTCTTTCCTTTTGTCGTTCTTTCCTTTCTGATAGGCGATCTGGGCAGAAAACACACACATAAACAAAAAAAAAGATGGGAAAACTAGAGGGAGGGGAAAGCCGATGGGGTACGGCGTGGTAGGGAGGGAAAAACGGGAGGGAGACGGCGGGCTGTCGTATGTGAGCGAAGGAATAAAGAGGTGGTGGTGGTGTGTGTGGAATGTGGGTGGATGGGACAACACTTGTGAGGCGCAATCAGCCACTCTCACACAAGACGCCAAGCTGACCACAGAGATACACGTAAACCCGTGTACGCTGACGGTATGAGACGTGTGCGTGTGCGCGTGCCCTTTTTGCTCAGAGGGGCGGGATGACGGTGGTGGGCAGTGCAAGACGGCACCGCCCACGAAGAAAAAAAAATAAGAAAAAAATGCAGACAAGAGCCTGGTGGCCGTAAAGACCGAAACAATCACACAAACACACAAGAAAAACAAGAAAAATTCACGCACTCAAGGCAGTACTCGAACGCACGAGTTCACAGACGCACGCACACACCAATTAAATATAAAGATATATATATATATATATATATATATATCAGAACGCACGCAGGCCAAGGGAATACAGCGAAACAACAACAAAACAACGAACGTGTGTATTTTCGTTTTCTTCTGTTTATTTTCCTCTTATTTTCGTATTTTTTTTTTCGCTCGAACGGGTGGCGCCTGTGTGTGGGAGACAGGGTCTGGAAGGAAGGGAAGGATGCGTGCAAAACTTGAAAGGAGATAATTTTTGTTCCCTGCCGTGCGTCGGTTCGTGTGTCGTAACCACCCTGACTCCAACTAAAAAATAAAAAAGAAAGGAGAAACCAATTGGTTGATAAGTAAGTGGTGGGGAGGGGAGGAACACACACACACACACGCTTTTGTTACTTTCCTATGCTTTCATGCGATGTAGTGAGCTAAAGCTTGTGAGGGTCTTGGGAAGACACGAGAAGAATGAACGCGCAAAATGATAATAAGGAAGTGAAAGTTTGCGTCTCTGATGTGCACCCGCGTGATGTGGAATAAAGAGAGGCGGGAGGAGGAGGCGGAGGAGGGCGCAGGGGAACACGTGACGAGTGGTCGTGAATAAAATTCGTTCACAATGACGCGCGAGCGTGTGAACGAGAGCAAGGATAATTGTAAAGGAGATGAAGAGGGGTAGGGAGAAAGTGAATGCCTTTGTTCATCGAGCTCTCCACGCATCTATGCACATCCCTATCCTCGACCTCGCACAGTGTGGAACGGTGGGAGGGACAGGGGAGGTGCAAGGTGGCAAAGCCGCGAGAGGGGGTGCCTGCTTGTCTTTTGAAGATGACAAACACAGTGCCCCCCCCCTTCCATCTGTTCTACAAACAACATAACCCGCCACGAAAAGGGGCGGGAAGAGAGTTGCTGGGATGACGGCGAGCTGCTTCCTCCCTGCACCGGATATCCGCATACGCAGGTGAACTAGTCACTTTGTGTGCATCGATGACCTCTTTCTTCCGCTTCCTCCCATTTTCCGGCATCTTTGCCTTCTAGGGACTGATGGTGCGGGGTGAGGCGAGGGAGGGGCACCACCACAGCTGCCTCCCCTTTTTTCCGAAAATTTATTTTGTTCATGTGCACTCTTTTTCAGGACGTGGAGAGATCAATGAGACGAGTCGGCACAGACATTGACATAGTCGAGGAGCAAGAAAAAAGAAAACACACGAGAAAAGTAGATAACAAGGCAGAAAAAAAACAACCACCACCGCAACAACAAAGACAGCGAGGAGGAAGGATGGCGTGCCTCTGAAGTATTCCCCTTTCTCTCTTTTCGTTTTCCATGCATCTTGCTACTCTCGTGCGCACCTTTTTTTTGTTCCTTTCCATTGCGCTTTCCATGCACTCTTTGTGTTGGGCTGCTTGTGTTTTTTTTTTATTCCCTTTTAGAAGTGGAGACACCGAAGGAGACCCAACAAATGACGAGATGGAAAAATGATGCAGACACACACGCACACACACACAGAGAAAAGAGAGAGAACACAGAAAGAAACTAACGAACAACAACACAATGGCGTTGATAGCACAGTCATAGGTGGAAGGGATGCGGAACGCCGGAGAGGACGCAAGCGCACGCACACACACACGTACGAGAACGATACTGACAGACGACGCACACACACACACACACACACACACAAACACACGCAAAAAAAAAGCAATCACGAAAGAAGTGCAACCATTTCTGCCACACGCACTCTCTCTTTCGTTACCTAACTCCCTCAGCTTCTTTTTCGACTCCTATCCTACTCTTTTGCTCACGTACTCCTTCTCTGCTTGCTTGCGTATTTGCCAGCTCTTCCCCACCCCTTGTCTTCCTTCTCCATCCTCTCTTCCTTCCTCAAGCTGCGAAGCCATTTGCTCTACTACGTCCTACTCACAAGAGAGACACAAGATAAATTTCCACACACACACACACACACACAATAGGTGTAGCCGCTCTGCTACCCAGTTTATTGCTTTCATGCGTGGATCAGAACAAGAAGAACAGCGAAAGAAACTGAAAAGGCCCCTGTTGTTCTGTGCGCACACTTTCCTCAATGCCGGTGTCACTTCACATGCACCAAATTGTGGGAACAGGAGGGTGGGGAAGGGGGCAGGAGATGGAGGGAGGGAGAGAGAGAGAGAGCGATCGTGAAGACTGAGAGGCACTCAAGGATCGAAATAGAAGAGAGAACAACTCACAAACCCCCCAAAAGGAGAACAAAACGCGTCGACGATACGCACCGGCTAACCGCGTCTAGAGAGGAAAAACAACAACAACAAAACATCAGCAGTGGTGGTGGTGGCGCCCACGCGGCTACCGCCTTCTCTTCTCGATGTTTCCTTTTCTTCTGATTGTCGTACAGAGTGGTGCGAGACTGGCATGCACACACATCGGCCAAACATCGGAGAGAGAGAGAGAGAGAAAGAGAGCGAGAGCGAGCGAAGTAGAACATGAGTAGAGGGCTACAAGAGCACAAGGGCACCGCACCGACAACGGCAATACCCACCAAGCAAACGCGCAGCGTAGAAAGGATCCGGGTAAAGGGTAATCAAATCCCTAAGGAAATGACACCCCCTTCCTCTCCCCCCGCCCCCGCCCCCCCCCCCATGCACAGACGAGAGGATAGGCAACTCATCAAGCAACAGGGGGAGGAGAGGGGAGGAGAGGGGAGGAGAAGGGGACCAGGAACATGCAGAAAAGAACGAGGTACGGAGACGGGGAAGACATGGGCGGGAGTGAAAAAGATATTGAGAGAGAGAGAGAGAGAGCAATAACGTAAGAAAAAATCGCAACTACACTACCACCACGCGAACATCACAAAGAGAGAAAAAGAAATGCAAAGAAGCACATCCGGCCGCTCATACACCTGCCCGTGCCCCTCTTCTCTTTTCGCTTCCCCCCTTTCAAGCGTACAAAGCCCTCCATGGAGGGGCGGTTGGGTGGTAGTGATGGTGACAGCGAGCGAGCGAGAGAGAGAGAGAGGGCGCCGGGAGTGGGGAGACGGTACATGGAGAGGCAACGAAAATGGGTTGGTGCACACCCAAAATGCTGACAGCGAAAAAAAAAAAGAGTACAAAAGCATCGCGCACATGCACAAAGGAGACGCGTGCGTCTCACACCAGGAAGACTAGAGAACATGAATGAGAGGGATGACATGGGAGTGTGGGGGAGCCGACGACAACAGCAACAGCAAGCGAAAGCGACACGCAGGGAGGGAGGGAGAGCGAGAGTGTGCACGTCGGAGAAGGAGGGGGAGGGGGAGCTCACACAAAAAGAATATGTGCGCCTCAACCCGGACGAACATAAAGGTTCGCATCCGCCACATACCCCTGCATGGAGAGAGAGACAGGAAAAAGCAGGAGAGGACACTAAGAACGGCGGAACCTATCTCCTTCATCGTGAGTTCCCCTCACGAAAAAAGAAGGAATTAAAAGGTCCGGGAAAAAAGTGAAGCGGAGAGGTGACGCAGAGCGAATGGCGCGCACACGCGTACGTATGTATATGGGTGCTGCTGCTGATGGTTCGCCATGTGTAATCTATGGGGAGTCGGAAATGGACTCGTCGCTCCTCCTTGTTCTTCCGTTGCTACGTGATGAGACGAGCAAAGATATCTTTCTCTCTTGCTTCTCGCTTGTCTGCACGCCGAGAGTGAGTTCAGAAGCAGAAAATGAGATGCATCCCCTGCTTTCACTCGCTGTGGAGAGGCTCCACTATCTTCTCACTCTCTGTCTTTGTAGTTGCTCACATCTTTCTCCATTCGCGTACCGTCTCCCTGATGCACATATGCATGGATATCGACAGGAATACGGAGGGGACGGTAGATGAGGCCACACTGCACGACGTGCATGAGAGGGAGAGACACGGGTGGGTGGGTAGGTGGCGGGGGTGACAAAAGATGTAAATCACCATGCCAGGGGAGCGAGCACACACACACACACACACACACACACATAAAGAAAAGGAGAATGCCACGCAGGAACCCATACCTGAACCTCCAGAGAGGAAGAGAAAAGCACACACTCGACCAATCACTCATGGAACATGAACGCGTTCGCACACAAAAAGATGTATCAGAGGCGATCCTTTGAGTAACACCATAAAAAAAAGGAAAGGAAGACAGTGAGAAGAGGAGATGTGCGTATGAGAGGAGAGAGGAGAGGGCTATGTGCAACGCAAGCACTAGAAGCTTTCACCCTGTTGCCCAATCTACATGACACTCCGCATTAGAAGAGCAGTTTCCGTTGCAATCTCCTTCTCCATACTCCTCCATTTCCTACTCCCCCTTTTTTTTTCAAAGACTCGCCCGCATGCGCTCTTCACTGCTCCTGCTCTGGCGCACCCGACTCCTGGTTGTTAGTGCTGTTCGGGACATCGCCGTTGCCGCCCTGTGCTGGGCTTTGATTTACCGGGGAGCCATTGCCCGCAGCACCGCCACCGTTGCTACCGCCCGGTAAGGTCTGCTGCTCCTGCAGACTCTCGTGAATGCGCTTCAGCGTCCAGTCGAAGACATAGTCGACGTGGTAGCCCTCGCGCACAAAGAGGTCTCGGAACATGCGCTTCAGGTACGAGTAGTCGGGCTTGTCCTCGAAGCGCAACGCACGCACGTAGTTCATGTAGGCGGCGAATTCGCTGGGGAAGCCCTTGCACAGCAGCTCCACCGGCGTCGTTTGCTTCCGCTCGGAAATGCGGTTGTACTTCTCCTGCTTTGTGTGGGCCCTCAATCCTTGCCATGGCAGTGACCCACGAAGAAAGTACAGAAGAATGTAGCCAATGCCTTCCATGTCGTCACGGCGGCCCTGCTCCACGCCCATGTGCGTGTTGATACTACAGTAGCGGGCCGTGCCTGTCAGGCTCTTGCCCTCCCTGTACGGGATGTGGCTGTGCGTTCGAGGGTCTCGATACTTCTTCGCCAACCCAAAGTCGATGATGTACACGTGGTGACCCTTCTTTCCTGTACCCATAAGGAAGTTGTCGGGCTTAATGTCGCGGTGTAGTACACTCTTGCTATGCACAAACTCGATGCGGCTGATCATCTGGTCTGCCAGCATCAGCGTCGTCTTCAGCGAGAGGCGGCGACCGCAAAAGGAAAAGAGGTCTTCCAGCGAGGGGCCGAGCAGCTCGATGACCATCACGTTGAACTCACCCTCGACGCCATGATAGAACATTATGGGAATACCGACGGCTCCGCCACCGCTGCCGAGGAGACGATAGAAGCGTGACTCATACGTGAGCTGTGGGTGCCGTGTCTTTACCTGCTCGAGCTTGATGGCGACGGGGTCCCCCGTCTGAATATTCGTGCCGCGGAAGATCTCACCGAAGGAGCCAGAGCCGATCTTCTGGCCGATCCGGTAGCGGTTGCCGACGCGCAGTTCCACGTTCATGTTTGAGCTGCAAAGCGCTTGCGCGTGTGTACGTTGCTCTTCGATTCTATGCTCAGGCGGGCTTACAAGGGAGAACAGGACCGCGGAGCACCCGCTGTAGCCTTCGTCAACCTTTGCTTTTTCTTCGTTTCTCTCCGCTCTCTCTGCTTCTAGAGCAGCGAGTATCCTTCTCTACGATGCTCGTGTGTTTGGGGGGAGGGGGGTGGGGGATGTCAGCGATTGTGCCCCCCTCTATCTGCGTGCTTGTACCTCGATAAAGTGTTTGCCGACACGGGGAGAAATGGATACGGACACGAGTAAAGCGGCACGAACACACAAAGACAGGAGGATAAGGATACAAGTGAAGAGGAGGAGGAGGGAGAGCGGATCGGCCGCAGACACGAAGTCGCTTCTTGCGCCAGCCCGTTGCTACTTCTTGTTTCCTCTCTGGCTTTTTCTTTTTTTGCTTGCGTATGTGTGCCTGACCACGGCGAAGAAAAAAAAAGCGAACAAACAAAAAGAAGGTGGTTCGGCAGGCCGAAACAGACGAGCTACAACAACAACAAGAGCGGAATATATTGTTCTGTGTGCTTTGCCGGAACAGAGAGGGGTGCAGTGCAGAGAAGAACTACTTATGCTGTGGAGGGAGAGTAGGAAGGGAAAGCGGAGGAGGAGGAGGAGGAGGAGGAGAGGGGAGATAGGTAAGAGGGTCGCACTGAAAAGGGATGTCCTTGTCCTCACTTACGGGGGAGATTCCGCACTCTACACTTGCGCACATCACACAAGAGCAGGAGGGCGCCAACTTTGACAGTGATGGCTCTCACCTCACTCTTGCTGGATGGCCATATCAAGTGCGTTGGAGTTGATAAGGGGGGGGGGAGGTGGAGTGTTGACCTTCTGCTGCTCTCGTCGTTCTGCTTTCATTTTGTGTATTTTCTTTTTCCGTTTGTCGTTTTTTTAGCATAAAGCGTCACTGTTTTGATGACGGAGGATATCCAGTCGGGTAATCTCACGCTCCGGCACTTTGCTCTGAGTGGGGAAGCCAAGCGACCCCTTCTCCTCCCTCCCCCATGCCGATGCCGGACCACCTCTGGTCGTGACAGGGGACAGTGACCTACGATCTAGGGGAGGGGGATCAGTGCGATTTACTGATAAGGATGTCGTCGGTCCGGTCCTCGGCGGCGTGGCGTCGGAGCCACCTGCGACAGTGCACATGCTTGTACTAGTCCATATGCTGGGTGACGCGTCAGCGTGGCTCGAGCATATCCCGTGCCCGGCGCTCGCACTGCCTACTGGTGTGGGGAGTCTGTGCCACCCCGAGGGGGATTCACCAGGTGGCGACCTGCGGAGAGGGGGTGGGGTGGGGTAGTGCTTGTACCAGAGGCCGTGCTCCGATCGCTGGGCCGGCGCACGGCTGTAGCACGTACTCACCACTGCTGCACACCACGCAATGTGGGGCCTGTGACACCAGGCGCAGTAGAGGGAAGCTGAACTCGTGCAATATAGTCGAGAATGCTTCCCCCCTCAGCAGAAGGAAGGAGCGCCGCAGCGAACACGATAGGGAGGTGAGAAGGAAATACACACACACACACGCACGCACACACACAGGTGATGACGAGAAGAACCAGAAAGGAAATGCGTGGGCGCAATACGACATGCACCTCAGGGAGCAGCGGGGTACGGGATGGTGTGGGGTGTGCAGGACATCGGCGCAAGACACACAAAGAAGAGAATACAGATAAGGTGAACAGCGTTACCAGCCATCCCTACTACCAAAACAACTGAAAAAGAAATGAAAGAGCGGTGTAAAAACAAAAAAAAAGGAAACACATCCACATCCATTATCTACGCCCTGTTTCGCGCGTCCGCAGACGTGAGCTGCAGTGTGCAAGGAGAGAACAGATGATGCACAGAACACAGACCAAAAAGAAAAAAGAAAAGGAAGGGAGCAACGCTTCCGAGCAACAAGGCCATCACGCGCACCCGGTACCGTGAACCACTGATTCACTCTTCTCTCTCCATCATCCCATCGAATTCTCGTACAACCCCCTCGTCTCGCCTCCCTCGAGCTTTTGCCGCTACCCTGCTCTCCTTCAACGCTGGGGCTGCTAACCGTTGAATATATATATAAATATATGCATATATATGCATTTATATATACATATATGCATTGATGTACTCCTGGGCGCGCTCGGGAAGGCATACGAGGCGTTGGAGAGAGCAAAGAGGGCGAACAAGCTCGGGGAGATGACAGTGAGGTGAGTAGGTAGGCAGGGTATCAGAGAGAGAGAGAAAGATTGCGAGTGCGTGCCGGTGCCTACAACGTGATGAGTGGCGAAACACCCTCACTTCGTATGGTTTCATCGAGGAGGCTACCCGTGTGCGTGTGTGCGGAGGAGCATGTGCGTTGCCCATTCACGAGAGGCTGAGCAATTGAGTGCAGAGGGGGAGCGGAGGTGGTGGCGTGTGCGCGCTACACCGGCCAAGTCATTGGAACAACACACGCGTGTACATGTATGAGATTCCTCCATACTTTTTTTTTGGCCAGAAAAGAAGGTGTTGACAATGTCTGCGTCTCTCGATCTGCATTGTTTCATCGATTCTCTGACACGCCCATCGATCGACGAACATATGCATACACGCAGACGCATGTACACTACTTCTGTTTCTTTCCGCGCCTCGCTGCATTTTTTCGCTTCTGCGCCGTGAGCGCTTCATACGTGCTGCGCACCGTCCAATCATAGACATAGTCTTCCTGATAGCCTTCTCTCTCGAAGAGTCGGCGAAACATGGCACGGAGGTAGCCGTAGTCAGGGCGATCCTCGAAGCGCAACGCACGCGAGTAATTCACGAATGACGCGAACTCAACAGGCAGCCCTTTGCAGAGTGACTCAATCGAAGTGCTCATCTTCACGTGCGCGATTAAGTTGTACTTCTGGTCTTTCGATGCCACCTTCAAGCCTTGCCACGGCAACGACCCACGAAGAAAGTAGATGAGGAGGTAGGCAATGCCTTCCATGTCGTCACGGCGACTCTGCTCGGCACCGAGGTGCGTGTTGATACTACAGTAGCGGGCCGTGCCTGTCAGGTTCTTGCCCTCCCTGTACGGGATATGCATAGTTGTCTGCGAGTCTCGATACTTTTTCGCCAGCCCAAAGTCGATGATGTACACGTGGTGCGCCCTTTTCCCACGGCCCATGATGAAGTTGTCGGGCTTAATGTCGCGGTGCAGAATGTTGTGGGAGTGCACGATTTCTATGAGCCACAGGATCTGGTCCGCCAGCATCAGCGTTGTTTTGAGCGAAAAGCGACTGCCGCATTTTTCATACAAATCTTCCAATGAGAGGCCCATCAGCTCCATCGCCATCACGTTGAACTCGGGCTCGGAGGAGTATCCAAAGATGGCTGGCATGTAAGCCGCGCAACGGCCTTGACTCAGAAGGGTGTAGTGCCGTGATTCTGAAAGCAGCTGAGGGTGAGCCGTCTTTGTGCGTTCCACCTTTATGGCCACCGCATCACCGCTTTGGGTGTCCACTCCTAGGAAGATCTCGCCAAAGGATCCGCCGCCGATGCGGCGGCCGATGCGGAAGCGGCCACCCAGCACCAAGCAGTTCTCCAGTGTGCTCGACGTCTTGTTCTTCCATTCCATTGTGAACACTGTAGGATGGATCTGCAGTAGTGACGTGGACTGCACCTGCTACATGTGTGCCACTGCACCACTACTTGTCTTGTTCTGTGGTGGTGGCGGTGGGGGAGGGGAGGGCGTGGCTTCGAAAACAGAGAAAAGAACGATGTGGCGGGAGGAGAGGGGAAGGCGGGACAGCAGATGTCCCTGTGGTGCAACACGTCGGAGAGTTGTGGAACAGCCCATCCACCCTCACAGAGAGTCTGCAGGGATGCGGGTTCTGCGCGGAATACGACTAGACTACACTGAGTCAAGAGGGAGGGGGAGGGGAGCGAGGAAAGTCGAGCAGCGGTCATGTGAAAGACCCACAAACAACATGCATACACGCGTAGCAGACGCACCAGTATCTGCTTGTCTCCACCGGCATTCTGCCTTCTTTCAATATGTGCACGTGTGAATATGCACCCCTTTATTTCCTTTGACTGGCTCTGACTTTCTCCACCCCGCCCCTCGCGAGGCGGCAGTGGCTCCTCTCTTCAACGTCTCACGCTCGTTTTTCATTTTTCTCTCGAGTTGTCACTACGCAGAGAGACGAGAGTGAGGGGGAGGGGGCTGTATACTGCACACACGCACACACACACACACGCACACACATACACACAAAGACAGGGAGGATCTGCTGTGCCGCCTCGCTAAGTGTCCCCGAGAGGACTGGTCCAAAAATAAAGGGAGCACGATGTGCACAACACGCCATTTTCTGTTTTTTTTTTTTAATGTCAGAGAACAGGAGAGGGAGAGGGGCGGGTGGGATCGTCGTAGGCGGTACACAAGGCCACGCTCGCAAAAGAAATGTAAAGCAAAGAAAGATAAGCGGAAGAGAGGGGAGAAAGGAGAGGGGTGCTGGAGAGCGGCTTGCGTCGCCTTCTCCATTGCTCCCATCTCCAACCCATGCCGGCCTCGGCAACGCATACACCCACAGAAGCCTACCCACAACCGCGCACACACACATGTATATGTATATATATATATATACATATACAGTCACGCATTTGATACTTCTAACACGCCGAGGATGACTAGCGACAAGAAAAAAAATCGCGAGACTCCTTACATCGGTTCGCTGCACTTGTTCCCATTTCGTCTACGGCTTTTTCTCAGCGCCCGGCGCGAGAGCGGAGTCGGGTGACGACAAGGGGTGGGGAGAAGCGGTATTCGAAGAGTCACCGCCCGCAGGCGAAGCATCGTCAGCCAAGCGTCTCCCTTGGCCCTGGAAGGCACGATAGACTCCCAGTCTCCTCTGTGTTCCTTCCTCGTCGCGTTCTTCGGTGTCCTCTTCATCCTCGTTGCCTGCTTCTCCGGACTGCAGCCGATGACGATTCATGAGCTGACGCAGCTGCTCACTCAGGAAGGCTTCTTGCTGCTCAGTTGTCATGCCCTCCATGTCGACGCGCTTGCCGTCACTATTATGTTCGGCTTCGTCGTGACTATCCTCAGCGATGAACTCGGTGGAGCCGCCGCCAAAGTAGCGGTTGGACTTCTTTCCCTGCATCCGCTGCTCGGCGTCCGGCTGATGGGGGGACGACGACAACCCGCGCCCTTGATGCTCCTGCTCTTGCCGAAGTCGTTCCAAGGCTGTCTGCCTCTCCGCCTCTTCATTCGCCGCCAGCATCTCGGCCATCGAGTTGAATGCACGTCGTTGCCGCTGCGACTGACGTGTGCCTGGTGGTGGGGCGGCTGTTGCTGTTGCTCCTGCTCCTGGTGCCTCACCTTGGTTGTCACGAGAGCCGGCAAGCATCGCCATCAGAGAAGAGGCAGCATTGACGAGCATCTGCCGTGCACGCCCTGGCTGCTGCTGCGTCTGTGGCCCTCTGCTTGACGCATCCGGAGGCGCAGGGCTGTCGAGCGACACGACACGCAGGGCACTGGATCTACCGAGCTCCACCTCCTTCAGTGGCAGCGGCTCATCTGTCTCGATGCTGTACCGCCTCGGTGGGTAGGCGCATACAAATATAAAGTTGTTGTAACCTAAAGCGTCTGCTACGGCAGGGCGGACGTCGTCACGAAGGGTGGCCACGGACGGGTCCAACTGCGCCAAGTCCAGTGTCTTACCATTGGGGAGCGAACAGCGCAGCCTCACGGAGGTGGCTGCGCTACCCGCCGTCGATGCTGGTGCGAGTGCCGATTCCGCTTTTGGCGCTGGAGACGCGGTCGTGGCTGCATCGGCAGCAGGCGCCGCGGAGTCCTCAGGAGTTCGCCTACGGCACACATTTCCCTCGCAGACGTACTGACTAGGGCGTTGGGCGGCCGCGGGTGCTGCCGTTGGCGTGGACGCCGCTGGCACCCTTACAGCAGGCTGCGGCGGTGGCTGCGCAACGCCGTCGAAATGCACCTGCACCACTGTGTTGTGTGGGTATTCCTGCAGTCGTACCTTGGCTGCCTCCTCCCTTGTCGTTACTGTCACCGCAGTCGCCTCTGTTGACGTTTCTGAGGGCTGAATCGTGAAGGTGAACTTTGCCCCAGGCTTTGGTGGTGTGATCCCGTTCCACGTTGATGCTGCCTGCGCCTGTTGAACCTCACGCTGTGCCCACTCAAGGTGCTTCTCCACCACCCGCCACACTGTCTGAAGTGACATACTTGGGGTGGTGAGAATCGTCTTCTGTGCTGCGCTCGTCTTCGCAGAGGTGGTGAAGGTCATGGGAAGCCCTGCGACGCGGATCAAATGCGCTGCCTCTAGTGCGTTCGAACTGCTAGTCCCTTTCGCGCGCTGCGCCGGCACCGCCACGATCGGCGCGGCCGTAGTGGGTTTTTCACCATCTGCCCCCGACCTCGTTGTGGCGGCTGGGTCGCTATGGCACTGCTCACGCCGCGGGGCAGCGTTGATGTCGGAGATGGGTGAAGCAGAACTTGTCCGCTGACGCGCGCGCATGTATTCGCGGTTCATAGCAGACACGGTAGTCGAGAAGAAGGAGAGAAGCTCATCAGCGCCACCTGAGGTCATCGCTGGAGAGGTGTGCACTTTGGGCTTCAGAAGACCCATCTGCACACAGTTGTACACAGTCTGCGGAGTCAACAAGCTCCCGCTCAGCACCACCGGTGCCATACCTGCACTTGGGGGGAAGAAGATGTGCACACGCGGCAGTGCAGTGCTAAGAGTACCAGGAGCCGCTGGCACAGCAGTCGAAAAAGCAGCGTAGTCCCGTGTCCCTGCCTCGATAAGGTGAAGCAACGTGACGGACCCAAGGCGGCTCTCAAGGAAGGTCACAAGCAGCGCCTCACGCTGCGCAGCTCCGCCCTGCACACTGCCTAACGGAAAGTCTGGCACAAGAGCGAGCTCTTCACCATCTGCAAGTGCCTGCGCCACAGCCGACGCGTTCTCTGCCGCGGCTGCCGTCAGGTTTGCTGGCCTCATAAGGTAGCCGAGGGAGGAGTTCGCCGTGCTCGCCGCGAGGTCGGGCGACGTGCGCGATATTTCGCCTGAGTCGGAACCATCAGCGAGGAAGCTGCTATTAGACTGCGCCATGACCATACTGCGCGAGGAAGGCAGAAAAGAGAACGTCAGGTCGGTAGCACGGCGTCCACTTGTTACACCACCACTGCCACCACTGCCGCGAGTGGCCTCGTCTGCGTTATTCACAGAGCTGGGCAGCTTGTCGTGCAGAGTGATGATGAGGGGGTACTCGAGGGATACACACGCTGCCATGGCGTCCTCGATTTTGTCGTACTTATGCAACATTGTCAGACTCTCTGCTTCCTTCTAAAAAGGCGGTACTCGCGTGATGCTCTCTGTGACAGCAGCAGTTAAAACGACGACGCCGATGAACGGTTATGCTTTCGCTCCCTGCCAGGCAGACAGGGGGACAGGCGGCTACGATGCGATTTCTGAAAGGAAAAGCGGGTGAAGGTGCACTCACTGAAGAAGACGTCGTGATGGCGGCGGAAGGCAAGAGGGGTCGGTGTGTGGAGTAGAGCATAAAAGAGAGCTCTCATGGGTGCGAAAGAGAGAGAGAGAGAGGCGGCGTGTGCGTATGCTCACGTGCCAAAGCGAAGGTAGAAAAAAAAAATGTGAAAGGGTAGCGAGGAGCATCAGAGAGTAGGCCGGAAGGGTTTGTAGCGTGCCATCAACAGCAAGCACAAAACCTCTGCGAGAGAGCTCTCCCACGAATTCTGCTGCGAAGCGACAAGGCAAGTACAGCCCTTTGTCGACGATACAAAACCGTTCCCCTGCTTTTTGGAAGACAGCAGCGGTCCATATATATTTTTTTTTTCTCTTCCGTTTGACTAGCAGAAGCAGCCAAACGAAGAGTTGCCTTCATGCGTCCAGGAGCGTCTGTGTATTGCTTTTTGCACGGCGCTGCACCCTCTCCCTCTTTCCCATCACGCCGACATGCTTATCAGGTCCCGCGCGCTCGTGTGCGTGTGCCTCTAGCTCCTCTTTCCCATTCTTTTGGCGCAGATGGGTAGAAAAAAGAAATTCGCCACACGCACGAAAACAACAACCGAAGCCAAAAACAAGGGAAGGAGTCGGATGATACTTGTGAGGCACGAAAAAGCCTACTCACGCCTCAAAACGAATGCAGTCGCATCTCATGCACGGTGGCGGGATAAAGACATCAGAGGAGCCCTTGTGTCTCTCCCGCACGGATAGCTGTGCGCTTTGGCATGCAGGTGTACGCGGCTCTGATGCCGAGAGTGTGCAGAGGGAGAGAGAAGGGGTGCGGAACGATTTACGGCGCTCAGGTCTCTCGTTGACGCTTTTGGTCATTTCTAGGGAAGAAGGCGCTTGAAGTGGCGGTCGTAGACTGTCGCCGTGACTGAGCTGCGCACGACGAGCGCCGCCGCTCCAGCTTCCCTCCCTGACACTGTTCCTAGAGATGCTGACGCTTAAGCACCAGAGGGTGTTGCGGTGCGCACACTGAATCTGTGCCACTGCCGTTTCTCAGTGTTGTTGATTTCGTTTTTGGTGTCTTATCTTCTGGCAGGTTTCAGAGGTGTGCCTCGCTGCGCGACCCAGCCTTCTTTCTCCAGTCGAATGGCCTTCCTCTGCTTGGGCTCACGCGTTTCGTGGTTTCACGTAGGGAGACGTTTCACCTGCTCCTCCAGCGCACACCCACAAGTGCGTACACGTGCCGGCACTTGCTCACTCTGGAGTTGAGGGAGACTGCGGAAGCGGGCGTGGCCACGCGTGAAGTGAGAGCGAGAGGTAGAGCTGCGAAAGGAGATTAGGGGTGTGGTGTGGTGAGGGGAAACATAGAAACGATGAAGGAGGAAAAAGAAAAAAAAATAGTACCCACTGCAGGGATGCTGAACGTTTTCTGTTTCGATAGTCGTTTGAGAGAACCTCCTCGCCACTCTCCGCTTCTCACTCGCAAACGTGTGTATGCGTCACACACACACACACACACACACACACACACACACACACACACACACACACACACACAGGAGGAGGGCATGTGAATGCGTATTGTGTACGTGGTACCGAATAATGAGCAGTGAAAAGAGAGAAAACACTCGAAGTGGTCTGCTCGCGGGTACGAGTGCGCGGAGACCTGAAGGGAAAAGGAGTGCTCGGAAAATTCTTCGATGTATAGGAACACGCGAATAGAATTGGTCACACAAATAGGCAGGCGGCCCCAGTGCCTTGGGGGAATCGTGCAGGTGGGGAGAAGATGGCATTCACGCACCACATAGCAATAAACATACACACACGCACACATGCCGTACCACTAATCTCCGCTTCAGTAAGATACATCCAAGTCTGTGCATCTCTTGTGCCACATGCGGTCTCCGAAGCCTCATTCTCCTTTCCTATGCACCATCACATCTAGCGATGGTGTTGAAAGGAACGCTGGAAAGACAACGAGGAGGGGTGGATGAGCAGAGAATGCGATTTCAGAATGGATCGCATGGGCAATCAGAGATCGATCTGTGTGTACATCACCCACCCACGCACGCGCACGCACGTAAAAAAAAAAAGAAACATTTGCTCAAGATAATGACGTTTGTGGAAGAAGAAGATGCCCCCATTGAAGAAAGGTGTGTTCAATGCGGGAGGAAGCCGAACACCACAACACTTGCAACACACACACACACACACACACACAAACACACGCACACACACATCATAACTCGGGCAAAGATGACTGACCGGCGACACAGAAACTGTGCAACCTTTGTGTACAGGTGCGTATGCCTCATCCCACTTGCGTGTTCATCGATGCCCGACCACGTTGTTGTGCGTGCCGCTGGGGTGGTTCCGGAGAGCGAACCTCACCGCACCGTTTCCACTGATGCCAACTCACATCTTGGAGTCGCAGTCGACGGAAAACTCGTTGAGAATAGTCTCCATAAAGCGGTTCTTGCCACGCCGCACAATGCAGGACGGGTACTTGGGGTAGTGATTCGCACCGTCCGGGAAGTACTGCGGCTCGAGTCCCATACCCGTCCAGCGTGCGTAGCGCTGGCCCGGACCGCCGCTCGCCGGCAGTGGCTTGTTGTTCGCCGTGTACACCCACATGCACGGAAAGGTCGAATAAACCTTCATGCATATGTTCGTGGCCGGACTCTTCGCCTCGGCGTGCAGCAGCAGCTTGCCCTTCTCCCATCCATCGATGGCGAGAGGGTGATCGTAGCCGCACGGGTCGCGGTTGAGGGCGGGGTCGTTCATGCCGTCCTTCAGCACACGACCTTTGCGGAAGTCGAGCGAGGTGCCGTCCACGCTAAGATATTCACCAGTCGGAATAGCCATGCGGTTTGCCTCCGCCACTCGGCTTGCTGGAACACGGAGCCAATGGTTGTGCACGCTTTTCGGCTGCTCCCAAGCAGTTTTGCCCTTGCCGTTGCGCTCTGGGACACCGTTGAGGTTCCAATAAGCGTGGTTGAAGATGTTGACCGGGGTGGCATCTGCTGCGCTCGTCTCCGGGATGTAGGCGTCGTAGACGGTCTTGAGCACGTTCGGCTTTGTCCGCTCAATCGAGTAGGTGACCTTGCTCACCAGCTCAGAAGGGAAGCCATTCTCCATGTGCGCGCTGGTGTAGTTGAAGGTCACTCCGATTTCTGTCGCTGTCTCTGAGATGGCGAAGCCCCAGTGTTTCTTGTGGAAGGCGTTGTGCCCACCATGACAAGTGTGACCGCCATTCATATTCTTATCGGTGTGATAGGTGACACCGTCAAGTTTGAAGGTGGCGTGAGCCACGCGACCGCCACAGCGTCCCACCGTCACTCCCATGTAGTCGGTGTCCGCCTCTGTCTCCGCGGCGCTCTCCGGAAAGGCGCAGTTGACCTCGATCCACTTCCGCCGCTGGGGGTGGAAAACCTGCACTGAGCTGATGGCGGCACCGAAATTGGCGAGCCCGACACGCAGGACGGCTGTCTTGAGCCAAACCAGCTTACCCGCACCGAACGGACGCACCTCAACCTGAAGAGTCATGCTTGCGTTTTTTTTTTTTTTTAATTGGGGGAGAGACAAGTGAGCAGAGCAGAAAGATGACGGTAGGGGTGTTCGAGTATCGTGGCGTCTTTGGGAAAGGGGCTGGAAATCGAAGGGTGCCAGCGCACAGTTCAATTTGCATATGAGAGTGGGAAAGGCAAGAGAATTGGGCGAGACGGCGTCGAAATGAGGAGGAGGATGGGCAAGCGAGGTGAAGCAGAGAGAAGATGTATGTGATGACGCCTATGGGAGTGAGACCAAAGCATTTGCCAAGTGAGGTCATAAAGTGACGGCGAGAAGCTCATCCGAATCTCGAAAAGACTACATTCCTTTAAATTTTTTTTTTCTTGTACGTCTCAGTCCTCGCCGGTTACAGGGGACAAGGAGAAGGGGGAGGAGGGGTTAGCACAAAGGAATGCAGAGAGTGAGAGAGATTAATCGATAGCGCGGAGGCGCGCGTGCAACACCGGTCACATCACAGGAGAGAACTAAAACCTAAAAAAAGGAGCGCTGGCTCCGGCACGCGACGACGCACAGAAAGAATGCGCACGGCCGACTTTCCCACATGCAGCGTGCTCGCCTCTCGACTGGAATGAGAAAACTATACGTGCCTTCCAACTAGCGCCGTTGCTCTCACTCACGGAGCTTTTCTTCCTCATTACCAGACGGCCTGCTCTCCAGTCACCGCGTGCGTTTCTTTCTCTCTCTGTGTGTACATCAAGAGCGGCATCGCTGCGGCCTTTCGCTTTGACTTCGATGTCGATGCGCGTTTGCGTCCCAGCGAAGGGGGTGCTGTAGTGGTCATTCATTGAGACAGCACAGCACACAGGCACATATATGCAGGTCGAGACGGGAATACCTCCACGGTGGTGCACCAGGCGAACAAACATACACCCGCGCACGCAGATGCAGAGATGCAGTAGAATACAAAACAACAACAACAAATAAGTCTGTGAACAGCTGATTAAAAAAAAAAAGATTAAAACCCCCCCAAAAAACAATTGAGAAATATGAAGGAGAAGCGAAGAGGCTCCAGCCATTCAGCAGGGGCGCTGTTAACCAAGAGGGCACCATCGCACACAAGAGTGGGTGCGTCGCAGACACAAGCAGCCTCTTCCCCCCCCCTCTGTGCTCCACTGCGTCACCGCAGAGGATCTTTCCTGTTAAATGCCTTGTATGAGTGCACAGGTACGTGCTCTTCCTGGATGCATGCATGCGACCTCCCTCCCTCATACACCTCCGTGAGTTTTTCACCTCTCTGAGGATGTACATATATATATATATATATGTATAGATGCTTATTCAGATCTTCTCGCTGCCAAGTAAGACGCGGAGACAGATGGAGAGACTATCACTTCGGGGGCAGAGGGACGGGGGCGGAGGAAGGGGTACTCCCACAACGCAGAAAGCACTCTTCCCGCGGCAACGCATCAACTTGCGCACTCGTGTGCCAGACACATGTCCACTAGCCTTGGTCGTTCATAATTGCTCATCGTCTCCCCAGAGAGAGAGAGAGAGAGAGGAGATGATTGGGGAATGAGAACAGATAGTGACTTGGCGACGGGTGCAGACTTCGATGTGTGGCCGCGGCGTACAGTAGTAAACACAGACGCCCTCTCGACAGTTTCGTGCCGTTCATTGAACACCGATTCCTTTTACCACACGCACGCACACGCAAACATATGACGTTCGTTTTTTCTTTGAAAAAATGTTCAATATGCCCATCCTCCGCGATAGAATGCGAGCCAAACACTTCCGCGCCTGGTGTCACAGGCCCCACATTGCGTGGTGTGCAGCAGTGGTGAGTACGTGCTACAGCCGTGCGCCGGCCCAGCGATCGGAGCACGGCCTCTGGTACAAGCACTACCCTACCCCACCCCCTCTCCGCAGGTCGCCACCTGGTGAATCCCCCTCGGGGTGGCACAGACTCCCCACACCAGTAGGCAGTGCGAGCGCCGGGCACGGGATATGCTCGAGCCACGCTGACGCGTCACCCAGCATATGGACTAGTACAAGCATGTGCACTGTCGCAGGTGGCTCCGACGCCACGCCGCCGAGGACCGGACCGACGACATCCTTATCAGTAAATCGCACTGATCCCCCTCCCCTAGATCGTAGGTCACTGTCCCCTGTCACGACCAGAGGTGGTCCGGCATCGGCATGGGGGAGGGAGGAGAAGGGGTTGCTTGGCTTCTCCTGAAAGGGATGGAAGTGTAGAGTGATAAATGGAGGGGGCGGGGACGGTAGAAAGCATTCTTGCCGATACGATATATGCATATGTTTGTCAGTGTGCGCTGCGCTTGCTTCCGCATGCAACGGCTTCTTTGAGTCGGACGTGACAGCCAACTCCATGTAAGACACACACACACACACACAGACAGAAAGAAAGTGAAAGCAAGGAAGTATGTCTGCGTGGGGAAATATGAGCGCATGCAGAAAGATGAAGGGGAGCCGTCATCCACATCTACGTAATGAACTCGACTACATTTCGAAGATGAGGAAAGACCGCGTGGGCGAACGCGAGAGGCGTGGAGGACTGTGAAAAAAGGAGGAAGAGGGAAGAGCCAAAAAAGAATGAACGGAGCACACACACACACACACATTGGTGGACCAGAGAGAGAGGCAGGTGGGCGATGCGCATGTGGGGAGATGGGGGGTGATGCCGAAGGCGAGCACGTGTTCCACGGGAAGATGGTTACGTGAAGCCAATAGCGTATCCGTATCGTGCTGTTCTTTGTCTCCCTTTGTGGACAGGGCCCGCAGCGAGGTGGTCGTGGATACGTACAAGCTGCACCCCATACGCCCCCTCCCACCACCACCATGCGTGTTGTTCTGATAGTATTTCTTTTCTTCCCTTTGTGCGCGACTCGCCACCAAACGCAGTATGACGTGTGCAACACCCTTCCGCAGGTGCATCCTGAGCGGCGACGCCCAGACGGGAGAGCGCAGCGGGCTGCCACGGTTGCACTGTGTAACCTCCATTATACTGCCGTCGAATCCCGTGTAAAAGCGTCGGTGAGGGAGATGCGTGTAGAGCAACGACGACGACATCCACACGAAACAGAGGTGATTCAGACAACAGAAGAATTCAAAGGCCGTTTAGTGCTGTGAAGTATGGAGAGGGGAGGACAAACAACAACCACGGCCACAGTCGTTACCAGCGTAGCCTGAACAGTAAGCGAGGCAACAGTAGGAGGTAAACAGTAGATGCGCATCGCAGTCGCACACACTCAAATTTGTTGATCGAAACGCGACATGAAGCTGTGTTAGCATGAGTGTCGTTGTTGACCGGAAGGTCAAAGACATGAAATCGACCAGAGATGGCTGAGGTGGGGAGTGGCGCGTGGCGATGGAAAAGGAGAGTGGGAGAGCGACCAGATGAGCGTTGCCACTCAGCTCGAAAGTGTTCCCGGCAACACTCCCACCGCGAGTGCCGTAGTCACAGTGCTACTCATTCTTATTGGTACGAACGATAAACGCTGTTGCCTCCGCGCTCGTAGAACTGATCGACGCCGCTGTGCACATAATTCGCCGAGACGTAGGTGGCCGCCTGCGCCTCTGTCAGCTCAGGGTATGGCTGGTAGTTGAGGCACAGGGCGTCCACTTCGACTGAGGTGAGCTGCGGTGATGCTGTCGACGCCACATCAGTGTCTGTGTCAACATGTTCGCTCCATTGCGACGGCGTTACTGGCTGGTGACGAGGCCACTCCCCTTTGTGCGCTGCAACCGTGCGGTGATCGCAGAAGTCCACCTTGTCTGCGCCACGACCTCCTTTTTCACTGTGGTTGCCTTTGTCGATGATGGCTGTGCCGACAATGCGTTGCACGTCAAAGCCCCACCCACGTGGGATGTACACCACATCACCTGGAAGTACGCGCACTTCGTAACTGGTGCGAGACACAAGAAGTGGCGTCGACCCAGGCGCCACAAGGAGCTTTGAAGCCTTTTGCGGCGGCAAATTTGCACAATGCACGCCCGTCTCGTTCGCGCTCGTAGCATTCATGTACTGCCCCTCTGCGCGGCGCGAGGATGTGAGCCGTGCCTGCTCTGTCGGCCACGCTGCCGACATAAGTGCACGACTTGCTCGGCCTATGCGCACCTGCCGGCGCAGTCTTTCCTGATTTTGCGCGGCGCACATGTTCTCTGTGTGAGTGGGGACGTGAAGCGTCAGTAGCAGCTCACGCTGCGGGAGCACATATGTCTCTGCGTCTGTTCGGCCAAGAACATACCGCCCTGCTTCGGCATTTTCCACGTTTGTTTTCGCAGTGGAGGTGCTGTGCTCCATTGTCGCCGTTAAGCGACCGTTCGTGTGTGCCCATGGCTTTGCCGGGTGACACTCTGCAACGGTGCGGGCGTGCAGAGGTGTCATCAGATCCAGCCCAACACCACCCAAGCGCCACGGTTCCGCAGAGGGAGAGGTGCTGCCACGGAGCTGTGGCATCGCTTCCTTCACTGAATGCGTATCTGACTGAATGCCTGTTGCTCGTGACTCGGCTGTAGCACCGGGGCTACCGTTTGCTGTTGCCACTGCTGGGGCCTTTGTCAGCGTCGCCGACGTCACACGCATGTTGAGTCGCGTCAGGCACGTCACGTGTGCGAAAGCACGTTCCGACGGCGAGGTGGCAGCACTATCGACTGTGACGGGCTTCAGTGGACGACCCACAGCAAACGATACTACCGGTTCCAGGCCACCGGCAAGCCGACAAACCACATTCTGACGTTTATCATGGTGCAAGCTGAGGTCACCTGCTGTCTCCGCGCTGTCGTGGAAATCATCGTGCAGCTGCGCTAACGGAAGTGTTACCGTCGCTGATGGCGGAAGCTGCGTTTGCACATACAAGCACGTATGCACGGCTGCAGGGGAGTTCACTTCACTGCCACTGCCCACAAGCATCGTCCTTGCGGCCACTCTCTTCTGTACGTGTGCCATCAATTCTGCCCACAAGCGCCGCTCTGAGCTGTCGGATGTGCCGCTCGAAGTCTGCATGCCTTCCTCAGAGAGACCCGCGGCGTTTGATTGAGACGCGGAGGCGGGCATCCACAGGAGCCCAGCTGTGGGAGACACAAGCATCTGCCGAACGCGCTCCTCCATCTCCTTCGTGGCTGGAAGGGAGGTGAAGGACATGCCACCCGTGACGTCTCGCCTCGACGAGTTCCTTGATGTTTTTGGCTCATTCCAGAAGTGCTCCAGAACTCCTCGTAGCGGAGCCAAAATTGTGTCCTCCACCACCCTCACCGACCGCTTCGTGTCTTGTGGCGGCTGATGAGGGCTGTGGTGGTGTTCACGGCTGCGTGGTGCGCCGGCGAAGAAGTAAGGCCGCCTCGCAGGATCCACTCGCGCCCATGACGCCGCGGCTGAAACGCCCTCTATGGGGACTGTCGTGCTGGCGTTCATGACGGGCACTTTTGCTGCGGCCGGCAACGCGGATGCATGGCTTGAGGGGCCGAGCTTGGAGGATGGGATGGCGAGAGGGTTTGCCAGGCCCACCGCCGGGGCAGCGACTGGGGCGGACTGTTGCTGCTGCTGCTGCTGTGAATAGTGCGACAACATACTCGCTGTCTTTTTGACCTGCAGCAGGTGCGTCGAAGAGGTGCGCACCGCACGCCCTCCGCGCACGACGACTGCTTGATAAGGCAGCCGAGCCCCCCCAGCTGGGTATAGAAGGTGGTGAAAGTACAGGCGAGACAGCCGCTGCTCCCGCTGCACGTCCACATAGCGCGGTACGGTGTTGAAGAAGGGCAACTCGGCGGATGCATGCAGATCAGCTCCAGCCAGGTGGTCGATGAGCCTTGTCGGGGTGGGCACACCCTCCAGGTACTTCACGACATGACCCGTTCCCCGGCGGCGCAGCAGCGGCAGTGACCGGGTCAACATGGCGGCAATTTGATTAGGTGAACAAGGGAAAAGAGGGCGAGGGCGGGGGAGACGAAATACACACGTGCTCCGTCGCCTCCTGCGCTGCCACCACACTAAATCGACAACGACGAAGCCCGCTTTCTCAACAGCACCGGAGTCAAAAAAGAGAGGAGTAGGGCGGTCGCGAAGATGATGCTGTTTGAAACGAAGCGGAGGTAGTCAGGCAGAGGCCACAGAGCGGGAAGACAAGGAAGGCACGGCCAAGTCGGCAGACGTGTGAGCGGCGAAGACCAAAGATGAAGATAATGCAGAGTTGTGCGAAATATACGAGAGGAGGGGAAGAGAAGAGTGAAGAGGTGCGAGAGCCCATGGATTAGCATTGCGAAGGCCGGAGCTGCCTTCAGTACTCTGCACATGCATGCCGATAGACACCATAGCACACACTTGCATATGTAGGTGTGCTCTCGCACGTGAGGGCCGGGACGTGAGAGGGTGCCACCCTGGGGGGGGGGACGTGGGGCAAAGAGCACAAGTAAATAGCTCAGTCCACCCACATTTCTGCACAACATTTATGCTTTCTCCCCCCACCTCTCACCTTTAACAATTCCTCTACCGCATTTTTCACAAGCCCGTGCCGCTGCGCCCCAGTCCAGCGACCATTTCTTTATTGAGTTTCTGCCAGCTGCTACCACCGTGAACACTCCATCATGTCCCTCGAGCACCCTTCGCTCTGACTCTCTGTTTCTTGTCTGGCACCGTTCACGAGAGGCAGCGATCACCAGAAAACACCCCCTCACAGGACACCACATCGAAAAACAGTCGTCGCATCGTTTAACAGAACCCACAAAAAAGAAGAAAAACGAAAGAACACGCACAAGAGGAGTGGGGGCGGGGCAGTGGGTGATCACCACTCTCCCTACGCACACACACGCACACATGAGTACACGGCGACATCCACACGCTGAGGCGCGCCGAAGAGGAAACGACAACGACAACGCCAAAAACGAGCGACGAAAACAACAAAAACGGGAACGCGCCAACCACTCGCAAGAAAAAAAAAAAGAAAGCGCGAGGGAGCTGAAAGAGCAACAACACAGACGTACTTGGAGCTGTGGCGAGGAATGCTACTTGTTCATGTGTTCTCGACACAAGCAGCCCTCTCTGTCTATACGGTGGCTCGGGCGGGCGTGTGTGAGTTTCTTCTGCGTTTAACTCTCAAGGAGAGGGAGAGGGAGAGGGAGGAGGTAGCGGCTGAGGAAGAGGAGGAGCAGATGAGAGAGAGAGATCGAAAAAAAAGGGAGGTTGGAAACAGGTGTCAAGAAACGAAACAGAAAGAGAGCAGGACACACAAGCTCTGTAGACGCCAACACGCAGAGGCGCGCGGGCATGTTGTCCTCGAAGAGAAAGAGAAACGGCATCGGGGCGTGACGATGAGGCAGAGGAGATGAAGAGAAGGAAGGAAGAGGCAGAGGATAAGTCGAATTCATCTCCTCCTCCTCCTCCTCCCCACACACAAGACAAAGGTCGAAAGACGGCACCGTGCAGGCACTGCATAGAAAATAAACGCAGAAGCCCTTCGCCTCTTGCTCGGCTATTAGAGTTACCACACTGCCTTCACTCTATTTTCTTCTCGTCATCACACCCCACGACCACCACCGCCCTCTTGCCCATATGCGCCACTTGAATTCCAAGAACTGAAAAAAAAAAGAACACCTGTGAGCTTTACCTTGCTCCTCTTTTCGCACCCTACTCTTCCTCCCTGAGGTACACTGCCAACACCTCAATGCGCCCTTCCACAAGCACACCAGCACACGCACCCGCACGTGCGCGAACAAGTCGCATCGTGTCTCGTGACTCCTTTTTCTCTATGATGGGGACGGGTGAAGTCAAGTAAACAAAGGAAAGGGACCGTTGGCAGAGCACGAAAACAACAACAAGGAGGCACATGTGCGCAGAAGTACACACAGACACCTCGTGAGAGTGATCCGTGACGTTCGCATCAACACAGTGTATGAGTGCACCGCGAAACATCTTCGAGGCTTCACCATAGCCCCGCTACCTTTATTATCATCCCACAAACTACCTGACGAGACTGCGATGAGCGTTGCTATGTGCTTTTCATCTTCACTTTAAAGGATATATATATATATATATATATAATTACAAGACACCTAGCTGCTGGAGAGGAGTACAGTTTCAGAACGGTTCGATCACAGGTCATCGGGATGAGGTCGACAGAGCAAGAAGCAGGCGAAAGTGAGAGTGATAACGACAAGCTTTCTTTCATGTCCACCGAGAGGTAGATGCTTCACTCGCGTTTCCATCGAAAACAAACAAAAAAAACGACGAAAGACCGCGAGTACGTGGACAGCACCACCACCGTCACACACCCACACGCGCACACCCATACACGCACGCACGCACGCTCACAATACCAAAAATACACGGAAAAAAAGAAAACGAAACAAAATGAACACGGTGAAAGAAAGAAAGAGTGAAGTCATATGCGAGAGAGTGAGAGACACACACGCGCGCACGGAAGAACAAAAAAGTGAAAGATATCTTGCCTGTGCACACACTCGCAACGAAGGGGAGAGGGAGGAGGAAGGCGGGTAGGCAGATATACAGAGGTGAGGATGTCATCAACGACGCTGAGCAATAGAACAGCTGGGAAAAAGAAAATACACAGGACAACCAATAAAATACGAAAGACACTCCAAACACACACACACAGAGAGAAACATTTAAAGCCTCACAAAACAGACAAACATAGGGGAAGCACAAACAAGACTCACCGCCACCACCACTACACACGCATCCACATACACGCACGCGCGCGCACACATCATTTTTTTCTTTTGTGATTTTGCTCGCTCTTGTGTATGTGCGTGTGTCGTGCCATTCGACCTTCCTTCCCTCTTTCTTAACCTCGTTCGCGTCATAGCACATGGGTTGTTGGCAAGCAACACGCCCCACGCCAGTGTGTCGCTGTGCGTCTTGCACGTCTTCTTTCTTTTTGTTTTAATATTATCTTCTACATTTTCCCTGTCGTTTCTATTTCTGTTTCCCTTTTTCGCCTTCAGCATGCACTTCCCTGCTATCGAGGCCGTGCAACGCAACACATGAACAATAGCGGGGGGGGGGGAGAGAGGTGGAAGGGCTTACGTATGTATACATGCAAGAAAGGAGTGCAGGGTAGGCATGCAGTTGTGGGAGACGGAGCACAAGAAAAACAAAAAAATAAACAACGCTGAACAGTTCTTTCCACCTTCAGCTTCCCTCTTGAATACCAAAAACAAACAAAAAAACATATGTGCGCTTTAGTAGCGGAGAAGGGTGAAAATGATGGTGAGGTCATCACTAGAGAGACAGCAGGGAAATCGAACTCGAGGGTTGGCAACCCAGACCTGGTCGCGATACGCGCTGTGTGTGCGCGTGTGTGGGAGTTTCGAGCTCCATGTCTGCAGTGTAACAGATATGAGCGGGCGGATTCATGTATGCTCTCCCTCCCGGATCGCCCTCTGTTTCTATTTGTTCCCCCATTTCAAGTGAGACTCTGACACATCCTTACGAGGGTACATGTGCGCGTGTTATCACGGGCAGCCATTCTGCGAAGGGGCTGGTATAGGAGGAAAAACAGAAACGGAATAGATGCAACATGGCTTGTCAGCGGCGGCTCGCTCGGCTACCATGTGCTCCTGTAACATGATCATTTTAGTAGTCACGCCCGCGACCGCCGCGGTGGTTATTGCGCCAACTACCGCCATTACCGTGGTGACCACCGCCGTGACTGCGCTCGTGACCACCAGCGTCTGGCATAGAGTTCTTGACTTTCGGGTTGATGTTCTCCATCCAAATCCGCGCCCCAAAGGTGCGGTAAAGCTCTCGCACGAGGGAGCGGAAGTCCACGCTGTGATCACAGTCGAAGAAAAAGCTGATCTTCTTCATATCGAACTGGTACTCCACATCCTGCAGGTCAATGTCAATACCGAGCTCCAAGCACCGCTGACGGCATGTCTTTAGCGCAACGCTCTCCGCATTCGCAATGATGTTGTGAAGGCGGTCGATATCTTCCTCTGAGGCTTGACGCAGAACGCGGCCATTTTCCAGCTTGATCTTGTCGTCACGGATGTCGCAGCCCTCCATCGAAACAACGGCCGTCTCGTTGTTTGGCTTGCGCTCGATTGTCTGCACCAACAGACCGCAGTCTGTGCCACGATCGCCATCCACGAGGACGTAGTTGCCAGGCTCGATGCGGTGGTCGCAGACGTACTTGCGGACGCGGCCGCGCTTGAACTCCACAAACGCCAGTATCTCTGAGCCTTCCAGCAACTCGTCACCTTCTTCGTTGTAGTCTGCGTCCGCCGTGTTCGAGTGGTTTTGCTGCTGCTGCTGACCGTCTTGACCGGAAAGAAGAAACTCCTCGACGGCGTTGTGCGACACTGCTTTGTGGATCGCGTTGTCCATGCCGCTACGGCTGTGGCTGTTGTTGTCGTGGGACGACTTGGTCGGAGCCCATGAAGATGCGTCGCCCAAACCAGCGGCCACGCTCGTTGAATTGGGACTCTGCACGCGTTGAGCGCTTCCGATATCCACGGCCGACTGAGAGCCATTTCCTATCCCACTCGGTGATGTGGCGGACAAGTTGGATGCCTCGAGGCTGGCGCGCAGCATCTGCATGATTATGTTGGCTGCATCCTCCTCGGAGTTGGCGCCAGAGCCGCGGGGGAAGAAGCCATTCTGCTGTAGGTGCTGTACAATCGTCTGTGCCTCCGCCATAATGCTCAGGAGGCGGTTCTGCAGGGCGATCATCGTGGCGAATCGGTTGTGGTCCATGGTGTTGCTCGAGACAGTGGCATTGGCGCTGGTTACTGCAGGCGGCGAGCCGCTCCGGGTGTCGAGGAACACGTCGATGGCCTTGTTGACGCGGTTCTCCGTGTATGCCATTTTAATTTTCTTAGCTCGAGGTTGTATGCTGCTCTTTTGTGCTGGTGGGTTTATCTCTGTTGGTGCAGTGGTAGTAACAAACGAACACACACATATATATATATATATATATATGTGAGGGGCGTATCTGTATTCGACGTTTCTGGTAAGGTATCTTGCCTTCGATGCACACAAGAGAAAGCAAGACGCGTGTGCGCACACACAACAAAGTAGCTCTGAAGGTTTCTTCAACGTACAAGTGTGTGTGTGTGTGTATGCGTGCAAGCCGTGTGCACAATGGATGTTGATGTGTAAATTTATGGACTCTGTATGAACAGAAATTTTTCCTCGCAAGTAACTGCTATACGTTTGGGTGTGCCTCTTCTCGACCTATGCTTTGCTTGCTTACGTATGGAAACAAAGCGTGTGCAGGTGTGCGCGCGCGCCTTTCAGCTCGTACGCTGTGTGGCGCGGGCGCTTCTATTTTTATTTTCCCTTTCTTAGCGTCTCTCTCTCGTCCCTGTTTTGCTATGTGTGCGTGCGCACGTTCACGTCTTGATGGGCAGGGCTACGAATGTGGTCTGCTAGTGGGTTGTGGTGCTCGTGGGCTTGTCTTTCTCTATGGCTGATGATGCTTTGCGGTGAGGGGTAGAGAGAGAGAGGGGGCGAGTAGACAGGAGAGAGAAAAGGGAAGAAACAAACAAAAAAAAATTGTGTGTGTGTGTGTGTGTGCGTGTGGGAAGGGGAGTACAACACAGCAGATAATGGGCGAGCGCGCGTGTGTGGGCGTGTGCGCAAAACCAACGAGGGATTGAGCGCGCGCGAGAGAGCGGCGACAAGTATGCTTGTGTTGAAGTGGGTTGGTGCGAAGAGGCGCCGAGTAAGACTACTTCGTGAGTATATGCGTGTGCGCGCAGCAACCGCGTTATTGTTTTCCGGGGGATATTAGTTGTTCGAGTCGATGACGATATCGTTGTTGTGTTGTGCATACGCGTGAGATGTGAGGGGGTAGCGCATACAAACGGTCAACACAAAACAACAACAACGATAGTAAGGGGGTGAGATGAGGAGAAGGGCGCAGAGGCGGGGTCACCAACCGCAGAAGCGTTGTGTGTGTGTGTGTGTGTGTGTGTGTGTGCGTGTGCGTGCGTGCGAAATTGGCAAACAGGAGAGCAAATCGCGAAAGCCAACGAAAAAGAAAAGAGGAGAGGGAGAGATGGAGGACGCGAGACTTCAGAAGGGTAACATGGAAGGCTCTGTGAAGTCAGCAGCACAGCCGCCGCCGCGACGTAGTGTAGAGACGACGAGGAAGAAAGAAGACAGCAAGTGCTATCGATGTGCTTCTGCAGCCACTGAGTGCCGCCATTGCCCTCGATCGTTTCCTTCAGACATACACGTGCATACACAGGCAGACAGGCTCAGCCAAAGGACATGCCCGGAACGACCACGTCATTGTTACGGCTTGTCTCCTTTCAACTTGGCAGCCCAGATTGCATCGAATGCGCAGCACGAGTTGAGGAGGGTGAGCGCAGGCAAGGAGGTGTGTTTGTGTGTGTAGACGCACTCTTCTAGCTCCTCCCCTCTCCCCTCTCTACAAGCACACACACACACACATACCGCGAATGAAGAAGATTCTTTGCTATTGACGCCTTTGTGGTGGCCTGCCTTTGCCCCCACAGTGGCGCCGATCCGTATTCTAGCCCTCTCCTCTGCCCAGCGCTTCCTTCATTTGTTTTGCGTTGTCGGGGCTCATCCGTAGAGGAGGGAGGGGGAGGGGGAGCGGCACGCGGGTACACGTGATCTACATTTCGCATTGCCCGTTTGATGGAAATCCCACCATAGTAGTGCGGGTGTGCACCCGCGCAAACACAGAAATAAACGTTCCCGAATCCAGCGGATGCAGCGGAGCTAACCGGCGGTGCGCATGTACTCGCACAGACGTTGCAAACCTGTGAGCATCGCCATTCCAGCGGCGCTCCATCCCGCTATCAGTTTCCAACGGTAGCGCCGCTTCTCTTCCAAGGTTACCACTGGGTAGTAGTAGACCGCCGGCTCCGCCGTTGTTTTCAGAATCTTCTTGTCATATTGTTGTCTTTGAAGGTTTTGTGCCACCTTGAGCTGTGGCGAGCGGACACGCATGGCCTCCGGGGAAAGATCTCGATCGGAGAAGTAGCTGCGCGCCTGCCGTGCCGCCGGTTTCTCCTTCTCGCGTCCATGCAGATCTTCCTGTGCCTCGACCCACATGTCATGCTCACTCTTCTCACCGTACATCTGCTCATATATGTTGCCATGTATGACGTGGTGCTGGCGGAACGGGAGACGTGACTCGATCTTGTCCGTCAACTTCTCAAAACTGCGCTCAAACTGGCCGCTGGTGGCTTCATTCGGGTTCGGCTTGATCGTCTGCGGTCGACGCAGGAGTCGGGTGGCTCGCATACCACCGACACTGCTGGCAGACGAGGATGCCACGACAGCACCAGCAGCCGCGATACAAGTCATGCTGGAAGGTCGGGCGCACACGTAAGGCTGCAAGTGACACATATTACTAGTGCTGCTACTACCACTCCTTTTGCTAGCCACCAAGGTGGCGGCGCTGCTGCGCGCCAGCTCATGTAGAGTGACACGTGAACAAGACCACACCGTGGTCAGCATCTTGGTGGCTCCTACGCGACGCTGTGTGAGCAGCCGCTGCAAGAACTTCTAAGAACAAACCAAGCCTGAGCTTCGCGGCTTGGGCGGGTGAAGGGAGGGAGGCACGCGCTCCCGTGTCTGTCCAGACGGCGTCTTTTGCCTGAAGCAAATTATGAGGCGTGAAGAGGGGGACATTGAAGAGATAAGTCGGGAAAGGAGATGAGGAAACAGGCGGACGGGCCCTCCCCCCCTCCCTAACACATCCAGGCACCATGTTGCTGACGCATACAAGAAGGCAGGAAGAGTTGCGGGATCGCTTCCAAGCACAAGTGCGTGTAGATCTGCACGCACTTGAGCTTCAGTTTCCACATCAAAAAAAAAGGAGGGGCTGAAAGTGACCGCGGTGGTGGGAGTGCCGCCATTAGCGGCTCCATCACACGGAGAGAGGAGCGAGAATCACTCCTGCACGACAACGCCCAAACTGTGCTTCCGTGGCGATCAGCTCATGTCGTTCTCTCTCTCCTCGTCCTTTTCATGTTAATGTAGTCGGTGTCGGGCTTGCGCGTGCACAGAGTAACGAGAGGAAAGGCGAAGGCATCTGTCGGCCGCTCTCCCGCTGTGTTTCTGCTTTTGTTTCAGTATCTCTTTCTGTGCTCACTTACAGACACACACACACACACAGGCACACATAGATCTACCAATCGCTCTCTCTATATATACATAGATGTAGATATAGATCGATCGATACATGTGTGTGTGTGTGTGTGTGTGTGTGTGTGCTTGCGTGCATCGACCGTTTCCTGTGACGACAAAGACCAAAAGAGCAAGACGGCAACAACAACAACAACGCTCGAAACAGAATACGATGGAGAGGCCGCTGGCACATGGAACAGCACACGTGCCTCACGCAGCAAACAGCATTCCAGAAGACCACGATGCACCCGCTCCCCTCACCCAGGCACCCGACCACTACGACAACAACCGCTGCCGGTATCCTCTAAAAAAGGAAGGAGCGTGAGGGCTGACATGCACAAGAGACTACCACAACCAACCCAATATGCGACTGTATTACGCCTACAACACAACGTGGGCCCCGAGGCACACCGCCACTCTTTACGACGTATACAATTACTTGAAAAAGACGAACAATGAAAAGAGGAAGGCGATGCTTCCAGCCATTGTGACAAGCAGCAAAAATGTCTTGTACCACTCGTACCGGACCGCCTGCCGGCGCTTCTTCTGGCGGTACTGGTGCAGCTCGACTGGGGACATGGCAGCCATCTTCGCTTCTTCTTTTGCCAGTGCCTGCTGTTCCTTCTCCAGACGCGCCATGTACTCGGCAAAGGCGCTTGGTAACAGTGACCGACGCATGAGTTCCACATCATGCGCTAGTTCGTTGGCCGACATCTCTTGCGCCAACTTTGACTGCTGTGAATGGTGCTGCACGATACGCGCTGCCAACTCCTCCTGTGTGATGCCAGGTATGGTGCTCGGAAGGAGACGTGGATCAATACGTACACCTTTGTCGCCGATGACGTAGCTGCTTGAAGAGGAGACACCAGGTGAGAATGCAGCTGCGCTGGTGGAGGCTTCTGCGGTTTCACCAGTCGCCGTGGTGTGCTGATGACGTAGGGTCATCGCAAGAAAGTTAGGGGAGTGCTGCACGCACGGAAAGACGGATGCGGTCATCATCTGAGAAGTGGACGAGCGCAGCAGTGGCGAGGAGGACACTAAAGAGGCGGAACTAAATCCTCTCTGCACACTGTGGCGTGACGGTTGTAACGCGTGGTACACTGGGCGCCTACTAACGGCGGGAACAGCGGCTGCACCGGCCCATACACGGCTCGCCGTGTGCATGATGCCTTCACTATTGAGATTCAGTGAAGGCAGATAAAAGAAAGAAATGAAAGTGGTAAGGAGGCGCGTGTGTGTGGGGGGTGGGGGGGGGGCACTCCTTTCCCACTGTGTCGGTGTGACTGCTACTAAACGGACGCTGCAGCAGATGTGGAAGATGGCTGTGCTTTGGGGGCGTATGTATTGGACGTTCCCGTGACGATGCGAAGTAGCAGAGGAGAGCTGCACCACTGCGCAACAAGACATAGGGAGATAGAAGGATGCCAGACGATAATCGCAATTTATTCCCAGACGTGCCACCAAGTCCGCCGAAAGGGAAAGTTTCCCATTTCCATGTAAGTACATACCTACCCTGGTGCCCCCCGCTCACGCTCTCGATGCCGCCCTAGCGAAGCCAAAGCATTACATGTGAACGCTGTTCCTTTCAATGCATCCGCGAGTACAATTACCCACGGGTAGATTGACCGACGTGCCTCTCCCCTTCCCTCTTTTCCCCAGGTCGCCTCAAGAGGGTATTCCCTGCCGTGATGGACCGACAAGAAGGCGGGGGGGGGGGAGTAAAGCGCTTAGAGCGACCCCACTCTCCGAGATTGATAATGAACCCAGCGGAAGTGGGCGGGGTGGAGTACGAAGATACGTAGTTGATGAGGCATGCCCTTGGCAACGTGGAGAGTGCGCTGACTCACGCACTATCATGTCGTCCTTTCTAATCCTCCCTCCCTGGCTCACGCTTGTCAGCAGCTTTCCGGCAAACACGGGCACACATACAAAAGGGGCGTGAGAGGCAGCACGCGGCAGGGGGGGGGGGGGAGGCGTTGGGAATGAAAAGCCTAAAGAGTAGAGGCGACTGTGAGGGCGTCGCCGAAAAGCGCTACATCAATGTGCTCTGCATTTCAGAGGAAAGAGGAAGCAGCCAATGCAAAACACAGATGAAAGGACGAGGGTGCGCCAGTTTCTGGCGCCTACGCGATAGTTGGGGGTGCTGTCCTGCCCACGCACTGCCCGTTGCAAGCTAGCTTTTCCTGTTCAGAAGAGCTGATTCCATTCAGCAGAACGGCCCCCACCACATCTCTACACACACACACACACACACACACACATACACACACAGAGAGAGAGAAGCGAATGGATCGCATATGAGAAATGCCCACAGTGAGCCATGACTTCTTAGTCTCACACACGCTCGTATTCACTTGGTTCTTTCCTCACTGGTCCATCTTCCCGCCACCTGCATGACTCAATGCCATCGGTGAGAGTAATGATAGCAGCGGGTAGGCCATTCGCCGTGCTTGGGCGCTGGAGGTAACCATACAAGGCTGTCATGCTATTGGGGCGACGCGCACCATTCCTACCCCTCTAGTCGTCATACGCACCCTTGAAGTCTCTACCGGCATCTACCGTACCCGCTGGCACGCCGGCGCCACTCACGGCGCGACTCCCTGAAGATGGATGCGGCAAACAACACCGATGACATGTTGCCCGCTAGAAACTACTGCGTCTCCTGGACGTCTGGGTAGTTCAGCAGACCATCTAGGCGAAAGCCTGACGAAGAAAGGATGCGGTGGCGCTGCTGCACGGCCACCGTCGTCTTCATTTTGCGTAGAAATGCTCCCTTCACCAGAGTTGCCACCTCTCCTACTCCTCCGCCTTGTCTGAGAGACCTTCTCAAGCGCTTTCTGCTACGTGTGCGTTGAAGGTGTGCCTGTTCGATACCCCGCTTGTTCTGTTCTTGTCGGTAGGCGCCCGGCAGTCCTCATCGTGCCAGTTCATTCATCGCGCGTGTGCATCACCCAGCGTGCATCCAATAGGGCGGTGGTCACCCTCAAGCTTCGCGTCGACGGTGCCAGGATGTGCAGCGGTGTGAGATGTGAAGCCGGTTAGCAGTGTCTTTGCGACGCGAGAGACCATCAGAACCACCATCCCTCTCCATGTCCTTTTCTGCCTAATCTTGCAGTAGTCACCCGATTTTGCACAAGCTCAGGATGCGCATGCTTAGCCTTAAGCCCTCTGGGCTACCCTTCAATGAAGTGGTACTGCAGCTCCTGGTCGTCACTGCTGCCATGACTCGGGTTCTGCTCGTCGGCGGAGGTTCACCACAGCGGCACATTAATGGCTGTCACGAATGTGTCTGAGTGGAGCGTGACCGCAAAGACGGCGGCCTCATTTCTATGCCCCACTTGGCAGGGCGAGTGCGCAGTAAACAAAGGAGTCTTGTGTGTGCATTCATGCGTGACAGAGACGGCTGCTGCTGAAAGGGAAACAGCGAGAGATTGCAGGGAGAGCAGCGATAGTCCCCATCCAGTCTCTGCTTCCGCATCATGCGCACCGGTGCTTTCTCTTTGTTTTTCCGCTCTGCAGGTGGATGCTGCAGATGCAGACGTCGAGAAGCAGATACAACGCAATGCATACAACAGTACTGCCCCCACAACAAGGGAGGAGCACTTCAGCGAATGTGCGCATAAGCAGAAACGTACGAGGGTTTCACGTCAGCATCTCTCGCGCCCGACTAGGTGATTTCTTCGTCTGAACGACCCCATATGGACCGGAGAGCAGAAGGGGGGGGGGGGGTGGGATGCTGAAAGCCAGTGCATTCGGGGCAGTGAAAAACAGCGGGGTACGACCCAGTGTACGTCTTGCCACACCCTTCAATATGCAATGGCCATGTATGGATGTGTCTGATTCCTTTTCACCTTTTCGCTTCCCCACGGCAGTGTCGCCCGCGACGGCCCCCGTCCCCTCCACAAACACACCTTGTGCTTGAACACATTGCCTACACTGGGCGATCCCTTCCAGCACAGTGCTATACTGCCACAGAAAAAGAAAAAAATAAGCAACGAGAGCCTTTCTGCTAGCACCACGGCCTTTCACGCGTGCAACATCCGGCGTGATCATGTCAAACGCAGCTGCACACGAACAAGCAAAACAAGCGCAGAGAAGGCGAAGCTTGCATCCAGCTGCCTTTTCATCTGGTGCCCTTCATCAGGCGCGGCGGCGAAGGCCTCCCCCTCCATGTAGCAACGAAGACCAGACAACAGAAGTCTATCGTGTGCTTTCCACCGTCACGGAGCCAGTTTCCCTGGACGCCGTTCCATCCACACCTGCAGACGTCGCCGCCTATAAGACTTTACCAGTTGCCTTCACCCTTTTCTGTGCCTGTAGCAGAGGATTTGGCGCCTGTGCCAACGACGCGTCGTGAGAGAACGCGTGTGGCCACCAACGGTGATCGGCGAGTTCCACTGCGTCCGGCTGTTTGAGTCACTGCATCGACGGGTACAGCGCTGTCGATGGTACGTCCTCGGTTCATGACAGAGGGTGGTGATGGGACGAGCCGCTTCGACTTTGAGCTAGGAGGATCTGCCTCGGATGGTGACTCAGAGATTTCGGCACGGGAGACGTCATGCTCGTGGGAGGGGATGCATGCTGGTGCTTCCACCCACGAGTGTTTTACCACGGCCTGCAGTGCCGCCAGGGCAGCGGCAAAGGAGTGAGGGGCAAAGGTGACGCCTTCAAAAGTTTCGTGCATGGCCAGCGGCTCCGCTACCGCCTGGGGTTCAGTCGCCACTCCCTGCTGCAGATCCGCCCCGCGCGCCAGAAACAGCTGCGTTTGGGCCCTTAATGCCGTTAAGAGGTTCGCGGGGGTGTAAAGTGGAAAAGCCTGCTGAAGCAAACAAATAAGCTCTGTCGGTGGCGTTGCACGGTTCGGTGACCCTTCAATGCAGGCGGTCATGGGGCCGTGCAAGTCTGTAGCGACGTACTCCAGCGCTGATAAGAGCAAGGTCGACGAGGACTTCCTTGAGGCATCTGAGTCGTTCGACTCAGGCTTCACAGGAGACGATGGTGTAAAGAGAAGAAACCATCGAATCCAGAAGCACACCGGCGCTTTACTCAGCTGCAGACGTCGCTCAAGCTTTGCCCTCTTGTTCTGATTGTCGCTTGGAGCGGTGGTGGCACCGGTGACGCTCTCGGTGCGGTTGCGGCTGCCTATGCTTGGGTCAGAGACCCCCAATACAGTAGGTGTGCCGGTGGTGCGCTGGATCGCTTTGGACTGCGCGCACGTGCCGACCTGGTGAGTGTTCCTTGGTGAAGCTTGCTGTACCTGACTCAACTTCCGCTTGTCGGTGGCGACGGCGGCGCCTTTTTTAGTTTTGCCAGTTACCGCAAACGCCGTCGGCGAGCCCTCTTCGTTGTGCCGCGGCTGTCGTTGAACGTTTTGGCGCAGTGCGACGACGTCGGCGGGCGAGATGCGGAACAGAGGAGGACACAGAAGCAACCAGAGACGAATCCATGGCAAAGAGAGAAAGGCGACTGGCGTCTGCAGTGACAAGAACGACGCAGAAGGCACCGGCAATTGCCACCGCAGAGGCGGTGGCATCGATGCAGAGGACGCAACCGACGACAGCGACTTCTTCACGAGTGGTGAAGAGGCAGAGGACCAGGTCTGGATGAGAGTGAGTCCAAGAAATTCATTGGCTACATCGCTCGCACGCACGGCTGCTCGTGAAGCATCCTGGAGCCACTGGGACCAGTGCTGATGCGGCTGCTCTTGAGCCGGATGCACCTCACGTTCCAGGTCCTCGTACAGCGTGATGGTGACGCCTAATATATGCAATTCTGCCTCCTTGTTGAAGGTGCGGCAGCCCTGCAGGTGCGACAGACCTCTCGTTTCCATCCACACCCACTGCCGCACCGTTTCTGCGCGCAGCAACCACCACAGGGCGATGAGGTGGCGCGCTTGCACACTGCAGTCACCTCGAATAGAGTTTTGCAGCCGCTGCAGACATGGATAGACGTGACAGTCGAGGAGGAGACTGTGATGATGCAGTGACAGTAGCGACGAGGACGATAACCGCGAGGAGAGGGAGGGCAACGCCGGCTCTGATGCGGAGAGAAGTCTATCGTCAGATTCACTTGCTAGCGTATCGCACGTGTGGACCAGCCTTCCGAAGGACACGAGGAGGGCCGCGACGCAGCACAGGACGCTCATGTCGTCCTTCAAAACAGCCATCTCTTTGCCGTCGATAGCGTCGCCAGTACCACTTGCAGTGGTGTGAGGGACGTCGAGAAGCGCAAATGCCTGGATGAGTGCTTCATGAGCCGCGCCGAAAGGGTTGGTGTCGACGGAGGTTGAGGAACGCACCTTTTCCGCTGTGACAGCATCCGTGGCCTCCCCCACACTCTCTTTGTTGCTTATCATCCCCTGACCATCGCCCTCAGAGAAGTGTGTAGCACCATCGCTTCTCTGCGCCAGTGAGAAGGAGCGCAGTGAGGACTCGGGCGATACGAGATCCTTTTGGTGCCAGAATGGAAGACGCCGTACACAGGATAGGAGCTCACCACAGACAGTTGCCAGCTGCGCCGGTGCCGCGTGGCTTCCTTTCTGGGAGGTAAGGATCACAAAGATAGTGTGGAAGAGCTCAAAGCGTAGCCTCAACGCGTCCCCCATGATGTCTTCCACCGCCTGTTTCGCTGGCGCATCTATGGTCGCGTGTGGCCACAGATGTGGAACAGCTGTACTAATGACGCTGTCCACTACGCAAAGCAGTCCGCCTGCAAGTCCCGCAAGCACACCCTCTTCAGTGGCGTGCCGCTGCTGTTGCTCAGAGAGGCCAGTGGTAGCGGCAGGCCCGCCACCGTAGCCACCACGCAGCACATCCAGTGCGCTTAGAGGCTGCACGCTTACATCTCCCTGAGACGAGAATGGACCACCTCGTATGGAAGACGCTGGTACACCAACAGAGGTCGCCATGATAATGCCTGACACAAAGCACCGTTGAGCGCACTGGTACAACAGCAGAAGGGCTTCAACCGGGCGTATGCGTAGGATATCCGGCGGTGGCAGCGGAAGCGGGGCTGCCATGGAAGGTGCAGCACTCAACAGTGTCAGCAAGTTCATCTGGTATAGAGTATGCCACACACTTTCAAGCAGCACTTGCGCGCTGCAGAGCGAGCAGCGCCGAACATCCTCCGGCTTGATGTGGGCCAGCATGGGGTGAAGAGTGCGGTGTGCTTGGGTGGCAGTGTCAACGGGGATGGGCAGTGGCCGAAAGATTGAAGAAGCAGAAGATTTATTTCCTTCGTGCCCATCACGCTGACAACATTGTGTGTCTCCATTAGAATTCGCCTGCGGTGCATCGCTGCCGAGTTCAGCGGAAGAAGCGGGAGAAGGTGTGGCTACAGCGACAGGAAGGAGAGGCACTGTCTGAGACGGCGCGTCTGACTGGCGCGAAACGAGGCGCGCCTTCCTTTCAGAAGCAGTGACATCCCCACGAGAGCTGGAGTTGCTTCCGATGCAGCCAAGCGTCACTGTGTGCGCGAGTAGTGTACTTGCCAAGCCGCTACTGATGCGCATGTTGTCCGCGTCGCATGAGGCATGCTTCAACTTGGCCGCAAAGTTGGACATGACTGCACTGAGGTGCACTGCACTTTCCTTGTTCTCATTATCGTTGCCACTGGAACTGCTGATAGTGGCCGCATGCCCGGTGTGACTTTCCGTATCGCTGTCTTTGTCCTGGCTGCTTCGCTGACTGAGAGAAAGACGACGACTCTCTTCCTCTCGCTGCCGCTGTTCGAAATAGGCGCGACACGGGCAGGAAGGGGACTCGGTGTGCCCTATCAGTGGTGGAAAGACTGCACTACTGAAGGTCGCTGCACTATACCCGCTCCTCGTGTTTGTCGACGTTTTCCAAATTCTTCCCTCAGGGCGTGCCGACTGTGCCGCGATGTCTCCGATGAGCAGCTTGCAAACAGCGGCGCGCAGTTGCGCTTCCGCCGCGGTGGGTGTGACGCTGGTACGCTGACGGAGCGGAAGTACCCCTTGGCAAAGAAGACGGTCGAGTGTGTAGGCATCGTCGCTGATGGCGTCGATTGTGCCGTGGAGCTGCCTGAGCCACCGCAGGTAACGGTGTAGGCAGATGGAGAGTGAAACACCACTGGTACTTCTATTGCGATCCGGACTCGTTTGCCCCGCCGGCTGGGCAGCGGCATTCACAGAGGCGTTCATGATGGATGACGTCTCCGGCGACTTCTCATGCTTGTCCGCCACGTAGGGTGGAGAGAGCAAGAGGGGGATCAGTAAGGTGTGGGTGGTGACAGGCACGCTGGCAAAGAGACGCTAAGCGGAAGGACGGCACGTCAGGTGACTTGGGAAGGCATACGAGTAGAGATACATAGAGCGAACAGAGCGAGAGACAAAAACTAAGGCTTGGTAGTTGAAACAGCCTCAAGGGGGAGCACAAGAGAGGAGAGTGTACGTGCGTGTATGCGCGCAAAGGGAGGGAGGGGGGGGGGAGAATGCTCTGCAAGCTCGCGAGGAGCAAGATAGCCGTACAGGCGACGCCGCGGGGATGGGGTCGACGACTGACGAGAACGACGGTAAAGAACGAAGAACAGGCAGACACATGCATCCAGAAAAAAAAATTACGAAGAAAAAGCACACAAAGAACAGACACACAAGGCAAGAGTGGGGCCGTCGATGGGCGCAACGCCAAACAAAGGGAGGAAGAACGAAGAACGGCAATCGCCAGCTAGGAGAGGGGAGAGGGGAGGGGGCGAAGAAGGAGGAGGAAGGTTATCGAACGGTCTGGGGAGGTGCAAAGGCGACTCGGCTCCACTGATACCTGTGGCCGTGCACCAGTGTGTAGGGGATGGGAGCAAGTCTATGAAACAAGAGAAACAACAGTACCACCTACGCCCTTGGCAAGGAAACGGATAAGCTATATAATAAGAGAGACATCGACACAGATACGACAGAGAAACACAGAGAGAGAGAGAGAGATGGTGAGTGACTGCGGAACAATGACGCTGCCATCTGCTTTTCTTTTTCCACAGCGCTAGTCAAGTAGGGAGGGAGCGAAAGAAAGGAAGCGAGAGCCACATGATGGTAGTGGGATGTGTATGCGCATGGTGTGTGCATCAGAGGGAAGACGAGTGAGGAAGATGAGTTGATAGGAAAGAGGTTACTTGGCCGCGGGTGGAGCGATCCAACAGCGGAGTTTACACGTTTACGTGCACAGGAGTAGGCAGACATGCACAATAACTACTTGCCACTCAATCAAGGCTGCTTTGGCTTTGCTACAGAAGCGAATAGGATTCCCGCTATTACGTGTCCATGCGGGTTTGTGCTGTCTGTTCTCCCCCTTCATCGTTTTTTTATCGTTCATTTCTGATATCCGTGTAACAGCAGAGCAGCCATCATTCACCCACTCACCCCGATCGTGAGAGTCACATCCACGACGAAGCTCACCACACACAACGGAGACGCATCCTTGACAAACACACAGATAGACATCTGTAGATACACCAGACACGCACTCCCAACAAAAAAATTGCCATAAGAATGGATGATGGGGGGGGGGGCGGAGGAAGAGGGAAAAAGAGCTGTGACTGACACCCATTTGTGCCATAGTCGCCATGAGCCTTTGCGTGCTGCTCAAACGAATATGCGCGGCCATTCGACGTCCGCGCGCCTCGCCAGACTATTTCATGAATACTCCGAACTCGTTTTCCGAAGCTTATGATTTTACGCAACCGTCTTTACGAGTTGACTGTGCCGCACTGCACGCTGTGATTGCAGCCAATAACCTATACGTCAGCGACCCGCTGCAGCCGTTTCACGTACAAGGGTGCGGTGATGTCCAAAGAAAAGATCTTCACGTTCGGGCTCGAGATCGTCCAGCCCCAATCGTTCAAGACATCGCCGGGCCCTCCCGGTGCAAAGCACGATTCACGATGCTGTTGGGCCTCGTACTCGTGCAGTGTCAATGGGCCGTGGAAAACGCGTTGCCTGTTAACTCGAGAGGGGGCGGCACTGCATCCGCGGCGCGTCGTTGAGCCTTTACCTTCATTGGTGCGCTCTCCTTTCGGTTTAACCGGAGGTTGACCGAGCACCTCCTTCATGTAGGCGGGACAAAATCCAAGTTTTTGCGCAATGACACGACGCACATCGTTTGTTGTGACCGCAGAAGAGACAGAAGCGGCGTCATGTGAGTCGTAAGAGGTGCAACCTCGGCAGCCAAACGCTTTACCTGCCTTCCCATTGTGCTCGTCATCAACCGCACTGCCGGCGACGGCGAGGCCACCGTATGGTATGGCCTCAAACGTGGCTGAGTCATGTGCGCTAGCTGTTATCAAGCGCATTCGAAGTTTGCGCAAGGTCGCCTGCGGCTCTGCCATAAACTGCTTCTCCGCCCTCATCGCTGGCGTTAGCGCTGCTGCCGCCGGAGCACTGGCGGAGGGAGCTTGTGCCATTGCCGCCGACATACCAGCCGCAGCAGGATTCCCAAGCGCTGCACCGTTCCGCCGCATTACTTTCATGGGCGGAAACTGGTGCACCACCAGCTGCGCACCGCCTTGCAAAATATGAAAGAGTAACGGAGGCGCCGCCGAGGTGGCGTGACCAGCCTCGCCCTCGGACTCGACCGGTTCAAGACCGTTCTGTTGCAGCCGCTGCTCTTCCTCTTCTTCTGTGGGGAGCGGTGAATATACGAAGACTTGGCGCTGCCCCACAAAGCGGATTGGGTGAGTTCGGCCACTGTTACGGAAACACACCACCCACATTCCTTCTATCAGATCTTGCAGGGTGATCTTCTCCCGCTTCGCCTCACGGCGAGACATGAAGAAGGCGAACTTCCACGAAACTGGGGCGAACTTCTCCTCCTCCTCGTCCTCGTCGTCGTCGTCGTCGTCGACAGCTTCGTCGTTGTTCGGCGATTGCAACGGTGCACCACCAGCGGTTGACAGTGCACCTCCCCCGACACTGTTGTCGTTGACAGCAGCAGCTGCTGTAGGAGCCGTACGATGGTGCGCCAAAACATCTTGTAGGGGTGCGGGAGGCGCGGTTCGAACGCCGCCGCCGCTGCCTGCCGTGCCTGCATCTAGCCTAACACTACTCGTAGAGGGTGGAAAAGAGTGAGAGCTATTTTGACAAGGCACCGCACTGCTCACACAGCCACCGCGTTCAACGCACGAGCTAGTCAGGGCGTTGGGGCTGCTGGCGCGAGTGAGCTGGTATAGCGGTGAGGCGGGCACGGCCAAGGTCGCCGCCGTGACAGTGCCAAAAGAATTGTTAAGAGAGGAAGGAAGGTGCGATGCTGGCGGGGTAGGAAGTGAGGCAGCGACCGGTAGCGTCGACGACGCCCCACCGCTGTTGAAGCCACTGCTCCCGGCCCCAATCAGAATGACCGCAGGCGCTGTCGGTGCCCAGGCCACTTCGGAGAAGTCGGGAGCTCCACGATGCAACGCCACAGTAGGAGACATGAGAGAGGGATCTACGTGGTAGGCAACTGCAGCAGCGGGTCGTGTATTTATCATCGACCGCTGTTGTCTCTGCGCGGCTGCGAAAAGCCGTGGCAAATGCGCGTGAGTTTGCCGTTCTAGCGTGTGAATTAACATGCTCTTGGAGCGCGTAATCACCATTGCTTCTTCGATGCCTTCGTAACGCTTCTCCAAGGCCTTTGCAGCACGCCTCTCCGCACAACTTGCTGATGTGAACGAGGACGGCACTCGTCTGCCACTACTGCGCTTACTACTGCTTGGGTTACTGCCTTCTATGAGTTTGTTGTCCACCTGACCGACATCAGATGCACACGTTGCGCCTTCATCGAAATCGTACCTGTCGGCAGTGCTGCCGGATCTAGCGCGAGCAGCTCCATCGCCACCGCGCCTGCTACAGTTGTAGGTGGCATGGCTCGACTTGCACTGCTTATACGGAAAATGTGCGGCTCCACGTGTACCTGTGTGCACCCACCTCTCTTTCTCATTGTCGTCCCGGCACGCAGAGGCGATACCGTTGCCATCAGCGAGCGAGGGAGGGGCCGTGTGAAGGAGGCTCGAGGAAGTGCTTGACTCACCACCGTGATGTTGGCGGTACGAGAAGCGGCAACGCGCTGTTGTCGACATTGTGTCTTCACTGGTGATTGACTGCCTTGCCGACCGACTCTGAGCCCGCCACAACTTGCGACTTCGACGACGGCGACGACTATAATCGCTGCTGTCGGTGCTACCTTCTCCTTCGTCCCCGTCATCGGTGCTGCACTCACTCTTTCCCTCCGTATCTCCAGAGGTGACGGAGGCATCGTTACGATCGCTGCACTCCTCCTCTCTGTCTCCTTCGCGACTCGCATCTGCGTCCTCTTCGTAGATGCTGTCGCTCGAGGATCCAAAGGAGGAGGCCTCCAGCTCGTCCCACTCCCGCAGCGCCGCTTCATCTGCCAACTCATCCCCGTCCTGAAAAGACGGCGCTGCTTGTGTAGCGAACCCACAGCGGGCAGCAGCAAGCTGCTGCTGCTGCTGCTGCTGAAGCTCAAGCTGTTGGATTCGGCGAAGCTGACGTTGTCGAGCTTCCGGCGTCAACTGCCACCAGTACAGCCTTTCTTCGTTCGCACCTGTGCCGGATGTCGTAGCCGCACTGGATGTAGTTGCTGCCGTTTGGGGAGGTATCACTTGCTGAGAGGATGAGCCTATTTTTTGAGATGGGGACGCGGCCATCTGAGTAACATTGCTGCATCTGTTCAGTAGGGTTGCTGGCTGCGTGAAGGCACCGACAGCCGACGCCTTGCATGCCTGCACTTCACCACCGAAAGACTGGTAAGGATTTTGTTGCGCCTTGCCGAGACTGTGAAGCGCGGTAGCCTCTCGATTGTTCACTGACGGTGCATGCCAACCTCCCAGCGTAATGGGAACCATGGAAGGTGCAACGTGTGGCGCTGCTAGTTCTGGGGTTGTGCTCTTGATGGCCTCATATGTCGCTGTTTGGTAAAAGTAGGTGTTGATGCCGCCGCTGTCGCGATCGGCTTGTGCAGCAGCTGCCGCAGCTGCGGCGGCGTTGCGCTGACGACGCCTCCGCCGCCGAGAACTCTTTGTTGCTTTGGGATTGTGGTGATGTTGATGTGAGGAGCGGTGATGTGGGCCCTGACTGCGGTGTCGACTGCCGCCACCGCCGGTCGAACGCGGACGTCGACTGCGGCCACGCTTTTTTCGACGCTGACGAGCGGGTTTGCGTCGTTTATCACGGTGGCTGCGGCGGTGCCGGCTTTCCGGCTGCTGCTGCTGCCGTGACGAATCATCGTGTCGGTGATGGTGGCGATAGCTGTGAGCCGGGGTCAGACGACTGCGGGAGCGAGAGCGGCGACTGCGCCTTCGGTGACGTGAACCGCTACGGGAACGTATCGCGAGCACAGACGTGTCTGTCAGGTTTGCGCTGCCGTTGCCCTCCGCCTCGGCCTCTGGCAGGCGAATGCGTACCCGCTGTTTTCTTCTGTCTTCCATTTTGCCATCCTCAGTGCCCACATACTCGTATACAACCTGGCCTCTGCCGTTTGATGCACTCGTTGAGCTTAGCGCCACGGAGGAGCCACCACTCCCATTCACACATAGCTCCACCGAGGCGTGTGCGTGACTACTTGATAGGGGCGGCGGCAGGGGCGAACAACGTGTAGCGCTGCATGTGTTCTCGCCTGCGTCAGAGCCGCCTGGACGCAGTGGGGCCGCAGGGTCATCAGTGCAGTGATAGCTCGGCGGGTGCGTCGTCTGTATGTGATGCATACCGTTGTGAATCTCCTCTTTCGACGATTCGGATGAGGACGAAGTCCGTGATGAACAAGGGCAAGGCAGCGATGCAGACCGGAGATCACCGTCACGCGAGCGGTCACTGCGACTGCGACGGCTTCGTGATGCCCTTGAAGTGACCGTGGTTACGGTCGAGCGGGAGCCTAGCCTCTGTGCTGATGGTTCTGCCCACCGTTCCATGTGCGTTGGCCGTTTCGTTGTTGCACCACTGGTGTTTTCACTGCGTCGTGACGTCGATGCTGTGGCGATGATGCTGCGTCCGGTTGTCATGTGGCTGCTTCGGCTCTTGCACCACCGGCGGCGGCCATCCTTGCTTAATACGCAGCTGCTGTTGCTTTGCGTTGTGCTGCTCATGCTGGTGATCGCGCTACTCACCTTGCTTGCCAACCTTGAACGGTGCAGCGTTGAGGTCATCGCACCCGCTGCTGCGGCCGCCATCCACCGAGCGCGTTCGTGCTGCCGGCGGCGAATGAGCACCGTTGCACAATCACATGTGGCCGATACATCAGACTCACCGAAGATAATGCCCTCCTCACGCAAAAGGAGCATGTGCTGTTGCAGAGCTAGAACCTCGAGTTCCCCTTGGCGCGCCAACACCTCCAGCGCTCTTACGTGTTGAATGAATGACTGAAATCCTTGCTTGTACATCCACGTACTCACGCACATGTGACGCCATACGATACTGTCAGCGCTGGTGATGGCAGCGTGCATGCATAGGCTTACTTCCAGAAGCGTGCAGCAGTCTGCTTCAGTCAGGAAACCGCAGATGTGAAGATATACGTCGCGCGGCAGCACATCTGTGAAGACGCAAATGGAGTCCACTGATGTAGAGGAAGGGGCGGAAAGAAAGGTATCGCCTTTTTCGTTCCGGCTTGTGCATTTCCGTCGTCTGAGTCGGCCACTGCTGGAGGTTCTCGCTGGCCTCGGTGTCGTTTTCTCTGACAATGCTGCCGATGAAGTACTGGTACTTCCCGTGTTGGAGTAGTCTCCACACGAGGTCACGCGATGCTTTTTTCGTCGTTGTTGTGACGCACACCACGACGTTTTCGAGCCTTTCGTAGTGACAGAAGACGCTGAAGGATGGGCTGCTGCTGCTGGCGCCGCGGCTCGACTCCGGTTTCGCTGAGAGTTACGCTGCGGTAACCTGTGCTCCCCACGAGTCTGCGTATCGCTTGTGCTGCTGCAGGTTCTCGAGCTGGTGGACCGCATGTCGGATACACTGGGGGAGGAAGAGGCATGAGACGAAGAAGACAACGCTGAGGCCGAACAGCGCTTTCGCCGAAGTGGCGCCAGATGCCGCGCAATAAGAGATCGTGCGGTTGAAGATGTGCTCCTGTTACCTGTGCATTGCTGCCATGTCGGTGCTTTCTGCTCCGGTGTTTTATCAGTGCCAGGGAGAGCGTCTGCAATGGTTGAGTTTGGCCGCCCCAAGGGCGGCCTTCGCATGCCATCTTTCGACTCGGAGTCATCGGTTTCCAGCAGCGTGGGGAAGGAGGTGCCTACGGCAGTCGGCAGGCCATCGACATTGCCACCCGCCAAAGTGGCTGCAGAGGACTGCGTCTTCTGACTTGGACATGCTGCGGCGACAGGGGGAGGTGGTGAAGGCGACGGGGTGCGGTGAGGCGAAGAGGATGGGTGATGTGCACCACGTGCCTTGCGTGGCGGTTCCTCTGAGAAGGTCCGCGTGCGAGTCTTGGAGGTGGAGTGTGAAGGCCTGGCGCCTTTTCGCTGTGCGCGTGGCGCAGGCTGGCTTCCACGAAGGCCAGGGCTTCGCACCGTTTTCATCACGAATACGGGGCCAACGATGGAGAGATGTGAAGATGCCCTGCGTGGCCTGTATGCAGGTAGGTGCTGAGTGCGGTAATTTTAAGGTGACCGACTTGAAGCTATGAAGAGAGCGCACGTGATACACAACACCAAGACAACAAAGATTAAAAAAAAAAGAAGTAGTGAGTAGGTAATGCATGCGTCCACTGACGCACTGTACGCAAAAATGAATTGGTTTTACACTGGTAAGGGGTTCGCTACACTACTTCCTCATTTGAGGTTATGAGACTGGATATGCGTGTGAGGAATACGCGCTCTTGCCATCTTCTCTCACATGCCACGCGTGCGCATGTCACTCCTTGCTGCGCCTGTGTGCACCTTCTCCCTTGGAAAAGAGAATCAGAAAGGACCGCTCCAGCGTGTGAAACACAGATACTTAAGCAAGGCAAATGTGGAAATTCGCAGGATAGCACAAATGGTCGTAGAAAGGGGAAAATGAACGGATGTCACATGCACATCTTTTTTTTTTTTTACGTCAACATGTGCCCATCTTCTGCCTTGCAGGCAGGAGTCCAACGACACTCTGCTGCCCCCATCCAGCGACATGCCTCGTATTGTGGGGTGCGAAGCAGCGGGAGGCACAAGACAGTACAGCAGTGGTACCAACCCAACCATCGGAGCGCGGCTTCAGTCCCAAACTCTACTCACCCTCCCACATCGCCGGGCGCTTCACGGTCGTTCCCTTTGTGCCAGTCGCCACCTGGCACACTTCCCTTTGTGTGTCTCTCAGGCTCACTGCACCAGTAGGAAGTTTGAGGGCCAGGGGTGCGGCACGCTTCAGTCACGTTGGCACTTCACCGCGCATACAGATGGTGCAAGCATGTGCACTATTGCCAGTCACTTCGATGCCACTCTACCCAGAACTTGACCGAAGACGTCAGTAGCAACGAATCACTGTGACTTTACCATGTCGTGGGCAATTGACTCTATCACGGCCAGAGGTGGTTCGGCGTTGGCAGAGGGAAGGGGGAGAGGGCTGAGCGGCTTCCCTCTACAGCGAGCGGCGTGCTGGCCCCTGAGACACCACGCACTGATAGGTCTGTGCCCGCGTCAAGGGGAAAAGAAGAAGAGTGCTTCCAAAAAATTGTGACGAGCGTGGAACAGAAAAGCTCATTGTTTTCTTCCTCGCGTTGAGTCCTTAATATTTTTTTCTCACCGATGTCTTGTAAAGAGGGAGGGAGACGACAGAACATCGTACTCTCCCACACCGTGCTTATCGTGCTACTTGAGGACAGCCACAGCCTTCGCGCGGATGTGTGTGTGTGTGTGGGAGGGAGGAAGCTACTGTACTGATGAAGGTGGAGGGAAAAGTGCCAAGGTGCCATTCGTCAGCACACTTCTCCCCTGAAATGACGTAACCCTTAAGTGAAGTTCCATTCCAACGAACACACACACACACACACACACACACACGCACACACGCGCAAAAGGAGGAGGGCGCTCGCGCAGGGAGGGGGGAGGGGAGGTGGCATTGACTTTTTGAACATGCGCACTCCACCTTTTTTTTTTACCTCGCTTTCATCGGCTGCGTTTCACATCCCCCTCTCTCTCTGTCACTCCACAGACGTTCTTGCACAGACGCGATGCATAGAATTCTGCTCGTTGGATGAGAGAGGGGACAGAGCACATTACCAATGCAAGACGAGAGAGAGAGAGAGAGCGAGTTCGAGCAACAGCAACGGCTCCGCCCCTCCTACATGACACCAAATACCTACCTAAAGGGTCACGGGTACCCGCGCGTGTGTCATGCGTTCATCACGGTCAACGACAGAGATATGACTCCGCCACCACGACCACACCCACATCTGTGTGTATTATGGATAATCAACCTCTTAGAGACATCCGCCGATCGAGCAGCATCTTTCACAGGTACTTCTCATGTAGGTCAAACTCCAGCTCATCGATCGCAGACTCCTTGACTTTTGTGCCCTTGTCCTTATGATCATCATCATCGCTGGAGAGGAGATCGTCGACATTCTCCTTGTTCAGGAGGCGCTCCTTGCGGACTTTACGACGAGCCTCGCGGCGGCGCTCGCGCTCCATGCGCTTCTCTTCCAACGCGACGATGTCTTCCGTACGGCGCTTCTCCTTCTCCTTTTCTTCTTCCAAAAAGGCAGCGCGCTGCTCGTCTGACATGCACTGCAGCTTCGCCTGGTACGCTGCGAGCTCCTCAGCTTGGCGCCGCTTCGCTTCCTCAGCTCGGCGCTGTGCCTCCATGACGGCAACGTGACGCAGGATCTTCTGCTTCACCGGAATCAGTTCACCAGACTCCATTTGCATCCACTCCTGATCCTCGTTGTAGCGGAGTGTTGCCCGCGTGGTGGTTTCCTCGGCCACCATGCTGTCTACCTGCCTCTGATGATCGCGCTGCTGGCGCAGGCGGGTATCGGCCTCACGGCGCTGAGCCTCTTCACGGGCTCTCTCCGCTTGTTTGTCTTCACTCGACTTGCCGCGCTCCTCCAGAATGCGCCGTATGTCCTCTGGCGTCATGCCGAGACGAAGCATGTCTTCCTCCGTCAGCTCCTTCCGCTTTGTCTCCTTTTTTGTGTTATGTTTCTTTGGCGCCATCTTCAAATTTCGTGACTCGCGATCGATAACACGGACGCTACCGGTGGAGTAGATTGTGGTGGGCTCTGATATTTAAGCGAACGCCAGAGATTGACTGCAGTACCGAATGCCAGCCCGCTACTGAATATGCGCGTGTGTGCGTGGAAAATGGAGAGAGAAGGTGAGTATCGTGTGTACTGACCACACGCAAAAAACGACCACTTCTGCAACTCTGCACACGTGAATTGAAGGGCGGCAGAGAGCTCAGGAGGAAAACGAGATGAAAGAGCTAATGATGCGCCCAAGAGCACGGAAGGAATATCTAATTTTGCGGTCAGCTGACTGACCACTCTGTTCTCCACCGCGAAGCCTCGTTCGCCTAGCGTAATGGTGTGAAAGCAAACGCCACATTTTTCCCTTTTTTTTGATATGATAGCTGCGATGCCGTGTGCCGCTGTACTCCACGGCAGACGAAGGCCTTGGGTTGACAGGAGCAGCGCTTGGGTGCAGTGACCACGAACACGGTTCCTTAGTAGATACCCTGCTGTCCCTCCAGGACTCTCGCTCATTGTGCTTGTTTCTGAGAGTGGACTTCTCTGAGACGCAAACCTCTACTAATATATATATATATATATATATATATATATGTATTTCCTATAAGCGTGTGATGATTAGCAACGTGAACAGTCAAAGGAAGAGGCCCCGGGTACCACTCATCACCTTCCTCCTCCTTTTCACCCAGAAAAAAAAAAGAACTGACCTGTGTGCGAAGACAAAACAAAAGAAGCGGGCAAAATCATCTGGCGTACATACATCCACTGGCTTTTTCTGATCAACGCCCCTGGCGTGACCGCTGGTAGTCAGACGCTATTGGTGCGGCTCCACTTCCTTACTCACTGTGGCTTATCTTGGGCCTTTACGACTGATTGATGCCCTATCTTCTGCCGGGCGCCACGCTGCTCAAAGGCAGCGACGAGGGCTAAGTGTTTTGCCAGTGTGTCCTCCACGCACTGGTTATATGCTAGCGCGGTCTCGTAGCACTGCTGGTAGGGAATCGAGAGCCACGTTTCATCGGGGGCTACGTCAGCGCTGTTGCCACCGTTGCGGGCTTCCGGTGGCGCCGCCGACGAGGTTGCTGACGCTTTGTTGCTAGTCATGACTGCCGAGGAGCCTTGCAACTGCTGATAGCACTGCAACACTGCTGCGCGGCTTGCTTCACACGGCTTCGTTGTTATTTGGAACGGGGATGCAAGTCGTTGGTGTAGTTGATCCACCATGGACTGGTTTGACGCCTCCACCTTTTTGAACTCCGATACCGCAGCAACAAGGTGCTGCTCATCGTCGTATTCGTCACCCTGCGCCTTTGCAGGGTTTTTGTGGCTGGAAAACATCTTTTGCTTTCCTCAGAGAGCTAACGACACGTACACACACACGTGCATAAAATGCCAGCCTAAGATTTCCGTTTGGTGAGGCGGCGATGACTGCACCGAGAGGGCACTAGCGCGGATGATGTACAGAAGAGAATGTGGAGAGAGGACTGGACGATGGGAGAATATAGCAAGAAGGCTGCAGAAAAGCCGTACCGAGCATTACGTTGTCGGTGTTACAACGTGGTTCGCGTTAAAGGAGGGCAACTTGATGCAAACACTCACGCTCGTAAGCCGCTTGCTTTATCAAATTGAACCCGTCTCCAACTCATTAGTTGTGCAGCGTCTCGGTGGCTTACGATGAACCATTTTTCTGTGAGAAGGATGAAGAGTCACGCAAGCTTGCGGACAGCCGAACAACAAAACTGTGGACGGGAAGGGGGGAACCTGTGCACATCTCGCAGGTTAGCGACGCAGTAATAGTAGTAGTACCAAAAAAGCAAATAGGGCAGGAGAGCAGGTTATCACTTGCTGTAGCGGGCTCCTTTCCGCGCACGGCGACGACGGCCACGTAGTGCGGCGCGCTCGGCTTTCGTTGGCGCCGGGTCCGGCAGGTTAAACGCCCCACGCGGTGGTACTATGCTGCGCATGTCATTATAAAAATACGGTATTACTTCGGGCGAGTATGGTGAGCGCGCCATGGGGCCTCGCAGCTGGTGGCTGCGGGCCGCCCGCTTCTCGTGCTTCGATACTGTGCGGCGAGTGGCTCGGAGTGGCGTACTGCTGCTCTCACCGCTGACGTCGCCATCATCACCATCACTGCTGCTCCAGCCACGAAGATGGGGCGCCACAGAGGCTTCCTCCACAGTGTGCGCAAAACGCACCGCTTCTTGAAACTCCGGATCGAGCAGCGTCTCTCGCTTGATTCGCTCCATTCGCTCCAAAGAGCGCCGCAGCACAGCGTCCTTCTGCGCCACTGCATTGAGAAAGCAATTAGACGGGAAGAGAGCACGCTCAAGCATTGCAGCGGGAACGCAGACATTGCACGGACCAGCCTTCACCGCACGTGATGCGCCCGTATTTGGAGACGGCTCCTTGAGAGGAAGGTGCATGACGGCTGATTCTTCGTACTGCTCGAGCTGAAGAAGCTCGTCTTTCGTGACATCATCGAATTGACGCCGTTTCGCCTTTACAATTGCTGGTGCCAGATCAATCGGTGGCACATCGCCCAGCTCCGTCTCCCGAATAGTGTTTGTGATTTCTTGCAGATAGTGCAGCTGCTGCACATACTTGATCTTCTCATCGAAAAGCAGATCGGCAGGTGCATCCTCATGAGAAGCGTCCTGACTATTGTCGCCTCGGGTGTTCTCTGGCACAACTGTGCTTTCTGTTCTCGAAGGTGTGCCTGACGAAATGTCAGATAGCAAAGACAATAGCGTTTCTGCATCGAGTATGCCGGACTCCCAGAGTGCCCGAATGTCCTCATCTGATAGCTCATCTAGCACCGTCAACCATGCCAATCTAGATGTGACACCTGAGCTGGCCTCAACTGTAGTGTTGGTACTGCTTTGGGGAGAACTTTGTATCGAGATAGATGCTCTCGTAAGCTTTTCGAGCTCCGCTGACCATTGCACCTGCATGCGCTTCAGAATCTCCACCAAATGTGCTCGTTGCTCGGGCGATGGCGAAAAGGTTAGCGTCATATAGCGCTGAGTGTCAGTAGTGCTTGTGCTCTTTCGAAGCACGTCATCTGCGTCCTTGAAGCGTCTCTCATGAAGCAGAAAGGACCGTTGTGCAACCCCGTCAACGACTTCTTTGCCGACACGAAAAGCATCATTTGGCTTGTTCAGGCGTGAATACTCACTCTGGATAAGCTTTGTGAGAAAGTCATCGCGCGTTTTCTCGTGTGTCGGACTTATTCCTACACGAAGTGAGTCGTGCTCCTTTTGCTCTTTCACCAGTTTCTCCCACTGCCGCTTTTCGGCTGCTTGCCTTGCTTCCTCCATAATGAGCCTATTCTCACTTCGAAGGGTGGCTATTTGAGTACGGATCCTGTCCAGCGACGTTGTGACAGGCGCAGCCATCATACCACTGCCGCGAAGGCTTGACAGATCAGGGCTAGGCCTAGAGGGTTCTTCAACCATGCCTTTCAATTTGATTTCGCTCAAACCATTGATGCCTGGCCCATTTGTGTGCTCACGCTGCAACTGGCGCTTGCGGGCATGACGTTTTGCGGAAAGAAGAAACCCGTGAGAAACTCCATGAATGCTCTTTTCAAGTCGCCTCATTTGCCAGACACGGAGATCAAGACAAATCACCTTTTCGACGTAGACAAGGAATCGTTAACGTTTTGAGAAGCCCAGCGTAATCTCTAAAGGCTCTGATACATAGAATAGCGCAGTGGAGAAAAAGATGAGTGCACCAAGTACGTCACCACATTTTGTTCTTGTGGAAACAAATCAGAGACAATTGTGGAGAGAATGAACAGATGCTTGGATTGCATTTTATACACAGTGACCTCTGGAGAAACATGGAAGGAAGAGAACACATTTTTGACGAAAGAGCAAGAAGTCCGATACCACTGATAATGCTGCATTTTCAGAGAAAACACATGCGAAAAAAAAAAAATTGCCATATCGTAGAGATAACAGCCATTTCCCATTTTCAATTTTTTTTTTGCTTTGATAAATGCAGAAAATCTGTAAGACATGGAAAACTGATAATGGTAAGAGAGAAAACGACAAACACCGCTTACTCTCCCAAAACATGCTGTTCTACACGAGCGAGCATGGTGCAGAAATCATCTCTATCACACACCAAATCACGCAGGCTGGAAACGGCAATCAGAGCTGTGTGTCCACAAGGGTCATGCTTCCTCACCATTTCCTCGCAAGTACGTTGCAGAATCTCCAGCGCGCTTAGCCATGTTTTCGTGAAGACAAGTGAGCGATATGCCACCGCATCCCTGTTGAAGATCCGCTCACCATCTTTCTGACGGATCCAAAGAGGGCCCACACCACACCATGTGCGCATCACCTCCACTACGGAAGTCCACGCCGCTTTCCGGACAGAGAGGTTCGGGTGTCGTGTGCAAACGGCCAAAAAGAAGTCAAAATTCTTTTCACACAGATCTGCAGCGACGTGCCGAACATTTGCAATACCTTGAAAAACACTCGTAAGGGAGTCGAGAATGGCACATGGCGTGTAAGGGTCCACTTCTTGGAAAAAGGCAAAATGATCAGCATCAAGCTTATATAAAAACACTGAGACAAATGCTGCAGCAACGCCCCCAAGTAAGTTGCTGTAGTGCTTTGGGCGCGCGCGATTTTGGCGTTCAATCACCGCATTTCCCCAACGACGTGTGTTCTTGCCCTCGCTCACCAAAATAGACGCTTTACAACTACTTGTCAGCTCGTGAGTCGGAATTGGTGGATAAATACGCTGGAGCTTCTGGGCGACTGTATAATGCGCACATCCAGTCCCCGCGCTCGCAGTAGACGTCGGCATCACCTCCACTTGGGATAACACAAAAGCAGCTTCGCCAATTGCTTTTATGAGTTCTGTCCGTTGATAAATTCCATAATTGCTACGATACACCATTCCGCCCAGTTGGCTTAGCGCTAAAGGGGGATTCAGTACAATTAGGTCAACTATAATCTCGTAGCGTAGCTGTACTAAATGCTGCTTCTGATCTTCGGGAGCGTGAATAGCTAGTGAAATCAGCGTAGGCAACAATACAGAAATAAGTGGGCCCGTTTCCCTACTTACAGCATTGAATAAATCAGAGCCGATCTGCTGCCGGAGCTTACCGAATGCGTCAGAAAGCCCACGTAAGCCACTTTCAGTGGCTTCCTGGACCTCGTGCAGTTGTGCATTGGGGCTTCGTTCCACACCGACCAACGCATTGTAGCACTCGCGAACGCTGCTGAGAATGGACACGTGCTCGCCAAGTTCATCCTTCGTATACTGTTGTTGGCCGAAAGATGGGAGGGGAGCTTCTATAGAGTCGAGTTGCGTTATTGTCAGAGGCACATCAAGAGTACATGCAGTGATCGATTTTTCTTCTCTTTGATTTTTCTTTACAAAAAATTGATATTCCTCATCTGGATCCAGAGGAAATACCTCTACCAGGGAAGAAACGCGCACCCCGGAGACTGCGGCAAGAACAGGCTTGCTTTTCATCTGCGTTACTGTGCTGATCGTTTCAGCGTACTGTGAGGTGCCAGGCTCCTCTTTCATCCACTCGTTGAGTGCCGAGGAGAAGTTGGGATCCTTCAGCAACGGAGTGACGCCGTCGACACTTGTTACAAAAAGCGTTGCATATGCGGCAGCAACAGTCATGGCGCACTTTCTCAATTCAGGGCTGCGTGTACTATCGAGACGGATTGTTACACCAGTAAGAAGAGCGCCGACAAACACATCAGGAAACTTGTTTCCGTCTGGCGCTTTCTTGTGCAAGTACAAAAGTGCGTACATGACTGGATGCAGAAGCCGAGTATTCATACTCAAATCACCGGAGGTAACAAACTCTTTGTTTTGCCAAACCCTGAAAAGTTCGCTAAAGCACTCTTGCTCCCTTTGAGTTAGCCCGTTACGGGCATCGACAGCACTTGCTATTGTAGGGAGAAAATCCTTCACGATAGTGCGGGCGGTTGCCCGCATTGGCACGGTAACGGAAAGCTGGTATACACAAACTGTATGAAAGATGTTGTTGGCCAGCTGAATTGAGTTGCTGTCAGCTGAGGTATTTATCAGGGCGCTAACAGCGCTGAGAACGACCACTTTTATCTCTCCGCGCTTCTCAATTAGTTGAAAAAGCAGAGAATTCCAGCGATGCCAAAGGTTGGATACTTCTGCGCGTTTCTGCAATTTAAGAAAAAAATGTTGTTGCTTGCTGGCTTCGAAAGCAGCTTCCATTAGATGGGCAAATCGCTTGCGAAAATGCTCACCATCGAAGAGGTACACTGGCAGCATTCCGAGACGACGCATCATAATGTCACTTTTCCCTCGCCGGAGCAGCAGAGTCGTTAGAACTTTCAAAACCGTTAATATGTGCTTTGTGTCAATTTGCACACCTCCGCGACTATCGGCCTGCTGAGCTTTTGTGAAATAAAAGAGCAATACAGTGTCGCAAAGGCGTTCCCAATAAAGTGTGGCATCGAAAAGAAACGTAGCGTTTTGGTTTTGACTAACCACGTTCGCCAGGCGTTCGGGAAAGGAAACCAGCAGCTTGCATTGATGCTCGGTGATTTGGTCCTGCACGACTGATCCACTGCAATCAATGCTGGAAGCAAGGTCAAGGATATGCGAACCAAGGGGCGAGGTGCACGCATATTTCTGGAATCGGCTATCATCATTCTGCACATATACGCACACAGGCTCATTCATTTTCAGCTTTTCAACCAGTTGAGCCAGGGTATCAGCAGTATGGTCATTTTCTCGATCGGAGAGTATTTCGACGGCATTGCTTCCTTTTCTCAAATTGTGCAGCACCTGTCGCTCAATCTTTGCGAAGTCCATCATACTGATGGAACAGGTGAAATAGCTGCATCATGAAGGGGAGGTATGGTTTGATTGCATGAAACAAAGGGGAAAAACGGGTACAGAGAAGGTGGCGATGTGAGGGTAAGGCGGCTAGGGTTCATATCCATACCTTGCTTTCCATCAGCGCCGGGGGCTGGGGTGGTGTGGTTGGTTATTTTGTTTCGTGCCGGCTGCGTTTTGCGCCCGTCCCCGTGTGGCGGTCGTTCGCCGCGCGTGGCCCGGGGGGGTGCCCGCGGGGGTGGGGGGGGTGCGTGGGCCCAGCCCTGCTGCCGGGCGAGGAGCCCTCCGCCCGGGGCAGGGCGTCGCCCCCCTTTTGTTTTGCCGGGGGGGGGGGGGGGGGGGAGGAGCGGGGGGATTGACGGCGCGTCGAAGGGGTCCTCCTGGAGCGGCACCCTTTGGGGGGTGGATTCGCGGGAGGGCCGAGGGCCGTCGCGTATGCTTGTGCGTGTGTGGTGGCTGGCCGTTGAGGGCCGCACTGCAGACGGATTGTTGTTTTTTATGTGCCAAGATGGCGATTACTCATGCTGAACGGTTCGCTGCTCAGCCTTTTGGGGCGACTTTAACGGAGTTGGATAAGACAAACGCGTCCCCGCCCACAGCGTGCAGGTTGAAGCTATGCCGCTCAGTGGCGCGGCGCTGCACCCCCATGACGCATGTTGCGTGCGCCACGAAAACGCAGACCGCAGCTTCCACTGTACACGTCGTCTTGTGCGAAGACTGCGCGACCACAATGAAGCGGTTGGCGGGGATTGCGGCGGTGAGCGCGGACGCAATGGCGCCTTTCTTCTGCTCGACGCTCGTGTTGTTTTTGACGGTGAGCTGTAGCGAAATGGTGTGCATCGAGCGTCGCGGCCGGTCAGCACCCCAGGACGGCAGCGGAATGTGCTGTGCAAAGTCTACTCCATCATCTGCCGCAACGGTGCTGCCGACCGTCTCCGCTGCGAAGTGGAGGGACAACAGTTTGCGCAGCGCCGTCTGCATCTCTGGTAGTGTGGGGCAGCACGTCAGCTCGACCGGCATCAACCGGAAGCAGTTGCGGAAGATCGGCCGGGGATTAGCGGCAAGATCTTCGAAAATGCGCTCAGTGATGCGGGAGACGAGGGGGTTCAATACAATCGTGTGCGGCGGCAACGCGTCTGCATCCGTTGTCGACGACGCTGCACTAACGACCCCCGGCACCGAATTTGCGCCTTCCACTTCGGTGGCGAAGCCAGAGGCGGCGTGGCATGTGGGACAAGTGACGGTGACATTCACGGTTGGCACGTTGAGGAAGAGATACCCCTTGCAACCAGTCTCCAGTGGTGCGAACCATTCGCTGCGCCGATGCGGCGTGTCACGGAGGCTGCCTGGCTCTTCGGCAGTACTGTCGTCAGCTGGCGAATCCTCGTCGGCATCATCGTCCTCCGCGCGCGGCCGCTTTGCTGTGTTAAACCTGTTTCCGCTCTTGTTGCGCGTGCTGCAGGCCGCTAGCTCTTCCGCGAGGAGGCTTGACAGCGAGGCGGACGACTGGGGAGCGGTGGAGCCCACCTGGTCGTTGTTGCTGCAGCCGGGGACTTCGCCTGCGCTGCCTGAGGTAATGTGGCCGCTTTTGACGAATGCCTCATGCGCGGCCTCCAGGTCGGAGGTGAGTGTGGAGAGGTAAAGCTGCGCCTCCCGCTGCGCGCGCTGCTCCTGGCGAGGGTTCACCGTGAAAAACAATCCAGCGAGGTGCTTGTGCGGTAAGAGCATTTTGCCCTGCCGATGCTTGTGAAAGCGGGGCTTGTTGTCGCGGTAGCTGCGCTTCATGACAGGCAAGTTGATCTTGAATGCGTGTATGAGCCAATGAAACCAGTCAGGCTTGAGGCGGAGAACGCCCTGATGGCTTTCCTCTTGTGCTCTTATAGAGGGCTGCTAGTGTGGACGCAAGTAGTGAGGGAGGAGGCAAGAGTTATTGGGGAGGATGAACAGAAGGGAGGTGCTGTTGCCAAAGGCTGCGGCCGTCATCCGCAAACGTGTGCATGCGTGCGTGTGTGTGGTGGTGGGGGGGGTGCTTCCACGTTCAGCGGACGCACGGACGTTTCGTGCCGGTACATTTTGGAGCGTGATGCCTTCTATCCTTTGTCTATCGGTTTTCGTTTACCTTGTGAGTTGTGTCTACTGCGCCTCGAATGATGCGTGTCTGCCGCTTCCGGAGCACCTCAGCACACCCTATACAGTGCGGAGAGAAACATGCTATAGATTGAGGAAACGTGACAATAGAAGGGGATAGTAAACCGTATGAGTTTACATCCACAGAAGGGATGGGGGGGGGGGGGAGGCTACAGCGACACGCAGACACACGGAAACCGCCCCTCTCATGGGGGCGTGCAACGCTATCGCGTCTTTGTTGTTGCTATGGCACCGGTGACCTGTGCCGTCGACCTGATGGGCTGCCTCCTGACATTCTGTTTCCATTCTTTTTGACGTCGTCTGCTGCAGCTTCGAGATCCACTTGTGAGTCACGCACGCCGCGTTGTACACACACACGAGCGCAAAAGCAAGCACCAATACCATCAGCGGCCACGCACTGAGCGTGTAGTGAAAGCAAACGTGAATGAAGGGGTAGCTACAGGTGAAGAAGAACATGTGGAGAAGCCACTGCGTCACTTGGAACATGACTGTGGTGGGCAGACGACCCTCGCCGAACAGCAGGACAAAACGTGCGAGAATACCCTTGCGACCGCCCGGTGGGTGCGTCATCATCCATTTATACGAGGTCATGCGCTCGGCCGGGATGACTCCGTCAACTTCGCTGATTACGGTGCTTGAGTACGGCAGCTCCGCGCCCGTCTCTGTGGAACTGGCTGGCTGCACGAATTCTCTTCGCTGTCTCTCGAGCTTCGCCAGGCGCTTCTTCCACCGCTTCTTGCGTGCGTGCCTGCGCCACTCATTAAAGGTGTGGTAGAAGACCTGCCAGAGACAAAACATGATAAAGTGCAGCCGCAGCAGGTTTCCGTAGCTGACGGCGCGCCGCAGGTCGTAGCAGAGGGTGCCGTAGCCGCAGAGGGCCTCAAGCTGGTGCGTGGCCGCGTACTGAGTGAACCGCAACTGCTGCTGCTTTGCTGTGAGAGTCGAATAGACGGATGAGATCAGCCGCGCCGGGCCGTTATGCGTGCTGCCGACTTTCGTAGCATTGTCTGCTGCTGCCGCTGCTGACACGTCACTCATGTTACACATGAGTGTGTGCACGCTAGGCAGCAGACTGTCAAGGGAGACGTTGAACTGCTTGGCGATCCCGGTGACGTTCTCGTAGAGCCGCCCGGCATCCAGGCTCTCGATCTCACGCCGCGCCGATGTGAACAAGCGGTGCAGCAGAAGGCTCTGAACGATGCCGGGTGCCAGGTGGAGGTAGCACGACGACATACGGTCGAAGGAATGGAACAAGAGCGCATTGCGCCACATAAGGATCGCCCCGAGTATGGGCCCGAAGGTGCCGGCCAGTAGTGTGAAGAAGAACACGAAGGAAGAGATAACTTCAGCTTCCGTTAGATGGGACACCACGTAGCCGCACGTGAGGATCTCGAACGAGATCGGCAGGTACACACCGTCCAAGCGGTAATTATGAGTAGCTGAGGGAACGATGAGGCGAGCCCAGGACTCCCGGCGGATCGGCGTTCCAGTGAGGATTGGGCGCCACCACGTCTCATTATCCATCGCATGAGCGGCGGTGCTTATTGATAAGTTAGACGCATTGTCTTCGTAGCCGTGTAACCATCGCGACAAAGGCATGTGTGCCGACCACGAGATGATAGGCTGCTCTGACCACTTGACGTCGACGAGGCGCCACAGCAGAAAGCACATCAACACGGAATTGTGGAAGTAACAATAATCGAGAAAGAAGTAGTGAAGCCCTTGCAGACGGTACACGATGTACTTCCACGACATGAATATGAACATACCGACAACGTAGGCCCAGACAATAATGTCCACCATATGGCACGAGAAACCTCCCTCCAAGGCGAACAGCAGGCGATGATTATCTGCCGCATCGCCGCAGACTTGCTTCGCGTCCGGCAGCTGCAGCGGCGCCAAGGAGGCTGGCCGGTCGTACACATACGGGCATGCCGATATGTCGAAGTAAGACGCCGCAATCAGCCCTGCGTAGAGGAGGGTTATGGAGCAACCGATAAAGTACTGGAACTTTGAAAATTTGTGATCCATGGTACAGGAGTTGCACGCGGTGAGTCTGAAAAGACGTCCATATCCACAGAGAAAGGAGGGGCTCGGTGGTGTACAACACGACTAAGTGAGTCAGCGGAGAGGCGAGAGGTGAGGTGAGAAAAAATAGACGGAGACGTGAATGTGCATCATCAAAAATGGCGCTGCGTATAGGCGCGTGCCTGGTACATGCACGGAACCACGGGGAGTAGACGGTACCCCGCTTCCTCTTCTCGCCGCAGTGTTTCGAAGAGGAGGGGCTAATCAGACCGCCCCATACGTGCCCGAGTACGCGTTTCGCTTACCCTCTCTGTGTCCACTGTCTCTTTCGATCCGTAATCCTGTGATTGTTACGCGCTGCGTTCGGCCACCCCCTTCCGACCGCTTTCCTCTACACGTCGTCTACGCTCACGCGTTGTGTGGAAGCGTACAACACCACACGCAGTTTGCCCTCCGATGCTCCTTGAAATACACTCATCCCCGCTTCCCTGTGAAACGCACGCTGTGGCACGCGCGTCCGCAGGTGGTGCCGAGGCATGCCCGGCAGTGAGCACACGGTACACGACAAGGCGCACACCAGGGAAAAACCAAAATTTCATACACACATGCGCGTGTACGTCGGGAGCCGGAAACAGGACACAGATAAGCAGTGCACGCTAGCGCACACAAAGGGCCAGGTCAGCGCAGCACGGAGATTGCAACACCTTCCTCCTTTTTTTTTTTTTTGCACCTCACCTGTTCTTTCTGGGAACATATTTCTACACAGCGACGCGACAAACGCTCATTGTGATAATTGTGAGCATAACGAGAAACCCGAGGCCCAGCTTCACCGCCACCCCCGGCACCAGCGCCGACTCCATCACGAGGATGAAAGAGGACACAAACGCAACAGACGCGGTGGCGCAACTCTCGCGCGGCATGAAGCAACTCGTCACAAGTGCGCACGCGGCAGCCACAACGCTTACATACTCCGCGGCGTTCACCGCATTAGTAGCCATCGCACTGGCGTCTGCGCGACCATGAGAAGAAGATGGCGCCGCACTGGTGGTGACCTGCGGCGCCGACCCCCGGGACTGGATGTGGTGCAGACGTGTGGCTAAAAGCTGAGCCAGCGGGGCGGCGGCGACAGCGGCTTCGTCACCAACAGACGTCAAGGGAGATACCCATTGCATGGCATTGGTCTGCATGCTGAAACTATATGCGGGGAGCAGAAACAGAGCCACAACAAGCACAAAGGCCGTTGTGACGCTGCACAATTTGGTGAATGCCTCACGAAGTTCCACATCGCGCAGAAGCTGCTCACGATTCGTCGCATACCACTCCTGAAACGCAGGCCGAGCGTAGAGTGCCTCCAAGGAGGCCTCAGTTGTGTTGAGCTTGTCATACTGCTCCTGAAGACTGTGAGAAGCGTACTTCTGTCTTCGAGGATGTAGTGAGGGGTGGTGGTGGTGGTGGTGGTACACATCGCCCGACTGCATGTCTGCGTGCAAGGTGCTGTCACCACACTCGAGGGCCGAGCCTCGCTGCCGCGCGTACCGGCGCAGTGTCGACACGAAGCGTTGTGCCACCGAGCGACACCCCACTTTTTCCACCCGCAGCGCTGCTTCCGTGACTTCCAGCGTGCACGCCGAGCCATACTCGTTTGGGATCGAATCTTCCGGACAGAGAGGAGCGAGCCGTACATTCATGCTGCTGCGCTGGCTGACAGCAGCACTCCCACTTCCACTGCGCGTCTGGGATGACGATGCCACTGTCGAGGCGGTGGCAAAGACGGGCATGAAAGGTGCCTGTGTAGCACCAACCGACGCTGGCGAGAGGGATCCTTTAGACCTGGCCTTGGAGAGCTGCACAGGGGTTCTATGAAGCTGGTCAGCTGGTGGTGGTGGTGGTGGTGGTAGAACAGTCCGGTCCGCAGCACGTGCCGCGGCCTTCATCGCTGCGCACCGCCGGCAGCATCGAACCAGAGGTTTCAATGCAAAAGCGTAGAGCGGGGCGAAGAGAATGGCTACCCACACGGCATACTGCAGAGCGACTCTGTTGAAAAATACGACGGAGATAATGTGAATGACCTCCATTTTGACTCAGCACACGCGAAGGGGTCGTCGTGTGCGCGTATGGTTCTAAAAGTGTGTATGTATGTATGTATGTATGTATGTATGGGGGGGGGTCAGGGAGGGGGTGAACACAACAAGAGATGTCTTCTGTGCGTATATATAAAAAAAAGGGGAAGGGGAGGAAGAGGGAGGCCAGCTACTACTACTTGACAGGCAGTGCTGTGAAGTAGTTCTTTGAGACGCGGTCCTGCATACACCGTACACTGCGGGGTTCCCTATGGTGTGTGTGCGTGTGTGATTTGAGGCCTATTCTCCAACTCACTGCATGCTGGGTCGCAAAGAAGAGGGCGGGCGCGTGCGTACATGACGGCAATGACAGTATAGTGGCGGTGAAGGAGGGCAGAAGAGCGGGTGCAACGGAGGGAGCACACGAAGACGGTTAAGGGCTGAGGGGGCTAAAGTGAGCAAAGTCGCTGATGGTGTCCACCGCCCATGTTTGCTGGCGTGCGTGCTGACAGGCCGCATACAATTTCGATGACATCAAGATTGGCTGTGTGCTAGTCGCGTGCGTATGTCTGTGCATGCGCACATGTAGATCTTCTTTCGCTTGGGATGAGTGACAGTGGCTGAGGAGAGAGACAGTAACATCACGAGGAAACAAATTTATTTACGTGTATGGTATGTGTAGATCACGAAAAAAAATCAAGAAAACATGTCAGCCAATGGAAACCATAAAGATGCTTATCACATCAGTAAACTAGCACGCGTGCACCAATGGCACGGAGAGGGGAGTCTCCTACCTGGAGGTGAGTGGACAACCACGGATTTCCTGGCCTGCGCTGAGGCAGTGGAACGTAAACACACACACACACACGTGTGCAGAGGCGGTTGTGTGACCTTCACCGAAGCAAAGGGTGGCTTGACAGACTGCTTAGAGCGCGCCATCCTCATCCACCGTGCGCACCACCTCCGCGTTATAGCCTAGTGCCAGAAGGTCCGCCACGACAGAGCGCTGCATCACCGGCGGGCCACAAATAGCTACGAGCAAACCTTTCGACGGAGGCGGGAGAAGGCTCTGCAGCGTGAAACGGTCGACGTACCCTACACCCTCTGTCCAACCCTCGGGAGGGTTATTGAGAACGAAGCCACAGTCGAACTTGTCCGGGTTGTCAGTGCGGTACTGCTTCAGCAGCGAGCGGTAGGTCAGCTCATACTCGTCCTCGGCGGCATACAAGAGGCGGATTGTCTCAATGTTGTCCACATATGGACGATTAAGTGCGGCCTTAATAATCTGCAGCATCGGCGCCACACCGGAGCCGCCGGCGATGAGGGCCAGCTTTCGAATGACCATCTTGCGGTAGACCATTTGCTTCTGATGGGGCTTGAGCTCGATACGAAGACCGCCGCAGGCTTTCATTTCGACCGAGTCACCAGGACGCATCGACGAGATCCATTCCTGCAGGTTTCCCTTGTCACCACGCGCCAGAATCGAGATGCGGCCCTTGTCGTCGGGCATGTTGATAGGACTGTAGTAGCCAATCAACTGCTGGCCGTCCCAGTCACCACGGATACCTATGAACTCGCCAACGGTCAAACCGGATGTCTGCGTTGCGCCAGGCAGATTGAAGCGCAGAACGCGCGAGCCAACACCGAACTGATCGCTCGCCCTCGACTCCCGCACCACCACCGGCACCCACTTATCTTTTCTGAGTCCGTGCTTCTCCTTCTGCAGGATTGTGGCTGCGCGATCGCCAGAGATCCTGCCGAACACGACGCACTCCAGCAGAGAGTTGCCGCCGAGACGGTTGCGACCGTGTACTCCGCCCGTTACCTCCCCCGCACCGAAGAGGCCAAGAATGGGGCGCGTTTCCTCGAATATGTTGACGGAGTGGTCCTCCATGAGCAGCTCTCCCGCCGGCGAGATGAGGCATCCGCCCATGGTGTAGTGAATCGACGGGGTAACGTACGCGACATAATAGGGGCCTTTGGTGCCCACCACACTGGGGAAGACGATCTTACCAGTGAGTGGGCAGGCTTTCTTCTCTGTGCTCTGCCGCTCGTATTGCTCGAGGGTGCGATGCAGGTTGTCGATCGAGCAGTTGATGAGCTGGGCGAGCGCATTCATGTCGTCCACACGGGTGAACAGGCCCTGAGACTTCCAGTAGTACGTCAGGGAGTTCTTACCGAAGAGCTCCGCTGCCTCTTCGCTCAGCACGCAGAATGCAAACTTGCTGCCATCCGAGTTTGGGTAGTCGTTGTCCTGTGCGATAATGGCCTGCGACACGACAGAGCGCAGGTCCAACTCGTTTACGAAGCGCTCGCCGTTGCGATTTAGAAGGATACCACCGGAGCCGCGCAGCGCCTCGGGGCCGAGGTACTTGGTTCGATTTGATGGATCCTTCGGGTCAATTAGACCGGTCGGGTGTAGCTGTACCTTGTCCATGTCCACCAGCGTGGCGCCAAGCTTGCGCGCTATCTTCACGCCGTCGCCGGTGGCAAACGTACCGTTAGTAGTGGGGGTGCCGTACACGTTCGGCGCGTACTCACGCAGCAGAGAGTTGGTTGTCCGATCGTTCGAGAAGCCGCCGGTGGCAAGCACGACGGCGTCCGCCGGCAGATCCCTGACCGTCTCCGATGCATCGGTCGTTGACTTGTAGCGGACACCATTCACGCGAATCTCGCGGTTTCCATCTGGCAATGTGGTCACGTCGTGCATGAGGCTTACCACGGCCATCTCGTTCAATATTGTTACCTTGCCCTGCAGCTTGGTGCGTATGTAGTCCTCCAAGTGACGCATGATCGTGAAGCCAACGGGCACCGGTGTACCGTCCTTCTGATCCGGCGCGCGGTGGCAGCGCCTGCGGCTCGCACCACCAAGCTGATAGAGGACGGATAGCGGGATGCCGAAGGACTCGAGCCAGCTGATCGCGGCAGCGGATTTTACAGAGAGAGTGCGCACGAGTCCAGGATCGCAGTGACCACCGTTGCCGGAGAGAAATGTGTCCCGCTCAAAAAGCTTGCAGTTGTCGAGTACGTGATTCATGGCCTGCGTGCGGGTGCCCCAGCCATTGATGCCAGAGGTGGCCTTGGCGCTATTGCCACCCAGCCGAGATTCCTTTTCCAGGAGAATCACAGTAGCACCACAGCTGGCTGCTTCAATGGCAGCTGCACAACCAGCAAGGCCGCCGCCGATTACGACCACACGTGCTGGCAGAGAGCCGGCAATGCGCTCCGCCCGACAGGCTGGGCTCTCGTGCGCGATCTCGTACATGTGCGCTAGCCGCTCCCCCTCACGTGTGTAGGCGGCGTAGTCGGTCACGCGGTTGTAATTGTGACGGTAGTTTTCGAGCATACACCGCACGCGAACGGGGTCGCGCTTCACAAAACTTGCCGTGGCGAGTGCGTCCGCGTACAGACACGAGTAACATTTGATACTGACCTGGGCCAGGTCGTTCCGGCAGGGCTCGATGAGGCCGCGGCGACGCCAGTCGTACGTGCTGGAGAGAGCGCAACCAAGCGCCTTTGCGAAGAGGACGTTCTCATAGTCGCCACTCGTACAGAGTGCCTCGTTGCTGAGCGACAAGACACGCAGGAGCGCCTTGTGCTCGGCTTTGGTTGCGCCATTTGGAGCTGACGACGACTGCGCCGGCTCCTCCGTGTGCTCCCCAAGGCTGTACGCATTCATCATCACCGACTTGCCGGACTGAGAAGCCGCAACGATGTCCTCGACTGATGGAGGGCGAACAACACCGACTGCCCATGGCTGACGCTGCACATTCACACCTGAGGCGCGACAGTCACCGCCCCACTCAAACAGCACGTCGGAAAACTTCGCTGCATTCAGCTGATTCACCACGCAGTCGACAGTGTAGCCCTTATTCAGTCCACCCAGGTCTAGCATTGCATCTTCGTGCTTTCGAGCGATGGTCCCTTCTTTGATGTCGATGGCGAAGCTGCTCGTTAGGGTGAAGCGTCCCGCTTCCTCCGCAGTGATAGTGAAGTCTTCTTCGGTGGAGTCCGGCCGGCGAGTGGCGTCGCGCAGCTTGTGCACCAGCGGTGCTGCAGCCGGGTCAAAACAACTGCCACTAACCTTGTAGACCTCTTCGCAGCACTTGACCACCTCGAAGAGGTGCTCCGACAGGACGTGTTTCTCTCCCACCGGCATCCTGTTGACCCGTGACACCTCGCTGTCCGGGTTGAAGGAGTTGAGGTGCTTGTCAACCATCGCGAAGCAGTCACTCAGAATCGCCTTCACGACAGGATCCACATCTTGGCGAGCGACGTTGCCGTCTAAAGCGATGGTGAGCGTGTACGGCACCGTGTGCATCACATCCTTATACAGCAGCACGGAGCGCTGATTGACGTGCAGCTTGGGGAAGTTGGTTGTGAGCAGGTCGCGGGCAATGCGATCACGCTCACGAGCGGCCTTTTCCGGGTCCACAACGACTATGGAAGCGCTTGTATGCGAGTCGGTGACTACCCAACGCCTCTGCATCTCCCTTGTGGAGACACTCATGCCGAGACAGCTGCTCTGAACGGTTGCAAGCATCCGTGGCGCTGAGGTCAGCGCCGTTGACGTGGTGCGGCGCAGTGCGGAAGATATGGCACATTTCCACAGGCACGTCTGCAGGGGTGCGACAATGGAAAAACGGTAACGAAATGACATTCTGTTAAAGTGAAGAACAAACAAAACAACAGCAACAACAACAACGAGGTCACTCTTCTACTGGTAGTGCAGCTGCAATGTTGAAGTGTGCCCACTGTGCGAGTGCCAATGAGCCACTAAGAGAGGACAATAGGGAATGGGGGAGGGGGAGGGGGAGGAAGAGGCGCGTGAAGGCAAAGGAGCAGCAACGAGCACCACAGCGGACGCACGCACACACACCCGTGCAATCAAACGGGAATCAAGAAGTTCCGTTTGATCCTTATCGGAGAAAGAGGGCGGGAGAGGGAAAGCCACAACAAACCCATCTATACATGTACATAAAACAAGGGGAAAAACGACAACACAAGCACCCTCCAAAAAAAAAAAAAAAGGAAAGGAAGTGCGACGAGAAAGGAGCAGTACGAAATGCTACGGTGGGTGGAGGGTAGCAATGACCAGTGGTGGTGGTGGGGTGGGGTGGGGTGGGGTGGGGGAGAAGCAAGTAGCCCAACCTAGTAAGTAGAAGAGCAAGCAGTGAATCGATGGTCTAGTTTCAGGACCAGACACTAAGTAAACTTCGTGCTGATTTACCCTCTTTTGTCTCTCATAATGTGTGTCTGTGCCGTAGTATTTTTCACTGGTGTCCGTGAAGAGAGTCCCAAAGTAACGGAGAGGGAAGGTGACGCTGTGTGGCCTGAGACAGGGAGGAGGAGGGGGTAGTGATAGCGGTGATCACTCAATGCGCGATGAAGCTCACAAGCGCATGTGAAGTTGTACGCGTGTATAAATCTGCGTGTGCGTGTGTGTTTCTTCAGAGAGAGAAGGAGGGGGGAGTTTGAGGGGAAGAGGGACTATTCAAGTATTCGCGTGCCGAGAAGCGAGTCTACCAGGAGCTCATGACTTCCGACACGGAAACCGGCTGCATCGGCACTAGCGGTAAAACACACCGTCGGGACCCCGAGCACTTTGCTCACACACTATCTGTTCCCCGTGCGCGTCTTTCCCTTCGCCAGGCTGTTCTGCCCGTCTTCGACGATCCACCGTTTCTACCCAACGTTTTTCGCCACACCCTCCTTGAGCTGGCCGTGGAAACACGATGTCCTTTTCCTTTTTGAAAGTGCCCATTTTCTGCGATAAAACGTCCGCTCAAGTCCAGTGTAGGGGGACTGTCACAAGTCCATCTTGTGCAAAGCGGCGGTGGAGGCCTGCGTTGCAGCAATGCACCGACTCAATCATCTGAACACAACCTCGGCCTCAAAGACTCTCCTCATTCCATGGGTGGTAGAAACGTGTTCAGTGTCACAGGTGGCTCCGGTGCACCGCCACCCATGACCTCTCCGTCGGCATCAGTACCTACACATTTCTCTGACCTCCTCACATCGCAGAAACGTGACTCTACCCTCAGCAGGGGTTGAAGCTGGGGGATTCTTGGCTTTCCCAAAGAGAATGGGTATACTGGAACCTGAATACCACGAGCAGGGACCTTCGATGTCATGCAGAAAGCAAAGATGCTTACTTTCTCCTTCTGTGTGGCTTTCAAGGGCCAGCCATCACACACACATGCATACACGACGACCGCCCGCCCACCTTCGCAAGGGCATGACTGTCACAGGGCCCTCTGCGGCGAACCGATTGCCGCGATTCCGCGCTAAACACGCTTTTAGCGTCCTACCCCCGCTCCCCCCTGCCGACAAAACGCGAACAGCTTTCTCCTCGCACGAGTAAGCCACACATTGGGTCACCGGGCAAGGGTTGGGGTGCTGACCCTCGGCTGCGCGAGGTAGAAAGGGGCGCTGTCTGAGAGCACCTCTGATGCGCCTGATGGTGGTGGGAACATTGACCCACCTCACCCCAGTGGTCCTCCAAGACCCTCCTGCGCTCGGCCTGTATGCAGTATTTTGACTCGACTCTCTTTAGGTTGTCGCATTCCAAACGATATGTGGAGGCTCTTCGCATCAGAGTCAGGAGGACTCCAAGGGACCATTCGGGGTGCTGCCGTGAGGCTTCCGTCATTTGTGCCTCATCAGCTGCGTGGGTAGGGAGGGGGTGGGGAGGTGTAGGGGCACACAAAAACGATAGTGCACAAACACATGCGCTCTCAAGCACATCAACATATCCGAATTCAAGGAGAGAAATGATGTACCTCGTTTGCCCCTCGTCACTTCCCGTCGTTACCTGTGAATGCCACAGAAAACAACGAGAGCAGTAGAGCCATGGGGAGGGCCAGTGTGTCGGGCACTGGAGCCAGAGTGTGAAGAATGGGGTGGGGAGGAAAACCGAGAGAAGTTTCCAGGATGGGGAGCCCATACAAGGGCACTTGCACAGCGAGATCTGTGCAGGCGGTGAAAAAAAAAAAAGACAAGAGGCAGCGCACTTTTTATTTTTATTTTCACCGTTTTATTCTACCATGAACAAATGTACTCCTGGCAACGCCGGTCACCCCGACGTGGTGCCAGGGTCCAGTACCCCGACCAGCGAGAAGCCAAGTACCCGCGCCCTCCTCGCCCGGCGGGGACGGGGGCGGGCGACAGGCTCTCGGCCATCAGAGTGAGGGTACGCGGCTTCATCGGGCCTCTGGAATGCAGCTCTACGTTGAATTGCCCTCCTGCACGTGCGAACGTGCAACATCTTGTGTGCGTCGTTTCCTCTTGCTCCTCAGCGGGGGTGTCGAAAGGAATCCCGACCCGACTATTTGCGGAGCCAAGTGGAACACTGGAGGTCTCTCCCGGCCGAAAAGACTTGTCCTGGAGAAGATGCTCGTGGAGGGGATGGTGTTATGTTGTCCTCTCTCGGAGTCGCATTTCTCGGAGGGGGAGTGTAATAGTATCACTAAATTTGGTTTCCATCGTTTCCTAGAGCAAGGAGGGAGGGGATGGATACCTGATGTTGAATGTGCAGCGTAAATGCACACTGAACAACAACAAAAGAAAACAAATGTACGCACACAGCCTGCAGCTTGCCTACCGCTGGTGCGTTACGGGGGTGCAGAGGAGGCGGGCCAAGCCAACGCCGTTTGGCGTCATTCGGCCAACTGCGGCTCGAGTGCGTGCAGCGCGGGTTTCTCTCAGGATTGCGCCCCACAGCACGGAAGCGCAGCACAATCATTAAAACAGAGTGTGTAGACATTAGTTTGCGGAATCACCGACACTCGCTGTAGTGTGCTGGTCCGAATGTGGTTAGCATTACAAGTCTCTTCCGCACAGCGCCAGCCCACACCCGTCGTGCGGGCATCAAGAGTCTGCCACTGCTACCTGAGAGAAGTCTGTGCGCTCCCTTGGCTCCCCGACAGAGAATGTGAGCACTACCTCGTGATATCGCGCACTGAGGAAGCCAGCATCATCGGGGAATCCATAGCGCACATAAGTACAGGAATTCATTGACGAGGATCGTCAGGCCACAAAGAAAAAGAAAAACGCGTTCATGACGGAGTGAAGAATAGCTGACAGGAAGATGCGAGGGGGCGAGTCATACACCAGGGGAGTCTGGGGGTAGGAGGAAGGAAGGTAGACACGTCACCACTCTCGTGCAGCTCATCCCACGGTTGCGCCCCCTCTCCTCTCTCCGCCACGGCATTCTTCCTGCGCACGCTCTCCTTTTGCCGTCAAACCATTGCGTTTGTCTCGCCCGTTTACCCGATACCCACTTAGCTATACAAAACCCTCTTTTCGGGTGGTGCCACGAAAGGCTTTGTCCTGGTTCACCGAGGGGCGCATCGACACTTTCTGCCTACAACGCCCTCCCCTCCTCCTCCTCCCTCCCGACTGCGAGGAGACAAATACACATACTTACGCATTAAATAAAAACCAATGTGAAAAAGTAAAAAAAAAAAATCAAACAGAAGAACACCCATAGGGGAACAAGAAACGAGGTGTTGTTCGCGAGCGCACAGTGTGGTATTGCCAATACAAAACAAAATTGATCACTTCTGTGTGTGTGCCGGCTGTGCGGCCTTCGCGTTCCCCATTCACAGTCAGAAACACTCGGCTACAGAGAGCTATACTCCTCCTCTGCATGCAGATGATGTGAACACTGCCACACACACACATATATATATATATATGTGTTCCCTCTCTGTTGCTCTTCCTCACGTTTCCTTTTACATACATCCCATTTTGTCAGATATACAGCGGGTGAGGATGGCGGAAGTAGGCGATGGGGAGGGGAGGGGAGGGGAGGGGAGGGGGATGGTAGCGACCGGCTACCATGGCTAGGAGGGCCCAAAGCGTGGGGACACAGTGACATGGGAAGGCTTATTGCACGTTTTGAAAATTTTCTTGTTTCTTGTTGGCGGATACAGATCAAAAAAAAAAAAATGCGGGGTGGAGCGTGGAAAGGAGGAGATATATAAAGTTTTACACGCATAGGAACAAAAAATACAAGCACAATCCTATAATCCCTATTTACACAGAGACCTGTACACATGGACGTAAACATCTGTCGCCATCACACAAAAATGCGCCAGCAAACAGACAAAAACGCAACCAAGCGTGAATACGGCAGGGGAGGGCGGGAGTGCACTTTTCCTACACAATTTGTTCGTTAATACGGACATCCAATTCCCTTCCGTCTCAACCAAACAGCGCTGTACGCATCTGCCGCGGGGCCTTGCCGGTGACAATAACACAGCGTAGACACACCTGCACACGAACACAAAAGGAGATGAGAACGAAGACCACTGACGTTGCTGTTGCTCCTTGATACATGCAGCATCCACCTATTTTCTTGCCTTCTAGTTCTCTCTTTTACAGTGCACACATTACCTTCAAAAAGCTTGTTTTCCCAGAAGTATGCCACCAACCATTTTGCGTTTAATACACGATGCCACGCGAGTGCCATTCACGTCGCATCACTTGCGATCCACATTGCGCACAGCATCGTTGATTGTCTGTGCCAACATCAGCGCCGTCTCGTGCGTCAGACCCGCCATGTTAGCGCGGCCCGACAGTGTGATGAAGATGTTGTGGTCTTGGCAATACTCACACTGCTCTTTCGACAGACCGAGGTAGGAGAACATGCCAATCTGATTGATGACGTGCTCCCAGCTCCCTGGCGTCTGCAGGCGCAGCAGCTCGTTGTACACGGTGTGGCGCATCGTTCGGATGCGCTCCGCCATGGACGCTAGCTCTGTCTCCCATTCCTTTCGCAGCTCGTTGCTGCTCAGGATGAGGTGGGCTATGCGGGCACCGTGGGCCGGGGGACAGGTGTACTCCTCGCGAATCAGCGAATCCATCACGCTCTTTACATCCGCGCGCTTCGTCTTGTCCTTGAGGAGCAGCGACAGTGTACCCGTACGTTCGCTGTACAGACCCATGTTCTTGGAGAACGACTGTGCCAGAAGTACTTCGATGCCGCGACGCGCGAACAGGCGGGCAGCATATGCGTCTGTGTCGAGGCTGCCGCTCGCGTAGCCTTGATAGGCCGAGTCGAAGAACACCTGATGGCGCTTGGTCAGCATCAGTGACGCGATCTCATCCCACTGCTCGTGAGACGGGTCCACACCCGTGGGGTTGTGGGCGCACTGGTGCAGAACAAACACAGAGCCGTCCGGCGCGGCAAGAATGTCTTTCTTCATGCCCTCGAAATCTAGGCCGACTATCTTGGGGTCGTAGTAGGTGTACGTGCGGATATCCTTCCAGCCAGAAGCTCTCATGATGCCGTAGTGGTTAGGCCACGTGGGGTTGGAAAGGTAGAGGGATGTCTTCTCGACGTCGAAGACGCGAGTAAGCAGCCTCGCGCCGAGAGAAACGGCACCGGTGCCGCTCAGCGTTTGCACTGCAACAATGTTCTCCAGTTCGATGCTATCGCTGTAGATCATTTTTATTGCCTCATCGATGAACGGTTGGTAGCCCGAGATGGGCAGGTACTCGTAGTCGACATTCATGTCCAAAAGAAGCCGCTCAGCCTTGCGGACCACCTGTAGCGGATAGGGACGTCCTTGCTCGTCGCGGTAAGCACCAATGACGAGGTTGGCCTTGGGACCCTTGGCGGTAGTGGCACGTTGTGCGAGCTCGAAGATGGGATCGAGAGGTTGTCCCTCAATCGTCTGCCAGCGCTTCAGCGTGGTCGTGACTTCCTTCGTGGACATCTTGGATTGGTGGATTGGGGGGGGGGAGGGAGAAAAGAGAAGCTCAGAGGGGGTGAGAGGTCAGTTGGAATGCTTCGGGTGTGGAATGTGGAGGAATAGCGTAGCTGTAGGGACGGGGGGGGAGGGGGGGGGTAAAAGATGAGGGAGGGAGAGAGGACAGAAGGATGACTGCGGGGGTTCGCGTAGACCGGCACATGAAGGGTTGTCGCGGTCGTGACTCAGCGAAGGTTGCGTGAGGACCTTCCTCCCCTTTCCTCAGACACGCAGTTATCGCACCACCATTGATGGCGGGTTCGAGAAGTGGGAAGAGGAATGTGAGTGGCAAAAGGGGGCGGGTGTAGGGGGCCCCCGTCCTTCTCCTAGGCGGCAAATAAACAACGATACATTCACACGTCCCCCCCGGTACGCAGTCACGTAGTGAGAGAGACTAGGCAGATGTTACGCACCCTAGCTCATCACCCACACACAGTGTTGCCGCTCAAGTGGTGAAGGCAGAGTCCCCAGCACGTGTATTGGGCTTTATTCTTCTGAGCATATTCTTTTATTTCCCTTTTTTTTGCTTGCGAAGGCTATCCCATGAAAGCAGATGGGCGCTCACAAAAATGCCAATCGGCAGGGCAACGACAACGCGCTTCGTGTATCACAAGCATGCCGCCCTCAGCACATCTTCCAGACGCTCCGTCTCGCGAACGCCATCACGTTCTAGCGACATACGTTGCTGTTCCTGATGGACTGCCAGGAGGATGTCCTTCTCTGTCCATTGCGCTGCGGTGGGAGCGTCTGGGAGACGTCGAGTTCCCAGAAAGGACGCTACGGAGAACGCCATGGCGTCTCTACGAAGGTTAGTACCGCGCGTGCTCACGGGGAAGAGACGTTGTCGTGCCAGACGCATACTTGCATCTGCGTCGTCTCTGAGATCGTCTTCCTGCGGTGGCGTCATCTCCGCCGATGCAGATGCCGCAGTAAGATGTGGGGAGAAAACTGCCATAGCGTGCGTGCGCCATGGTACAACGTATCCGTCGTTTAGCACCGCCGTTGAGACCCCGCCGTCGGCAGCAAAGACCTGTCTGTTCGACTGTGGATCTAAGGACACCGATGCTTCAACTGCATAGCTGCTGGTGACATTGGCCCCGAACGCGCAGTTTGTGAGTGGGGTGAAAGACAACGCCTCCAAGACGCGCTCCACGGTAGATAGCGACTCACCAGGGACCAGGAGATCGGCTGGCGATGCGTCATCCGCCGAAATCGGCTCTGGGGGTAGACCTGGTGAAAGAGGCTGGTCGTGCAGCGAATCCAACACGGCAGCGTTGTCGCCGAAGACGTCGCGTAGAACATCAATGACGCGTTCTGTATTAAGTGCAAGTGATGCGGTGGATGACGTTACATGAGCACTTCCTCTCTCAAGGGAGGCAAGAAGCTGTGCGCACCGTTCTCTCGTCAGCGGCTGGGAGGTGATTGGTGATGCCGTCGCTTCTGGCAGTGATCGAGCCGAAATCGTATGCCTCTTCTGTAGGACAGACCCACCAAAGCCACCGTCGTTATCGTCATCGGCATACTTGGCAGCGTCTGTGTTGTCATCAGACGTGGGAGGGGATCGAGTATGGGCCGCCTTGATATTGTGGCAAGTCGCATCTGAAGTAGACGTAATCGGTGTGGCGAAGTGAGGCAGAGCGAGCGAAATGGTGTTGGTGGTAGCAACCGAAGGGGTAGTGAGGGTGATGCGGAGTGCGGGGCCGCTGCTGCCGACACTGCTACCAGTAGCCACTGCAGTGGGGTCGTGGGCGCTGCCTATAGTTTGCACACCAGCACGCCGAGCCTGCATCAATGCGGCACGAGACGCCAACCGCTCTTTTGTGAAGAAGACGCGTGACGCCCCCTCTCCGGCGGCGTTGCGTGTTTCGCCATAGTCCCCCTTCCCATGGGAGAGTATTGGCACGGCGGCTTCTGTCTGCTGCTGCACATGCATCGCGCACGACTCCGTACGCGCATCTTCGCCACTGCTCATCGCCTTCGTCTTGCTCAGCGTGCTGTTGCTTCCATGTGACCAGGCTTCCCAAGCAGGGGCTTTCAGATGCACCTCAGCACCAGACAGCGGCGACGACCTCTGCGCACGTGCGCTTCTGTGCCGAAAGCGGAAACGAAGAACGTCTGGCAGCACTTCCACCTCCTCTTCCACAAGGGGCACGTTCGAGACCTGCTGCTCTGACGGGCCTCCTTCCTCACCGTCTTTGTATTCCATGTGAGCATAGTCCGGCGAGAAGAAGAAATCGTTATCTGCCCACGGCGACGGAAGCGGCTCCACAAACTGCGTCGCCGCTGGGGAGGCGAACGTGACGTGACGTGCTGGTGTTCCCATAGTCACCTCCGCTGGTGGCTGCGCTGCGGGTGCCGGTGCAGATGATATCGGCTCGCTCCATATGTCATCGCCCTCGGCCACCACATGATAGGGCCGTTGCTTTGCAAGCGCTGCCGACGGGTCAACCGAGAGTGGCCTGTCAGGTTCGCTCTGGCTGTTGGGTGAGCCGTTGCCATCGCCGGAGTGGAAGTTGAGTCGCCTTGCATCTCGGGGAAGCGAGGGAGAGGCAGATGTGACGCTATGATTCGGCGCGCCAGCGGGCTGCTGCTGCTCTGCGCTGCCGAGAATCGACCAGCTGCCATTCGCTACGGCTTCTACAGTGGAGTTTGCCAGCAAACCATCTGGGCGCGTGCACGATGAGGTGGGCCCTGACAAATTCCCGTTTGTGGTGACGGTGTCAGACACCTGAGCAAGCCCGGCATGGGCGCCGCCGTTTTTGTGCACATCAGACTCGCTGAGAGGTGGAAGAGTGGCGGAGTTGGAGGAAGCCGTGGAGGTCACCGCGTCCCCGTATGTCTCCCACTGCACCGAAAGCGGCAGTGAAGAGCGGAAGACGCCGCTCCTGCAGCCGGTTCTACTCCCAGCACCATCACCACCTCCGCCAGCGCCGGCAACTTTCGCAGCAGTACCAAGTGGATGCGTTGCTGCAACGGAACCGTACATGTACTTCCCATTTTCGTTGTTTGAGCCAGTCGCGCTACAGCCTGGTGACTGCGGGAGGGGCAAGGAGCGAAAACTTGAGTCTTCTTCGGCAGTGGAGGTGCTGGAGAGGTGGTGCGCCGTAAAGGTTTTGTCCTTTAGCACTACGGCTGCAGGCGAGGGCTGGACTTCACTCCGTGCAGCTAGAACGCCGACACCGCTTCTGCTAACATGGCCGACATCGCTTAATGCATTGACTCGCTTGAAATCCTTCTCGCTTTCTTCCACGCTTGACGCTTCGAGCAACGCCGCGAGACTACTGTTGTTTCTGCCAGAGTTGACGTGGTCGTCTGCGACGGGGCTAAGGCGAACCGTCGGTGACCCCAGGACGTCAGCAGCTCTGCCTCTGTGGGGAGGACAGGTTAGGCTCTCCAAGGTGTTATGATTCTTTGCGTCCATGAGGTCAAGCGGGGGCGGCGTCAGAGACGCGGATTTGAACTGGCTCGGTGCACTGCAGTTCCCACCAAACTGCATCTGCAACTTGTTTTCGGTTCCGCTGTCAGTAGTCTGCGCAGCTCCCTCGCGACTGTTCTCAGTGGCCCCCGTTTCACAGTTATTGCACGTGGTAGTGGATGTTGGCGGGGGTGGAGCACTCATACCCTTGTTGAGGTCTAGCGGAGGCGAATGGGGCCGTGCGACCCTGGAGGAAATGGTTGCTGCAGCGTCACTTGATGTCATGGAGAGGAAGGTGGCCGCTCCACCCTCGACGGCCCGTTGCTTGCTCTGCATACCCACGCTAGCGCCACTACCGTTGCTGTCGCTACAGCTGAATCCCAGTGTTTGCAGGCGCGGTTGCTTTGTGTGCAGGTTTGCCAGAGCCTGGTGTGCCTTGTACAATGATACAGGTGCGAGGTCGCCAGAGATGTCGTTAACTGTGAAGGGGGTAATGCTCATCGTGTTGGCAAAAGTGTCGAAGGTGCCCTCAAGGAGTTTGTTGTGGTGCTGGCGCGAGGGTGACTTTCTCAGGTTGTCGACAGCCGCTGCACCGGCGCTGCTAGTTGCTACTTGAGTCGGTGTGGTGATAAGTTCGGCTGTGGTTTCAGCAGCGGAAGGGGTGTAGTTGAAAGAGGCACTTCTGCTTTGCGGCAGATCAGCCCAGTCACTGTGACAGTAAGCCGCAACAGGTTTGCATTTATCCTCATCGTCTGCGAGGTACGGCCGAGAGGTCGAGTTGCCGTTGTCGCCACCACCGCCGACACCAATGACGGAGAAGTCGATAATGCGGGGATTTGCACTGAGGACATCTTTGCCGAGCACCGTACCACCGATTTCGTGGTTCCGGCAACCCTCCCCTGTGCCTGCCTCCGCGGTGCCTCGCAGCGAGCCCATGACATCGCCGCCTTCGGTGGCGGATGGATCCACTGTCCTCATATCGCTTGGCAGGCCGTGTGTGTAGCCCGCGTCGTGCTCCGTGGACATGAAGGTAGAAGTGGAGTCTTCCTGTGAGGGTATCCGTGTTTTTTTCTCCCGTGCTGGCGAGGAGGGGTGTACTTGCACATCGACCGCTTTGCAAGCCGGACTGCAAGAACCTTGGAGAACGAGGGGGTTGCTATCATCCGGCGATGTCTGCAGCTGGGCAGCAGAGTCCAATGGCGGGTCAATAACTGCGCTTTGCATTCCTGTTGCGGCGTCAGTGAGCGCCCCCGCACCGAGTGGGATCTTATCGACGCACGCCGCAAACCCCACTGGCAGTAGATGATGTGGGGGTAAGTTTTTTTCTGGACTGAGGTCTGAAGATAGCGAGCTGGGAATGAGGTGGTTGATGGCCATGTTCGAGGCGCCATTCCGCGGCGCAGTTGCAGCCACAAATAGTTTGTCCCGTACCGTTGCCACAACTTTGGGACCAAGACAGAGCTGCCGTGTGGCAGGCACCGCCGCAGCTGCTGGAGTTGTCGGTGCCGTCGCAGGACTGTGAGCTCCCTGTGCGTCCCATGAATCTGGAGGAGGAGTCACACACCCTAACACACAAGAGGTGGCGCTAAGAGGCAGATTACGGGATGACACAGTGTTTAACGCCTCACCATAGGTGCTAGGCAGATGATGGGGTTCGGTAGTTGTAGCAGCGGGGGTATTCACCGTGCTACTGGTCACAGATGGCGACGGACTCGCTGCAGAAGAGGCCTCCGATCTCGGAGTCACCATAGGGAGCGGTGTCTGCTCCAATTTCAAACTACCGGCTGTGTGACTTGTTTGAGCATTGGCTCTGATACATACCACAGGTACTTGGCGAGGGTACGCCGGCTCTGCCGACTCGCCTGAGAAGCTTGCCGCGCTTGGCATACGATGATGCAGATGGCGCTCCCTCTTGCTGTCGTATGTACTCCTATTGTTTTTCCTTGATTTATTCGTGCCTTTGACTTGGCTGCGGTGCTGTCGTCGGTCGCTGCTTCTGCGAGCTGATTATGGGACCGCTGCATGTCAGCGGGACAACCAGATACACACACGCAGAAAACAAGGCACCGAGAATGGAAGAAAGGGTAGGGAGTTGAGCAGGCTGAGGGTGGTGGTGCACGAGACTGTCAGCGGTAAGGACGCTGGACTGTGTAAGCAGGTGGAGTGAACCACATAAAGGAGGGAGATGACGAACACAAAAGTCGAGCCAACGATGCACAGACCTCCGCCAGAAATTGAAGAGGGACGGGGGCGCACAAAGGCACGGGGGGGGGGGGGAGGCTGACGGATGCACGGATTGAGGAGCTCCTACACCCCAAGGATGCTTCACGCACACAATGCGGCTGAAGCGTACAAGTGTGCAAAGGTGTACCTCCGTTCTGGTCGACTGCGTGTGGGGGAGAAAGCGTTGGGAAAGGAGGAAGAGGGGTGGCGGAAGGGAGACAACGAAAACATGGGGCCCATTAGCGAGTCAGTCTATTCGCTTCGCTCGATCGGACTGCTGAGTGCGGTGTGTGTGTGTGTGTGTGTGTGCGATCGTGCGGCCTACACGAAGACGATACACCGACAGGAATGAAGTGCGTCGTTCACACAAGAGCATCAAAAGCGTATGTGTTCAGCTTGTGCGCACACGAGGGTGCGAAGGGATTTTGGATGGGCCGCGGGGCTTCCTCTGAGGGCACGCACAGTGGTCACCACAAGATGAGACCACAGGGTCACGGGCCCTTGATCCCAGTTAATGAAAACTAGAAGGAGCATTGAGGTAGAGAATGAGCACCTCGCCTTGGTTGAGCAACGAACCTTCGATCATTCTCCGATCGCGTCGAACCGTTACGTCCCAAGAAAAGCCTTCAAAAGATGCACACAAAATAAGCAACCCAAAGCGCGCACACACACACGCACCGACATGATCGTACCGCAAGGGCTCGTGCACACCGACGCGCTGGCTTTGGGGGGGGGGGGGGGAGGGAGGGAGGGAGGGAGGGAGGGGAGAGGAGAGATGGTCCTCAGCATTCCCTGACCAAGATATGCCTTCCTCTTACTAGAGGGTGTGGCGGTGGTGGTAGGAACTCGAGGAGGAGGAGCGTGCAGCGCCGTCTGAAGGCGGCGCCCGAGACTGCAATAAAAGAGAAAAATACACGTAAATAGAGTTGATCGATGCTGAGTTGGCAAATGCGTTCGCTTCGACGCAGTGCGGTATGCTACCGCGATAACGCATGCAATGAGTGTTAATATGCTCATATCGCTCACCTTCTTCATTCATTTTATTCTCGCAATGTGCAAAGATGTGCTGCCGTTACCCACGTCATAGCAGCTCCCGTGTGAGCAGCTGTTCGTGCAACGGCCTTTTAGGCCTCGCCAACGCCCCCATTCCCACTTAGTCAGGACATTCGACAGTAGCGTGCGTGTAGCAGGGGATGGAGGAGATGGGGAGGCGTCTCTCACTGTGGTGTTCCTTGGAACGAAAGAGGGGAAGGAGGTGAGCGAGATGACAGAAGACGTACCTGAACTGATGCTGGCTGACAACCGAGGTGCTACGTGATCTCGCCGAAAAAAGGAAAAAGAAGAGGAAGCTACAGACACACGCTGTGACATTTCCGTTTCCTTCCGAGCCTCCGGTGAGAGGCGCCTGGGCAGAAGTCGGCGCTGAAGAGAGGACTCACTCCGCCACACAACAAGCAAAGACATGCAGCAAGATGGGAGGAGGCGCTGGAAGACCAATCCCAGCGACATCCACTCTCGTCACGTCCGATCTGGGACCAGGGAACAGAGTTGAGATGTACACAAAAAGATAAATGATGTTACAAGTTGAGCTGCAGATTCGCGCTCGGCAGCTGCTCTCCTCTCCTCACCATCTGTCTTGCGTGCGAATCCTTGTCTTTTCCTTAGCCTGGTTGGATTCGTGTGGTGCCTTCGCCAAAGCTGCCACGCATCGTACATGTGTACACACCCATACCGTTCATGAGCAATCGCCACATCGCTTCGTCTATGATCATTAAAGGACCTCCCCCGCATCCATTGGTTCAGAGGGATAACGGAGGACAAGCAGGCCCCCGCGCACTCTTTCTTTACCGCGTAGAGTGTGAGAAAAAAGGGGGAGAAAGAGATGAAGAAACCTTTGCGCAGCGACATGATTGGCGGGTCGCTTGATGCACGTGCGCGCGTGGGCAAAGAGGAAGATGGCAGCAAAAAAGGCGAAGACACAAACACATAAAAACGAAACGTGATGCACCGAAGTATGAGCAGATGGTAAAGACACAACAGCGAGCGGAATCAGATCAAGTGGTCACACACGTAAGACAAGAAGCACGCGAAAGAGGGCCCGCGCTGTAATAATCGCGCGACTGGGTACGGAAGGTGAGGTGAAGGGGTGCCAAGAACGTGATGTATATTCGCTGGTGCACCGGAGCGCCGAATGCCCTTTTCAGCTTGCCGCCACATTGGTGATAAGACATATTTCGCTGCGTCTTCGCTACGCTCACGAGTCTCTGCTATCCGTGAAGCAGACTTTTGATCAGTGCCAGACATCACCTCACTAGCGGCAACGAGAGTAACATCGCCGGGGCTGATCACACAGAAAGCCAGCATCTTTGATGTCTGCGTGGGATCTCTCCCACAAAGAAAAACACTTCTCGCGAGATGGGATGTGACACATTCTTGTACCCCTCCCCCCAGCACGTGCACCTGCACCTATTTGGTGTGGGGGCCCTCTCTTGTTGCGCGACCTGTGTAGTCAGCGCCATCCGCTCAAAGCCACTGGGAGTGAGCAACAAAATGGTCCTGTAAAAAAAAAAAAGAAACAAAAGAATTTACATAGCATGATAACGGGGCAGGGAAAACGTACCGTACAGGATGGAGCACTGAAAGACAGAGAACTTTGTGGCCGCAAGTGTGGGTGCCACACAGGTCTCATGTGTTTCAGCAAAGGGGGCAGGGGTGGAAGAAGATGTAAAACGGCTCCAACGACAGCAAGAGAGAAATGTGTAGAGGGTGAGACGGTTGGGTGATGTTTCAGAAACGTTTGTTTTCGGAGGAGGAGTGGTGGTGACGACGACCTTAGGAGGGCGGCGCATGTCCACCACTTTCACCAGGGATTCATTACTTGCACGCAGACCTGAGTAGAAGGGGAGGGAAGGGTGTGTGACAGGGTTACGTTCCAGTCCCGTTTACTTGCACCCCCATGACTTCGTGTCAGTATTGCCGAACCACCCTTTTCATGTGCACGTATTCATTTTGTGCGTCGTTTTGTTCAACACTGGTTCAAAATTCACTCACAATGTTAGTGGCATGCTCTAACCTCGCACAACTGTGCTGTACGTACCAAGACATACAGGCATTCCCTTCGCCCACCACACATCGCCACACACAGGTGCTGCGTGCAACGCAAATATTGCGGAGCTAGACAAGAGGAAAGACTAGAAGTAAAGAGGAAGAGAGAAAGAGAGGATGCAAAAAAAAAAAGAAAGACTTGTCTGCATGCACATACGGCCGTTCCACCGGTGTCAGTCGGAGCATTGCAATACAAGAGATGAGTGTCGGGTGGCGGTGGTGGTTCCGACTGGCTTCCTCAGCTACTGCACTGGCGTTCACCTGTTATTCAGAACGCACTCACCATTGCGGCTGAGCACCATGCGCAGCCGCTGCATCAGCTGCTGCTTCTCCGCGTGTGCTGAGGAGAAGTTTGTTGGGAAGGACTGCCGCTCTCCGTCATCGCGCTCCGATGGCTGCTGCCCATTGGTGAGAGCCCTCTTTCCCCCAGCCGAGTGCATCTGATGTGCTCCTAGTACTTCTTCATCTCGGCTGCAGCCTTCAATGTCGTTTTTCGTGAGTGCTGGCGGACTTCTTGCAGACCGTGCCGACGACGTGGGAACAAGTAATGAGGATGGGCTGTGCTGCTCGTTGGCGACGAACGATGCCGCTATCATCTCTTTGGTGTATGTACGGGAAGAGTTGTTGCTCACCGTCGTGCAACTGCCTGTATCCCACCTGTGGCTGGCACTCAGGCCCCCAGATGCCCTTGCTGTGGACATGATAGCGGCTCGGTTGCTGCTGCCAAGACATCGGTGAGCACAGCACGTTTCCTTCAGCGTGTGATCAAACCTGGGAGGCTCCATGCTGCCCCCATCCTCATCGCTGCAGGTGTCCTTGGGGTGCACAGTCCCACGCGACACACTGTGAGAAGTGGCTGCTTCGCTGACGATGTCCTTGCTTGACGTGGTGTACGGGCACGCTGAGGCGGCGGCCCTGGAAAGTCGAATGAAGCCCCACGAGTCGTCGAATGCCACACCACCAGGCCCATCCCCACGCTTGCCACCGTTCTTGAGATCAGACGACCTTTCACTATGCTGCACGTTTGCGGATCCGTCAATGGTGTCGTCTGTCGTTGTTGTGTTTGGAAACGGTGTAGGAGAGCCTGATGTCTGCTGGTGCTGCAGCGGTCGCTGGGACCCAGGAGCATGTGCTGACACTGGCACCCTGGTGCTGTCCGCTGCAGAGTGTTTCTCTTGCACCCTTCCTACGCTCCACGCAGCGTCGTCGGGAAAGGGTGACTGCCGTCCCAGAGAAACCGCGGATGGCACCGCCAACGCCGTGACGGATGATTTCCCAGAGACGGAGCGCGCCAACACCTCTCGTAGGCGGTGCATCAGCTTCTCCTTCTCTGGGTTCTTTGCCAACGCAGTCGTTGCCACTGCCACTGATGCTGCAGCCATGCTAGCTGACGTTCTGGGGTGCGGCGGAGCTGAGCCACGCTGTGCTTGTTGGCGGTACGCGATTGAATCTGTGCCGTCGCCACCGCCGGCACTGAGGCGATGATTGACCAGCGGCTCCGACGCCGCACTCTGCAGGGGGGCGACTACAGCTGTAAAAGACGCTGACGGACCAAGTCCTGAGTGCTGTGGAGGAGAGGGAATGTACTCGACCCGCGGCACTACTCTACCCGCTTCTTTCACGCCGTGCTGTCGGGGCACTGGGGAAATTGGAAGAGGGGAACTCAAGATACCGAACGAGTGGGACAGTGGCTTATCAAGCTTCACGTCTGTCATCGCCTTGTTGCCACCCGCTTCCGCTTCGACGCTACTCGAGTTCAATGGCGATAGCTGCACTTGCCTACGTGTAGCGGCAGACAAGACCGGCGCAGGAGAGGTCGTCGTGGAGGGGCCAATGCTGGGTAGAAAAGCCAACGGAAAGCTTAACTTGGGGTCGACACGAGGTGGTGGCGCTTCCACAGCAAGCGGGGCCGAAACTGCTCCACTGCTGCCTTTTTCTACATTTCGCATTGTGGTAGCGGGTGAGACAACCACAGCGCCGTTGGCACCGTCCGGCAGCGGACATCCCAACGCCGCTTCGCTCATGAAAGACGCCACATTGCTGTTCTGGCGGCTCTCCGTGACTGGCTGCACGAGAGTTCCCACCTCACCCCAGGGGTTATGTGGGACAGCGGTGCGAGTGGCACCCATACCCGCATCGGAAACACAGGATGTAGAAGCAAATGCGTTCGACACCGTAGGGTGAGTGCTGGCGCTGCGACTGAAACCATCGCCTGACGCGTAGAGGCCGTTGCACGCGTCCTCCCTCGTGTAGTGTTCCGGAAGATTCGGCGGTGTGGGGGGCGACTTCATTGCCAAGCTCTCGCCGTGCTCCCTGCTCCTCGTGCCGTTACTGCCGCCACACCCAGAGTCGATGATAGCTACGATGGGGGCACTGCCACTATCGACACTGCAGCTATCCACACCAGTGGCATCGCCGCTGTACATGAGAGAGGTGATGTTGCCTTTTTTGTTTCCGCCAGCCCCAACGTCGGTGGCTATGGGCGGCGAAGAAGACGAGTGCGCAGCATGCGGCGTGGTTGTGTGCTGTGATTGGTATAGGATGCCCACGTCATCTTCGTTGTTGGCAGTGCGCACACTCCTACTGTCCTGCGCGCTAAGCTGCTGGCAGGGGGCACCGAGGCGACAAGGGGAAGAGTCCGACATGGTATGCTCCTGGCTGCTCTTCAGAGAAATACCCTGAAAAGTTGAAGTCGCCGCTGCTACGGGGCAACTACTCGCTACAGGGCACACGTTCGCCGCTCCGCTGCCGCGCTGCGCCTCGCATGGGGTTTCTAGTTCTTCCCACCCGCTGCGGAGTGGCCCACTTGAGTAAACACTGACATTGTTGCTTGCTTCTTCGTGTCGGTTCACGACGTCGTCGTCACAGTTTGAAATGCCGATCATTACAGACGCGGACGCAGACCCGCTGCTGATGCGGCGGCCCTGGTCTACGCGTTCAGTTCCCACCATACGACTGTGTAGTGGTGCCGAAAAAGCCGCTCGATCACTTTCTTTTCCAGCTGCCGCTGCAGCCGCGGTGATCTCTGCGCCTTCCTGCACTTCAGCGGGGAGTCGCACGCCACACGTTTCGAGGTAGCGCTCCAAGTTGCCGAGAAGTTCTTTGACATGATTCATGTACTGAACCTCGGTGGAGCGGTAGTGCTGATTCTCGCCACGCCGCAGCTCATCGTATGCACGTTGCAGGATGTAGTTGATGGATGTCGGGCCTGTGTAAGCGTACGCCATTACTCCTGCGCACGCGTGAAGGATATGAGAGGCAAAATAAGAGAGAGGAGGCGAGTTGGATCCAGGTGCGCTTGTGAGTACACGCAGGAAATGTCAAGGACACAAACACCGGAGCACGAGTACGGCCCAAATGTTTTCCGAGCACCGTCCACTATGTCGTTGATGAGAAGAGCAACAGAACGAACCGACAAAAAAAGTGCTGGTACGGAAGTGTCCAAGAATGGAAAGGGAGCCAGTGAGACGGGCTAGAAAAAATCATACACGAGTAACACACACACACACACACAGATGAGGAAGAAATCTACACGTCTAGAAGCGCTGTGTACCCTCTTCTCACGTTACTCCGTCTCCCCTGCTCCGTTTTTATTATTATTAGCCCTGTTTCGTTTCCGAATGTATGAACATGCCAATACCTCCACTATCACAACGGAAAAAGGGAGAGTGGACGGGATGACGAAGAAGCCGGCAAAACGCACGCTTCCTTCCCAAGGGCGCAAGGCTACGAGGAAGACAACCGACAAAACACATACGCCCACCCACACGCACACCAGCAAGAAGTATAAAGGCGAAGGAGAGGGAAAAACGGACTATCAAAAAGTTAAGGGGGGGAGGGGGAGGGTGAAAGATGTGGAAAAAAAAGTCTCATTCGGAGTAGCGGGCACCAGTTGCTTCTGGAGGCGTCTCGTACAGGCCTGTGATGAACGACGAAAAAAAAAAATATATATTTTTGCCGGTGCGTGGGTGGGGTGGGGGAGGGATGGATAGAAGTGAGAAAGCGGAGGTGTGTGTGTGTGTGTGTGGGAGGGAGGGAGGGAGGGAGGGAGGGGCGAAGGGAAGAGGACCCACGGAGACACCCCCCACAGACCTACAAGCCCATAAATACACAGCTTCAAGCGCGCGACGTGTTGTGCGAGCCCCCCTGCCAACACCACAGACACCAAGAGGCCCAACAAGCAAGAACAGCAAGCCTAGCCTTCAGAGGATCGAAGAAAAGCCAATGCACACACACACGCACGTGCACACACAGAAGAACAAATATATAAAAGCAACAAGAACAATCCGTCGAGAGAAGCAGGCTAAACAAGAAGGGAAAGACCAGTGCGATGATGCCGAGGAAACCTAGGGCTTGCTTCCGGGATTGTTACGTTATGTGTGTGTGTGTGTGTAGTATGGTGGTGATGTGGACTGCGGGGGAGACGGCGTGACAAGCGTGCGTATGTGTAGAAGTGAATACGAATGGAAAGGCATACAGAGGAAGAGCACGGAGGCAGCCACACCCCGGCACCATGCAGTAGATGGTTAAAAAAAAAAAGAGGAAGTGAGGAGAAAATATGTGGCGCAGGAGGGCGTTGACCGGCTTCTAGCCTCGCATGTAGCGACTGGAACACAGGTATCCTCTCGAAAAGATGATTAGTAGTGGAGCAAAGGGCGAGGCGGATGGTGAGGAATAGGAACGAGCCCTTTTGCCTTTGCAAACCAGCTGTGGACTCCTACGTGGGAAACGGTGCGCGGGAGCCGGAGAGAGGGGGAGGAGGGGAAGGGGGGGGGGGGGAACGTTTGCCACCGCGCTTCTTTCGAGTGTATAAGTCACTTGTGTGAGCTCGTTAGTACAAATGAGGCAGAGGGAGACAATCATGACGAGGTCTCCTGTTTTCTTGGGGTCGGGAGCAGTCGTCACACACACGCGCGCGCACACACACACAGACAGGGTCACCAAACACGCCTCTGTTTTCTCTAGTTCTTTCGCCGAGCCAAAGCGCAGCAAAACAACAACAGAGGGAACAAGAGATACGGCGAGGGGTAAGCGTCCTCCTCTACACCGGGGTGTGCTTTGCTGCACCACCTGGAAGAGTTAGGGATAGGTGCTGAGAGAGGGAGCGGCAAGCGATCAAGAGGAGGAATAGAGTCCGAGGCACACCCAACAAGAAAATCGAAACGGTACACCTCCGAGGTGAGCGGAAACCAGGAAACAAAAAAAGAGGGAAGAGGGTAGAGGTGCAGCTTCACGAACGACTAGAAGGCAACATATGTATTCCAGTTTGTTTTGAACATATGATGCGTGCAGAGATAAAGCAAACGAGTGAGTGATAGATGAATGAGTTGAATGATTGAGATATATGATTTGCTTGTTCAGGGACAGGGGCGGAGGCGGGGCTCTCTGTGCACGTATGATGGGTGCCTGTGTGCGACAACGAAGCCACAGCCTCTCCGAATCGCCTCAAGAAGATACGCCTGCGGGAGGAGAGTGAGTGCAAGAGAATAAAGACAGAAACTTCAGGAACACGCACAAAGAGCTAATCCCCTCTTGCTACGAGCGCAGGAGACGAACGGCAACAGAGAAGTGGGGAGAGGGCGAAAGGAAAAAAAAATATAGAAGCAATTCGGCGGTGAGCATGCGAGCATATGCGATCTCCGAAGCAAAATGTGGACTGACCGGTCGCCTTGGATCAGGGAACCCGAGGTAGGGGGAGGGAGGAGAAGCAAAGAGGCGGACGCGCAACCACAAGCACGGAAGGGAAATATACACGCCAAGTCAGTTCCTCCTTTTTTTTTCTTCTGTTTGTGCCCATTGATTTGTACGCTTGAGTTCATCGTGAGCGGATTTGCATGCCGCTAACATAGAAGCCACTATCCACATAACTGCGTTTACGTCAACACCCTCCGTGCCAGAGCTGTTTCACCCTCTTCTTCGTAGGCCGCGCGTGTCACGACCATGCTGCTCGCAAACGACGATATCTGCGCCACGTAGCTGGCCCCCATCCACGCCGCGTAGGCGCGTTGCTCTGGGGCTGACACGCAGATGCGTTGATTCGAGGAGCGGCCGGTGGATGACGCCGCACTTCCGCGGATACGCTGCTGTATTTCGCTGAAGAAACGGTACCCGAAGCCTGAGCTGCAAGTCGCACCACCCGTCACGACAACGTTTCCAAGTAGCTGCGGCTGCAGTTCCACCGGAGCAGCGGCCACCGCATCCAGCACCATGTCAACCACGCCGCGGCCCTCACTCCCTATAAGGACTGGGTAGAAGAGAACTTCGGACGCTTGTGCGGCCTCCGCGGCGCCGATTTCCAGAAACCTTCCATCGGGGAGAGTGAAGGGGTGCGAGGACGGGGTGCTGCCATCCACTGCACCACTACCGCCAAGTCTGTTGTGTTGTGTGCGCTGAGCAGCAGCAATCAGAGCCGAATTCAGCTCGTCGAGAGAGGGAGTGGCAGCGGTGCTGGAGCCTGTCGTGGCGAGGGAGGATTTTGCAGAGAGAATCGGCGTGGCAGACACGTTGCAGCACACCTCCTTGATGGTATAAACAAGTTCGCGCTCTTGCTGGGTGCCGGCGCCAGCACCGTTACTCAAGCCGTTTGCTGCGGTGCCCAAGAGCGATGGCGGTGCCGATCGCCGGAAAGCCGGCGTCACCGCTGCTGGGCCAAGCACGCCGCTTTGGTACAGCAAACGTGTCAAGTACGACGTGACAGCTCCCCCTGTTGCACCGTCCGCCTCTCGCTGGAGGCACTGTGGCAGAACATAGCCGTCGGCCGCTGCTGCCGTGCTCACCGCAGCGTCGCCAACGTCGACCACGATGCCAGTTGTTTTCCCAGTGGCATACAGGGCAAGCAGTGGCCCTACTCCGCAGAACACACCGGCCGCACGAGGACCCACGCGCTGCTGCTGATCGCTGTCGCTCAGGATAGCTTCATGATCGGGGCCTTCAAAGAGGAGTTCCGCCAACCTGGCCCGCTGGGGTCGAGACGCAAAGGGGCTCTCGACAAGTGAGTAGATGACATCGTCGCCCTCGAAGGGCTGCCGCACCACCAGAGACGACGAAGGAGGAACTAGAGCATTCTGAACACTCTGCCGCAACAAAGGTTGCGCACCCACCCAGTCCATGATGACACCTCCATGTTGTATGGGCCGACTGAGCCGCAGCACGCCACGCTGAGATACAGCGTCGTGTCCCACTACATAACAGCTCGTGTTGCTGCTGCTACTCTGAATGGGAGACGAAGACGCCTGTGGTAGACAGCGCGGGTATTTTGGAATGCCTACAAGAGCAGGTGTGAGATGCGGCGTTGTAGCGGTGTGCAGGCCCGACTTAATGGTCCGGCTACCCAAATCGAGAATGAGCACCGGCATCGAGGAGGCGCCTCCTCGACTAAGCGCTGGGGACAACGTAGATGATGCGGTGCCGTAAAGCTCCTGTGACTGCATTTCGGACTTTCTTTGCGACGACAGTACGCACAGAAAAAAGAAAGGGATGAAGCGCAGGCGACACGTGCATGGCGACACGCAGCAGAGCGGCTTCTCGGGTCCCAGGTGGCGTAGAAGAGGGAAAGAAAGAAAGAAAAAATGAAGTTGATTGTACACATCGAAAACCGTCCCGGATGTGGATACGATGTAGAGAAGGAAGAATGAAGCACAACCAGAAGAGGGGGAAAGATGTGTGTGTGTGTGTGTGAGGGGGAGAAAACGCTGCATGCAGACATCGACTAACGTTAGATCGACGGGAAAACGACTCGACCACAGTGCGACATGCACCCCCTTTTTTTTTTTTTGCGTGGTACGCGTCTGCGAAAGGGCCAATGACAAAGCCTATAGAATCACACAGAGGATGGCAATGTTGACATCCCTGGCGGCTCTGTTTCTGTGCGCATACCTGCCACTGCTCAACGATGGACGCACCAAGATCGCCACCACAGCTGAAGTACCAGAACAAACACATGGTTTCACAGACGCAGACGGAGGAAGACATAGAGCCTCGAAGAGAAAGGGAAAGAAAAAGAATAGCAGCGCAAGGCACACTGGCTAAGCGCAGTTGCCAGAAGTCATCAGGACTGCCTTGTCCAAGACCTGAGAGTGGCTTCTCATCGAAACAGAGAGCCTGCACACAGACCTCCACGAAGGCGTCACCTGTCGTACGTGTGCAGAGAAGCGATTGTGGATGGAGGCGGGGAGGAGGAGGAGGAGGAGGAGAGCGGGGGCAGCTTTGTTCGTGTATTTGTGTATGCGCAGCTGACGCCATCTATCGCGTTTTAAGTGTGTGTATCAGCGCAACACGACCGCACTCACTTCGCTCTTGCCCAGAGCCTCCAGGTGGTTCGTTGAAGCACTGTTGCCACGCATTTGCTCATCCTACCGGAGGGATCGTGCCAAACATCGGTAAGACGAGTAGATCGCTGTTGGGATGGCAGCCGCAATGGCTGACACGTGGACCCGCGCGCTCGAGTCGCTCATCACCATCGCCACGTGCCCCTCGTCATGGTAATCTTTACTGTCGCTGGCACTGCAGACGACGCCACTCAAGGCATCTGCAGCTTTTACAGGCCAAAGGCAGACGAGACGCCGATTAGTGCCAGAGGAGAGGAAATTGAGCAAGCAGCAGGCCGAGTCTCTGAGGTTAGAGCTGCTGGGTACTGGAGTGCCAAGATAAAGGGTTTGCTCTTCAGCCGCCGCCTTGACGTTAGCGCTGTCTGCAGCGCTCAAAACGCCACCTAGGTAGGCGCGCCGTTGTTGCGAGTTCTGTGCGGCCCCTCTGGCGTTTGCTACAGATATTCCTCCTTTCTATCTTCATCTTCCCCACTCCGCTCGCAGTCGCGTTCCTGACCCTCACGGCTGTGAAGAGGGCGTGAGCGGGCGTGGACGAGATCGAGTGTGACGAGGTACGTAACATGATTTGCTGCTGCTTACTCATGTGATGAGCCCCCTCAACTGCTGAGGCACCACCTCTGTTTTCGCCTTCCCTCGAAAAGTATGAAACTCCATTTGAAACACTGGGGCGTTCGTGGCGCTGCCGATGTTACTGTAGCCCACTCCTCGCGTGTTCTGAACCCGCTGCAGGCGCTCTTCCAGCAGTACTACATTGCGTGCTGTCTCCTCAGAGGTGATACCGTAGACCTCCTCCAAGTGAAGGTGCTGCGCCTTCACTTGCTTCAGCGCCTTTCGCAGCTGTGAAATGCGGTCCAACAGACCCCGCTACGGCGCTGAGACTCTGGTGACTTCGCTGTCTCTCCCGACTGCTGCCTCGCGAAGGGTGCTGGTGTTGGATATTACACTGCCAGGCGTGAGCGTTGACGGTGGATGATGCCACCGTTCTGCCGAGGCACCGCTGGCCCGCTGCGCTTCCGTCTCTACACGTGCGCGCATCGCCAAGAGCACGCAGTCCGCATTCTGCATGAGTTGGCTCATCTGCTCAATGACGTGCTGCTGTGTGATGACTTTCGCTTGAGACTCAGTAACACTGTCAGGCAGTGATGTGATGGCCCCACCGACGCTGCTGCGCCTGCGCCGTTGCCAAGGCTCCCACCAGCGACACCACTCCCCCGTTGCCCAGAGCATTCGTCAGCCGCTTGTTCGTTTTCAAGGCCTCTACAGTGGCCACGAGCTCTAACCCCTGCTCCTGCTGCACCTTTACCATTTTGCAGAGCGTATGAACGATATTGTTGCCCTTTGAACTATCGCACCGCAGAAAAGATGGCGGCGCGCTCGATGAGGACTTCTTCACATGACGGACAATCCGCCGCGTCTTGCTGTTGCCAAGGTGAGAGAGCTGTGCCCGTGAAAGTGGTGTCGGTGTGCAGTGCCTGCTGCAGTGGCGAGCGCTTCTGCGACTGCCCATCGATACTCGAACTGGTGTGAATCAGTTCTTCTTGCCACTTCTCGATAATGTTGCGCAGACGCATGACGAATGCTCCGTGAGACGGAAAACAGTAAGGCGGAGAGTTGCGTCGCCGAGAGCTCAGCGGTGCAGAGTGAGTTGCCCTTTGCGTGCTCCGCCTGATCACCCGTGCAGCGATGAGCGTCAGCAGGGAGCCGATGAATTCGACGGGGCATGCTCGCAAGCGGATCACACAGTACATCAGGTTGGCCTGGCGCACTGGTATAGAATCGCTTCCAGAAAGTTTTCTCAAGCACCCGAGGGGGTGGAAAAAGGCGCACCGGTGGCTGCTGCGCCGCTGCCTCTGATGCTGTGATGCACGGATGAGGAGAGTCGAAGTGCTTGCAACTAGATTTGAGTCGCGGTGGGAAAGCGTGACTGGGGGCGGGGTGTAGCAGCTGGAAGGCCTGTTGAGGTACCCCTGTACCCCTGATGCTTGGCGTTGTGTCACACCATGCTGCGGCACATACACTAGTGATTACCTGCGGGGGCGGGTAGCGTATCGTATAGTTGCCATACGCATCGGATGTGGGACGTTGACTACCGTTGCTGGCGTCACGTGCCGGTAACCATGTCCTGCAGGTGTACTGGGGCGCGATCGTTATGCACGGCCGCCAATGCAATGTAAACACGATGATGTGGCTGCGCCACCGCATGGTAACGCAGCTCTAGATGACTACGGTGCTTCTGAGCATAGGACGTGTGAGAGGGAAGGGGGGGGGTCTATGCCACAGACATCCCACCCACACACATGCGAGCAGCACTGAGTCAGGCTGAGGGAGCAATGAGACATTTGGACAAGAGAGTAAACCCACAACAAACAGACGGGCTGATGAAGTCACCTACACGGCGAACAGTGAGGGCGCGAGTGGAAGCGTGGAATCTCACGGGGGCGGAAAGACGCATGCACACAATGAGGGGGGATACGAAGAGGCTATCGCGCTGCATGGTACACAGTGGAAAACAAAACGGCTGCGACAGAGATGCGAGTCGCGGCGGTGTACCGAGGAGCCGCTACACAAGGAGCACAAGAAAACGGCCACGCTTCCACTCGTGTATGTCTGCGCGGGTGCTGCTGTCGCTCACCTCTACAAGGTTACCTCGCTTGCTCTTTTTGTGGAGCCTAGTGCGCAGGCGCTGGGGGAAGGGGGAGGGGGAGCTAAAGACAAGGGGCAGAAAGAGAGGATTGCAGCTGCACCTGTTCATAAACCGGAAAAATAAAATCAGGAGATGCTCCTGCGGATCCTGTGCCACAGACTCGATCGACATCGCCACCGAACCCCTTTCTACACCTTCGATGCACCCATTCAACGCACGTCGCGCGGGTGCGCTGTCATTCTAGCAGTAGAAGTGTGACTGCATGGGTATCAGCGTGCATGCTATCTGATTGCTGCTTCCTCTCAGACTATCGGTTTCGCATTCATACCTGTGAAGAACTGGACACACACACACACACACACATACACGCGTCCGAATACATGCACTGCCGAACATTTATGTGTGTGTGTGTGTGTCACAGGGAAGTAAATGCGTCTCTCACGCGCATGCTACTCACCCGCAACACACATAGCGACCTTAATTGCCGTTGCTTCCGATGCAAGAACGCTCAGCAGGCCAGTGGCCTAGGCGTACATAGATGCGTGTCCTCGAGAACGCCACGATAACGACATCCGGATTAAAAACTTACGATATTGATCGAGAGAGAGAGAGAGCGCTTGTACGCATAGTTCCACCATCCCACCCGGAGGAGAGGAGCAGGGAGGTGAGGAGCAAGGCTTCCACTACGCATTCGCCGATACAAGAGCGTTCCATGTCACCGTAGACGCACCATCTATGCACGCATTCCTCTCCCGCCCCAGTTCTTTCGCTCCCTTACCAAGAGTTGGCGATGCGCAGCTGAAGTGTCTCACAAGGGCAGACCACTACACGGCGCCATTTGAGGATTCGGTCTTGTGGCTCCGCGCGTCTGCTCCGGCACCGTCGCCCCCCTGCTGGGATTGCTGTTGCGACATGGTCACAAACTGCTGCCACAGGCAAGCTAAGCGGGTGACCTCGACCACGGACAAGTCCAGCACTGTCATCGCGCCGTCCATCCGTAGCTCCTGCAGCATGTACTGCACCAACTCGGCAGGTGCAAATCGGGAGAGCGCCTTGTGCACAGTGGCAGCGCGCAGTCCCGGCTTCATGAGCAGGTTGGTAAAGTGAATCAGAGTGGAGGCATCGAGGCCTTGTGCGAGCGGCACAGAACGCGGCTCCAGCGTCAGCATCGCGCCTTCCACCTCTGTGTGCGGGTAATAGGTCTTCTCTACAAAGGTCTGCTTGAGGCGAACGTGAAAGAAGCACTGGCAGAGCACAGAGAGGCGGCTGAACTCCACAGACCCAGCCGGTGCCAGAATACGCTCAGCCACCTCGCGCTGGGTGAAGACGTGCATTGGCACACGGCCAAAGGCGAAGAGCCCGCGGTGCTGCGAACAGTCTGCTGCGTAACGCATCAGCAGCTCGGTGATAATCTCAAAAGGCAGGTTCGCAATCACCTCGACCTTCGCATGACCGTTGGCCCACCAGTGATTTGTCACATCGAAGGCAGGGTTAGGCGATGCCGCTGCTTCCGGGGCTGCAGCGCCTCCAACACCTCTGCGGTGTGTGTCGTCGCTGTGCTGGTAGGGATGCCGCGCGCGGCGCTGACGCAGCAGTCGTTCACGTTGAGCCGAGCGCAATGGCGCGCCTTCGTAACCCTCCGCGTCGTTCTCACCGGCTTCGTCGGTAAAGGTTGCTCTCTGGGGTTCACTGCTTGAAGCGGTGCCGGCTTCCGAGTTGGCCGCCTGAGTCCCGTATCCAGGAGTGGGTGGACGTCTTATGTTGGCCTTTACGAAACGCGGAAAGGTTGCTTTCAGAAGCTCCAGCTCGTCCACCTTGAGCACGTCCGCTGTCACCCATTGAAACTTATTGTTTGTGTAATTACGGATCTGCTCCAGGTGTGGGTTGAAGCGCTCGTCCACCTCTATCCCGAGGACGCCAACGCAAGGCCGTGTCAGGAGACTCCGTGTGAGTGACCCGACGCCGGGCCCCAACTCTACCAGCACCTTGTCCGGCGTCGTGAGCGTTGTGCGACTAAGATAGCTGACGAGCTGATGAGTGAGCTTGAGGTTTAACATGAAGCGTTGGTCGTACTTGGAAAGGAACCCGGCATGTGGCACTTTGTACAGTTGTTTGATACCCTCTGCCTTGACGCGTGGCCCGCCCGGGCAGCGCAGCGGCGGGAGCACAACTGGCGCCGCCGACTGCGGCGACGACGAAGCCGAAGCGCCACGCATCACAGAACCGCTGATATCGTATGTGGTAGTGGAGCTCTGCGTCGCCGAGGGGCGTCGTGACGTCCGCTGCTGCTGTGCTGCTACCTTGCTCCATTTCGCCTCGATGCGGGAGCGACACAACCGTGGAGACGTGGAAATAAGCCCCACACCGAATCCTCGCTTGCTCGCGGAGAGGGGCACTGTCCATGACCAGTGCCTTTGGCCCCACACGAGTGCACGCCACATCGTGCCCGTTGAAAGCAGTGCAAGCACAGATTGACGCGGGTCGTGAGAGAAGATGGGCGGAGATGTGTGTGCGTGTGCCTGTGGCGGAGGGAGGGGCTGTTGTGCACGGCGCACAGAAGAATAAAAAAAGCGGAATAAAAGGTGAAGGAGAGCGGTGAGGAGCACGGGGAAGAAGGGGGCGAATCGACGACGAAGAAGAGAGTGGGGTGGAGCACGCGCTGTTCCTCCGCTGAAAACGTGCCTGCTTCCCTCTCTCATGCAAAGCAAGTGAAACCTCATCCTACCACCAGCTGGTCACAGGCCCCGCACAGCGCGTGGTGCAAAGCAGAGGGGGACACGCGCTCCAGCACTGCATCAACTCAGTCATCGGAGCACGGCCTCTGCTTCACACTCTCTGCTCACTCTCCGTTCTGCAGGGCGCACCACATAGCTGTTCCTGTCATATCAGTCACAACTTCGTGCATCCGCCTCTGAGTGACGACAACCAGCTTTCCCACACCGGCGGGCAGTGGTGAGGGCTGGGCGCGATACGGTGGAGTCAGGCTGACACTTTACCTATCCCATGGATGATACAAACGTGTACACAGCCACAGGTCTCTCCGGCGTATCGCCGGCCGGAACCTGTCTGGCATGAGTGAATCGCACAACCCTCTCCCTATCCTTTAGGTCATAGCTGCTTGACCCTGCCAGTACCACATGTAGCTCGGCATTTGGCAGGAAGAGGGGGACTGCTTGACATCCCCCACAGATCGAGGTACTGGACCCTGGAGGTGTCACAGTCATTTGTCTTCCGTCATCCATGGGTGTCCTCAGAGCAGCTGGCAGTAAGGGCGTGATGACGACGGGAGTGGCTTGCGTAGGGATGCCGAGTCGTGTGCGGGGTGACGCTGAGGAGAGGCAAGCCAGCAAGGAGACTACGCAGGCTGCGATGGGATGAAAAACATGCACATGACAGACCCTTCCTCACTATGCAGAGTGCGTGTGCGTTGACGGCATCGGGTGTTTTCTTCTTCTTATTCTCTGTTGGGTAACACAGACGAGGATGATAGGAGCAAGGCGGCATACGAGGGAAGGAAGCAACAACAACAACAAAAAAAAAACAAAAAAAAAGCGGAGAGAGACGAGGTAGGGGAGGCGATTCTTCAACGAAGCGCCTTTTTCACGACTTGCGACCAGGGATACACCTACACGCAGAGATGCTGCGAGCGTCAACCACACTGTTCGAAGAATGCGCATGTGGACAACACGGGACAACAGAGCGAAAATTGAAAGAGGAAGAAACCCGAATTCGTGAATGCGGCTGCGCAACTATCAGCGTGCGATTGTCAGACATGTGCCACATATCCACACACACACACACACATATATATATAGCGAAAGATAAGAACAACGGAAAAGGTATAGAAAAGAAAATTGCCAACCAACGCTCGAAACGATGAGGCGCGGAGATGAAGAGCACAAAGCGATGACAACATCATCATCCCTTCACACCGTCGCCACGCACCCGCACACACGCAAGTGCACCAGCACCATGTCTCGACAACAGAAGGCTTGCCTTTCATTGTCAACGCGCGTCCATTGTCAATCCTATAACCTGCTCCTCCTCTTCTTGTGCAGTCAGCATGGTCAGTATCGCGGCTGCTTTATGTCTCTCGGGCCGTTGTCAGGGAAGAAAGGGGTGCAGCTACCTCCTACTCGCTGACACCGAAGACCAAAAAGCACACGAACTCTGCTACATTCAGCTGCCCCAGCAGCCGCCCCGTGTCCGGATCTACCATGAAGAGCTCCTTGACGCGGCGCCGCACAAAGTGGGAGAAAATTTCTCTCAGAGTATCCTTCTCGTAAAAGACAAATATGTGATCGCTAATTTTGCTCGCCAACGCCTCCCGCACCGTCAGCTGCGTGTCGTACACGCCCTGGTTTTCCATCCGAAGTAAGTCGCTACGACTGAAGACGTCGATGATGATACCCTCCTTCGGAGAGCAAACAGCAATGCTCTCTGTGTTGTGGTCCAGCATGAGCGTCAGTGCCTCGCTCAGCTTCTGCTCCATCGTCGTAAAGATGGGCTTCCGGCGATGTGCACCGATTTGTGAGAGATACATGAACGGGACGTCGAAGATCGAGCTGTACGGCCCGACATGCACATCAGAGGCGATGCCAACGCCACCAGACCCGCTCGCACCAGCAGCCTCTGCCTGGGTGATGATCGATGCGACGTACGGGGGCAGCACATAGGCTTCGCCAAGAGCAAAGACGCCTTGCGGGTCATCATCGTACTCATCGAAATCGTGGGACCTGAGCGGGGGACTACTATGGTGCGGCGGTGAGGCAAAGTCGCTGTCGCCGGCGACACTGGTCGTATTTGTCGCTGTGGACATTGCCAAGCTCGTACGGTGAGGTGCATCGCCACCACCAGCGCCGCCGCTTCCTGCGTCACCTGTGCTGCTGTTCGCGCCGCAGCCAGCCCGGCTCATCGAGCCACCGGCTTTCTCAATGTGAAAGAACATCACGCCAAGGTACTCGACGATCTGTTGCACGTCCATCATTGCCACGAGGCTGAAGTCTTCACCCTCCTTCTCCGCTAGGGCGATGATACGGCGGACGCAGTGCTCCCGCATCAGCTGCAGGCAGTCGTGGAGCGAGGTGTCTGTCTTGCATGTGACGATACCACCCTTTGGACCTGATAGCGCACCCAACTTTTCCTTCGGCCGCCCGAGCCCCTGCGCTTCCCTCACCTCTTGCCAGTGCTCGATTGTCCACAGAGCTACTGCGTCTGCCTCATCCGGGTGCTCCTGGCAGTACAGGAGAATACAAATATAGTCGGTGGAAGTGAGCACACCGACATACTGCCGCTTGCGCGGGTCCCATAGGACGCAGCTCTGGATGCGCGTTTCCTGGGCAGCGATGAAAGCGACTGACAACGGCACCTGCACGTCGAGGACCACCACCTGCGTTGATACACCAAGCATGTCGTAGCAGCTGCAGTTGCGCAGGAAACTCGCAATCGGTGCCGAGAGGGTGGCGCATTCCTCATCAGTGGGCTTGTAGCCGGCTTCAAAGAGGGAGGAGCCGGCATGGTAGTTCGTGTGCGCCGCACTCGCAGGGTAGTAGGAATGCTGCGCCTCAGACGAAGACATCATTAAGCGTGTGTGAGTGAGGGAAGGGGAAGGGTGAGAGTGCTAGTGAAATGGAGAAGGGGTGCGCGAGATGAAGAAAAGCAGCCAGACACGCAAAATGGTAGCAAAAGCCGTGCGAGGGGCATCCGCGAGACGTGGGCGGTGGCGAGAACGGAGGCAAATGCGCAACAAAAAGGGGAAAGGGGAGACGAGCGGAGGCGGCGTTCAGAGACGCGCACACACCCATACCCACACCCACACCTAAAATCACACAAAAGAAAAACTAAGCTAAGGTAACCAGCAGTGTGCGCTGTTGCTTCGACAGAAAAGGTGGGAAAGGGGCGGGCAACAGAAAGCGAGTACCTCGAGTGTACAGTCGCTACGAGAGAGCGCTCAGTTAGGAGAAAGCGCCCGAGATCTGCGCCTTGCGGAGCTCACAAAGAAAAAAAAGATGAAAAAAAACGGAAAAATGCGCTCAAACTCTGTGCCGGTTAGGTCGGGGGTGGGTGGGGAAGGAAGGGATGCGATATGCGCGCATGAGCGTGTATGCGTACGGTTACGTGTGTGGCATGACCGCGTAGGGAGGGATAAGAAGAGAAATTCGGGTAATGTTTATCATGGCGGCCAGACTTGGAGAATCATTGAGTGCATCGATGACGGCCTTCTCTGCATTTTGCCGTATGCTGACAGCGCATTGAACGAATAATGAGATGGAGGCAGAGACAAGAGTTTGCCCTGGGCCTTGCACTCCATTTATTTCTTCTCTTTTTTTTTGCCATTTTGAAGTTTTTCGCGGCAGGCATACATGGTGCCGCTGTGACAGGGCCATTTTCACATATGCGCACGCAGGAAGCTACACCGTCACCGCTAAAGAGGGGTAGAGAGCGAGACAAACAATTCTGTTCCACTGTGCCTACACACACACACACACACACACACACACACACACACACACACACACACACACACACACAGACACAGACACATGCATCCCAGCTCAACCCTTCTTTCAACGGAGACCGTTATTTCTCTTCACCCTTTCATTCTACCATGAACAAATGGACGCACACAGCCCGCGGCTCGCCTACCGCTGGTGCACTACGGGGGTGCAAAGGAGGCGGGCTTCGCTCAGGATTGCGCCCCACAGCACGAAAGCGCAGCACAAGCAGTAAAACAGAGTGTGGAGACATTAGTTTGCGGAATCACCGACACTCGCTGTAGTGTGCTGGTCCGAATGTGGTTGGCATTACAAGTCTCTTCCGCACAGCGCCAGCCCACACCCGTCGTGTGGGCATCATGAGTCTGCCGCTGCTACCTGAGGGAAGTCTGTGCGCTCCCTTGGCTCCCCAACAGAGAGTGTGAGCACTACCTCTCCTGATATCGTGCACTGAGGTGGCCAGCATCGAAAGGTGCGAGAAATGAAATCCAAAACAAAACTAGAAAAGAGGAAGTGAATAACAGCAACGTCAACCTCGCAAACAGATGAATGAATGGCTTGAGAGATCCACAACGTATGCGATTCGAGTAGGCATCAGGGCGAGAAACTTCGGCTCAAGAGAGGGTAGAGAGCTAAGGGCAAGTGGACACTTGCAGCGCTGACGATGCGTTTCCTAAGACGACGACGACCACTTCAACCACACACAAACTAGATAATAAACAGGAAAAAGAGAGAGGTACTCTGCGCTTCCTTGCAACGAGAACCAGCGCAACGGGAAGGCTCCCTTTTCTCTCATCCTGACAAAAGTCTTACATACTGATAACAACTCAAATGGGGAACAATAGGCGTGGACGACGACCGCTAGTACCCACAACGAAGACGAGAGGACAAAGCAGTGAGGGTGGGACAAGAGGTGCAGACGTCAAGTCGGCTCCAGCTTGGCACGATTACAGCGGAAGTCCAGCATTGTCCTTGTGCGAGCAGCCTCGCATCAGCAAAAGATAATGACCATGCATGAGATGCCCTCGCCGTCATTGTACCTTCACAACTCGCGAGTGCCTCTTTTCCCTCACTGATACCGCGCCTAGCTGATGCTCTTCTCTGATGCGTTGGAGCGCGGCTGGATCAGCTTCTTCCAGTTGAGCGCATATGCGTTGATGAAAGACCGGATCTGCGTCGAGATCTGCGTGGCACTGAGCTCCAGCTTCAACAGCGCGTCCGCATCAATCTGTTGCAGCTCCATCAGCACCGACGGTGCAGCCGACTTTGTCTTTTTGTCATCGTCGCTGACCTTACCGAGCACTTTATCTTCCACAGCGCCGCGCGCGGCTAGGTACTCGCGTGCTGCGTACATGCCCGCCACACCTGGCCCACCGCCTTCCTTGTCACCGCCGGGGCTACCGAGCAGCCTCCCTTCCAGCGAGTCGATCATCTTCAAGACGGTCATCTGTACCTCGACGCCGAGGTTGTCCTCCGCCTTCAGCTCAGGAATTCGGCATGAGATGACGGTGCGGATCGTTTCGGCAGCGCGGTAGATATCGTGCAGCTGCCCCTGGAATTCACGAAGCGACGCCACCACGGTGACGGGCACTGTTTCCGCGGCGTCGGCTGTGTAGGGCTTCGCCAGCACTCCTTGGCGCGCGTGGTGTGCGTTCGTCGCGCGCGTCTCGAGATCACTCACCACCTTCAAGGACCACTCTTCCACAACTGCCAAACTCGCCTCCTCAGTAAAGGTGTCGCGGATGGCCTGCGCCATAGCACCACGCTTCGGTGGCATCTTTAGTACGTGCGAGGAAGGGAGGGAGGAAAGGGTATGGTGGTGTATGAATGTGCGTGTGCGTATGGGTCTTGAACAGCAACGGGTGAATAGCACACACAGAGCCAGATTTCTTACAGAACAGGAGTACGAGGAACAGGGAAGCGTGAGCAATGGTGGTGGCAGGGGAGGAGAGGAGGGGAGGGGGGCATCATCAACGGCGATGAAGTCAACACGGCCATTTTTGAGAATGACTTCGCCACGATAGTAGCGGTTGCCTGTGATGTAGTGCTTTTCAGGAAATCTCTGTGCGCCAGCACAGAGAAATAGGCCCACATGAGAGAGTAACGGACACGCACGTGACTCCGCTCGGCTGCGCCACGACTTCGTGGGGACTAGTTCAATGTTGCTACTGTAGCCTGCGTTGCTGCTCAGCGTTTGTTCTTTCCATTGCCTCTTCTCAAACGGTTTCTGTGAAGGAGAGATGTGAGAGGTCCATAGGTACACACCCTTTGTCCGCGCCTTGCCAGATGAGTTCCCCATAACAACGGCGCTGCCTACCTCGAGTTCATACGTCGGGCTGTTTTCGAACGCCGTGATGGCGCCGACTTCGCCATCGACGTTGGCGGTGGCTCTGTGAATGCGACGGAGGTGACTTCCACACGGGCTGCTTTCGCCTCTGCCGCCGACGGTAGCGTTTCAGAGGGGCGTCTCTTGCGCGTCGCTGAGGCCTTCTTGCTTGGCCATCGTTTTCGTGTCGTGAAAGCGCACGGTACCTTCTCCGCCTTCTCTGATTCATCCACCCAGAGGAAACCGTCTTCATGCGCGCTCGAATCGGCGTTCGACTCCTGAGGAGGCCGCACCGCTGTTGAGGGTATCGGCGACGACAGCTTGACTAAGGTGGGCGAAAGATCATTGGCTGCGTCGCCATCGGCGGTCTTCTTCTGCTGACCGTTCCGCCAACCACCACCTTCTCCCCGCGAGTCTCCACGCTCCCGTGACTGATGGTTCTCGACGGCGCCGTCAGGGAGGCGATCGTCGGTCTCGTAGTAGTACACAAACTGCTTAGCGGTGCCGAGCCCCGACGTCCCAGATCCTCTCACTTGCCCTACTACTGTTGCAGAAGATGAGGAGTTGGCGTATGTGAAGGAGCTGTGCTCGCGCGTTCCCACGTCGGGGCTTGGACTTCGGCGAGTAAAGACGTAGACCGGGAGAACTGCCGGTCTAATGCGCACAGCTGGGACGCACGTCGGCAGCCCAGCCGCCACCGCTGGAGACGAGAGACGTTTTTGCGGCCACTGTGGTACCTCTCTGCCCACAGGCCATGCTGCACCGTTCGTGGTGCTATTCGCGTACATGTGAATCGGCTCGGCGTCCAGGCAGAGAGTCCGGCACACATCGGGCGCAGGGCGAGCGACGTCAGTGCCAACCTTGGGAACATTCCCAAATGACGAAGGTAATAGAGCGTGTGCTTCCTCCTCGCTGGCGGAGGTCTTCTTTGTGCTGTGACCCTGCCGCAGCTCCTCCAGTACTGCCTGCACCACACTTGCCGCACGAGGCCTATTGGCATTGGGCCCCAGCGATGTTGCGCAACCGTGGGCGACGCGATCGTCAAAAATAGTCGGAGCAGAGATGCGAAAGCGCTCCGCCACATCGTCAGATCCTCTCTGTGGAGACGATCCGCTAAGCTTCGGGGGCACCCCCCCGGGGTCCGCGCCTCTCCGCTGTTTCACCGTCACGGCGGATGCCAGCCCGGTGGTGGTGGTCTTGTCTTCCAGCTTCATCAGCGAAGGATTGAATTCGTTGCGTGCAGCGGGCCTCGAGTGTTGTTGCTCAGGCGTCGCTTGATGCCCATAGTGATGGCGAGCAAGGCGCCACAGCCATGTGCGGTCCAGCACCAGCCGAGCTGCGAGCGGCGAGTGTACCTCATCCGCCACTTCTTCCATATCTTCCGTTTCCTTCAGCCATTGCCGTAGTGCCGTGATGACAGACGGGGTCTTCAAGAGGTCCTCGGAGAGACGGCACTGCTGCTGTTGCTGCAGGTGGGCCAGCGGAGACGGGCTCCGACTACCCCTGCGTTGAGAGCAGGGAGGGGAAGGGGAGGAGGAGGACTGATCGAGTGTCGAGGCTGGGATGTCATAGGCGCTCTCAGCTTTGGCACAAACCGGTGCTGCAGATCTGACACCACTGTTAGCGATACTCGGCGCGCGTACGAGGTGGTTGCTAGACACCATCCAAGAAAAGGTCACACCTATCGACTCCGACGGGGGCGATGAGGTGTGTCTGCCGTTCACTTGGCGCTGCGCGAAAAGTGGCGTTGTGTGACGGAGCCACCAACGCATGTACTCCTGAACTACATGAGATACTTCGTAGAAACGACGTGTTGCCACGGTGCGATGGGACACACGTACTTGGCGGGCTGTGAACGCCAACGACGATGATGGCCGAGATACGGACCCTGCTGCAGATGCATCGACGCACCGCCACAAGGACTCCTTCGCTAACTGTTGAACTTGCTCCACCGTCGTTGCAGCACATTCCACTGCTTCCGAATCGATTGATGAGCATCTGCAATGCCCCTCCGCGCTATCTTCACCATCCATGACCCCAGGTTCGTCGAGAACGCCGCTATACGTGTCGAAGGCACACTCGAGGAAGCTCAGCACGTCGCCCTCCCGAAGCACCACGCTGCGGCCCTGCGGCACTCGGTCTAGGCCCACGAAGATTGGGTTCTCGCTGTGGTTGATGAGGAGGTAGTACGGGTCCTTGAAGTTGGTCGGCGGAGGCCGGTAAGCAACACCTTCTGAAACGACATTGCCTCCTGTGGTCACCTCAACTATTACCACGTCATCATCGTCCCCGACCTCACCAACTGTCGTTGCATGCGTCTTGCTCCGTTGCAGGGGTGGGTACGCTTTGTACAGCTGCCGGTGCACAGCTGGTGCTTGCACATACACGACGCGGGCATGAAGCCGACCAGCACACTCGTGCCGCAACCTGTAGACGGCGGGAAGGGCCGAGTGACGTCCAAGCGCCACGTGCGCCACTTTTGTGCACCAATAGTCGCCTTTCCACGGGGACATTGTGCGCAACGAGGCCGCAGGGGCGCTAGATTCGTACTGGGTGTAAAATGGTGTCAGAAGCGCCGGCGTCGGCAACCGAGGAAGTCGCACGTCCTCGTTGCATAGGCAAGAGTTGACCACAGCCAGCTGAAAGGCAGCTGGCTCACCGGTGTAAGAGGAAACAGGGCTCCCATGCGACGCGACAGCTACAGGAGAAGCTGCCTTTCTCGATGCCTTCTTTCGTGGCATGACCGAATGCCACTGCGTAAAAGAATAGGAAAGCGACCGGAAGGGGCTTTCCTTCCGGCTACGAGCGTGCACACGCACGCGGTAACGCAGTGAAGTGCGCGTGACAACGCACCGTCTATGCAATTAGAGTTGACTTTTCTATGCTTCGTGCCCACAGGCGCACCTATACACACACCGCAAGCCAGCGTTTCCTTCGCTCCGCTCGGGACACACACACACACACACTCACTCACTCACACAACGCACTTTGGAGAGGACAGATGCGGCCAATTCAAGGAGACACTCGCGTTCTTGACTTGCATCGGGCCGAGCGACCATTTGGACACACCTTGTGCTTTCCCCCCGCTTCCTGTGCGCGGTTACTACAAGGGCACACGAGCCGTGGGGCTATCGTTGTCTTTCTTTTTCTTGATACGGGTTCCGTGTTTGATCCGTGCGAGGTGCGATGGGGGAGATTGTATGGCACGAGCTGGCTGAGTTCCACACGATGGGGCGAGAAGTGGCAAGGCGGAGGTACATGGAAGTGACCGAGCAAAGGAAAGCTGTGCAAATGGAAGGAGTGGAGGCGTGAGCGCAGAGGTGATGCATGAGAAGGACAGTGAAGTCCTGTGCGAGAAACAGATGGGCGCGTATGCAGTGGCGCTGGTGGGGTCAGCACCCTCAACTACGTTCCTCAGCCACCCAAACCATGACTTGCAGAGAAACCACGAAAATGGAAAACCTTCGGTCAACTTGCGCACGCTCGTTGCCTTTCTTTTTGTGTGTTTCGCCCACTGAGTTCACAACTCATGCCACTCTTTCGCACTGCCACTCTCGCTTCATATATATATATATATATATTGCCTTGCTTCAGCTTGCCGCGGGTGGGCCAGGAATGAGAACGGGCGCGCACCGCCGCTGCTTGTTCGTGCGCCTCTCAGCGACTCACTTCCCATTCCCGGAGCACTTACATAGCTGTCGTTCGTTCGCTTCTCGACCGCGAGACTTCTCTGGCGCTACATCATCGAACTCTCTTCCCCCACAGACAGCACATTCCACCATTCGGTCTTGATCCAGCGCTGCGATTCGACTCAGCTGCATGGCCGTGAGGGCTCACCTTGAGCCTGACAGCGAAGGATTGATCTTTCCATGCCTACACCCAGAAGTTCCTTGAGACAGTGGTGTCGACTGGGCTCATTCTTGTTGTGCGCATTATCTGCATGATCAGAGAACGCCCGCTGACCAAGTGCCTGCTTGTGTGCGCGCACACGAGAGCTGCGTTGGGATGCATTCTCGCAGAATTGCAGCGCTCTTGACTTGCTGTCTTCCCGCGTGACCAGCTGCTACTACCTCTGAGCATCACGTTATCGTCACTGTGTAATGCGGATCACCAGGCCACCCTCCTAGGGGCAAAGCTGTTTTCAACATTCTTTGAGGGCTGCTGCGACTGGTGCGCTTCGCACGGCTTTTGCGACTCTTCGGCGCTGAGAGGGATGCCCGAATCTTCTCTTTGGACTTCCACTTCTCAAGAAGTGCAGGACGGCGTTTGGATTTGCCTGTTGCCAGACTCAGCGCACCCGACGTGCTAGATAGTGGTGGTCTCCCTCGGGTGGGGGCCGGTGAAGGGAGAGAGGGTCCAAACACTCGTTCCGTTGCGTTGGCGCGCCGCCTGCACAGAGGGGAGACGGTAGGGAGCGAGGAGTGCGTGCATGGCACCTAGCATGCGGTAAGAGCAGAGGATAGCTGCACGAGGTCATGCAGGTAAAAGATGAATTGCCAAATCATGAGACCGCACATCTCGGCCCTGTCCCTGGGATCCAACGAAGACAACAGGCTGCAGTTTTACAACGGCTGGCACTTGCCCAGTCTGCACAAAACGCCAAGAAGTGAATGCGATCGCTGACGTCTCGCTTCACCACCCCACGGGGGAAATAGAGAGCACGAGGTGCATAATTTCTAACTGCACACGCTGTGCGTGAGCATCAATCTCCTCGTCCTTACACAGCACTGCACACCCCTCGACTTGTGTAGTTGTGAGCACTACCGTGGGGGCTTTGCGTGTGCGTCCATGAGGTTGATGACGTTCATCGGACCACGGTTGTCCGGCTCGTACAGGCGCCTCAGCCGGTCTTCCTCGAGCATCTCAAAAAGCCCGACGCGCCGCTGCTTGCGTCGCTTGACAGCTTCCGCCGTCATCGCCTCCACATCGATGCCGCGCGCACGCAGTTCGTCCAGTCGCTCCTCTTCTGTCATAGCTTCTAGCTCCATGTAGTCCTCATCCACTGCATTTTTGAGGCTGCGCTGCCGAAAGACCATCATCTGCAGCATGATGCTCACACCCACCATGGCGACAATCATCTTTGGCACCCGCGCGTACTTCTTGTCGAGCACAGGTGAGCACTTGGGACACTTGCACCAAAACCGATAGCGGTCGTGCAGGACGTACTGCCGGTTGTCGAAGGACCATTGCGGGGGCACGTAGCTGATGACGATCTCCTCCCCGGCCTCGATCTCATTCTCTGCCCGGCAGCAGAAGAGATACATCGGGGCGTCGGCCTCGGTGAGGTCCGGGTAGGCGGAAAGGCGATCCTCGCTGCCAAAGAACGCTACGTTACGTTGCCTTTCTGGCATGCCGTTACAAACAGCGACCTCGCTGGACGAGACGTTCCCCTCGGCTTCCGGCGGCTGTGCTGCACGAGTAGCACACGAGGCGACCGTGGAGCTCGGGCCGGCGTCGTCGGCAGCGGCTGGGGTACCCTTTGCACCTTCTTCCTCCCCACTCTCTGCCGCGGCCACTCTTGTTGCCTCGTCCAGGTAGTAGTCTGTGTTTCGAAAGACCTGCTCCGGCATGATGTCATACGTCGCGTTCGGCACGCAGCTGTGATTCAGAAAGCCCGCCTCGGGAAAATAGGCCATTCCCTTGCGCTCCGAAAAGCTGCTTTCAACAAGGAAGCTGTTCAGGTCGATGATGGCGGCCATGCGTGCAATGTGGATCGGGTGCAGCTCCAGTGCGCGAAGTACGTCCGCTCCACCGATCGCGTCCATCACCCGCGACGTGCTTGAAGCAGGCCAGTGCTCTAGTAATGAGGAGGGCTGCCCCGTTAGAATCCAGTCGTGCAGGTAGTCGAACGCACGCGCGTCGCCGTCGCGGCAGGCAACCAGGATATCGATGCACATTTCCTCCAGCCGCTGCAGCTCGCCCTTCACACCGACGTTGCGCGCGGTGCTTTGGACAATCATGATTGTCTCTCCCTTTGCAATGCGCCGCGTCGCGAAGACGCCTCTCCCGGTCAGAGTGAAGCTGTGCTTAATGACAGCTTCCTGAAGCACGCGACCATTGTCCTGCGGGAGCTGCCGCTGCAACGTCGACCGATGCTGCAGCCCACGGAATGAGAGCGGCAGATTTTCATTCACCGAGCTGTCGTCAAAGTCCACCTGCCCTGTCCCGCCTGTCTGGTGGATTTGCCCGTCGCCGTGTACAATGAAGGGTCCGATCGGAGTGTTCTTGCGCACCCAGGGATGCTCCTGCGGCAGGGGCAGCTGTATCACTTGGTCCTTGCGGGAAAAAGTGGGGTAATCTGGATCGGGCACCTCAATCTTCATTTTTGCATGCTGTTTGAAACGACGGAACATCGGACTGTTCTCCTCCGGCTTTTCGGGGAAGGGGATGGCTTGGTTGCGTGCGTGTCGAGCAACATCAACCTGCCGTTGTACCTCGTCGAGGAACTGCTGAACTTCGTTTCCTTCCACCAAGTTGCTCAGATGACCGCCACTGTCTTCCTGCGTGGCCAGGGACGTTTGCGTGCTAGAGCGCTGATTGTCAGGGAGGATGGCGGCACCACTTGTCTCCGCAGGTGTGGGGGAGTGGGAGATTCCTTGCGCAGAGCTGTTCTCTAATTGGGACTGCTGCTCGTCGCCCGCCTCAGCCTCTTTAAATGCCACAAACCCTCTCCGCTTGTAAGGGCGCTCCTGCGTCGTGGCACGCAGCTTGACTCGAGGATACAGCGATCGATACGGGGCATTGTTGCCTCTCAGCTGGTCTGTGTCAGAGCCCGAAGGCGCTGCTGGTGATGAAGATGCCGGTGGTGGCACCGTTGACACACTCACCTCGGTACTTGGGGCGCTTTTTGACGGTGGCAACGGCAGGGATTCACCAGGCGCCGGCGCAGGGGTACTGTGCTGGCAACGTTGTGCACACAGAGGAAGTGTGCATAGCACGAGCTCCCGTGATGCACGGCGCATTAGAAGGGCGAATGAATGTTGCCTTGATGGAAGAAGTTGTGAGTGTGGGGTCGGCGCTGACGGCTTCCCACAGCAACAACTCTGATTCTCAAGGGTGTGCCTCCGCGTGTGGAGGCAGCGACCATGACACCACTGAGCTTCCTCCCACTTTTGCGAGGTAGTAGGGTTCCACGCGGAAAACGGAAGAAGAGGTGGTGCTGGTGGGGAGGATGCTGGATTGCAGGAGAAACCGATCCACACATATGCCGTACACACAATCGAAAGCGTTCAAAGGATAAAGAAGGCGGGCGCAGGGAAGAGAAGGAGGAGGAGGGGAGGGGGCTGGTCAGACATAAAAAATGAAGATGAGCATTCGTGACAGAGCACGCAGGCGCCCCTCAGCAACAAGCTCCGCAGTGCCGCAACAGTCGAATGGGGGGGGGGAGGTGCGGGGGGAGCAGGAGAGGGGTGCCGCTGCGCTTGTTGACGTCAGACACCCACACAAAATTTGGGCCACTTTGACTACGCTGTGGCTGCCGTCCGTTTTGTGCACAGACAAAAAAAGCTGTGTAGCATCTGTGCGCATGTCTGCTGATGTAGTGACTAGAACAGCGCGAAAGGAGTTGGCACCTCCCCCGCCTGCGTTTTCCCCACTTCATCTGCACTGTGTCACACAATTACACTGGAGAGGTGGAGGCAGCAGCGAAGGTTTCTGCAGCGCGGCTGGCCGCGATGGCGGCGCTCGGGTACTCGGCTACCGTGCTGGAACTGCCAAGATGGTAGTGAAGTGTGGTTCCCAGGTGACGGGGGTTGCCGCCGTAGACACCACCCCACCACGCCTGGCTCCAGCATGGAAACCCGCGGTAGGCTTGCCACTTGTGCAACCTGGACGGTGCTTGTGGCGCTGCTGCGATCGCCAGATCAGCTGGTGCGTGCTTCACGGATACTGCAGAGGGGACATGTGAAAATTGTGCCTGCTGCACACGAGCGTACGTTTCCTCGCGCGTACGCCGCGGTCGTACATCCGGCTTTGCATGCGCCGCGTCCACGTACACGACATGTGGCCAGCCGCTAATCCCCACAGGGATGTAGTACGCCTCATGGTTGACGGCGCACTCAAGCTGGTCGATGGAAGATAGTAGTGGGTACCCCAGAGAGACGTCAGTCGCCGCTATCAGCGACGTCTCTTTGCCACGTTCAATTCTGCTTGGAGTGCGCTCCTGCTGCAGCGCCTCAAGCCGACGCCACTGCTCAACATACGTCGTAGTGTACGCGGTCGCTGAGGCAGAAGGGCCACACAAGAACAGGTGGCACAATCGCTGCCGCAGTGCCGGTAAGGTGAAACTAGATGCGCGGCCATGATGAGGCGCGGTGTGTGAGGAGCACGCTACGATAGGAAGACCGTACAAGAGTTCTAGATGACAGTTGTCCACGCCATGACGTCCCACACCTGCTGGCGGGTTGGCGGGCCCGCGATGCAGGAGTGGATTATTGGGGCAGGCCCAGAAACCGACCTCTTCGATCCAGTGCGTTGTGTTGAGGGTGATGTAGCCTTGAGGCCGCACACAGGCGTCTTCACTGCTGCCGTTGAGCGGCACTTTGTCTTCAGCTGTTAGCATCACCTTTATCTCCAAGGCTTCGACGATACGAGCGGACACGCTGTGTTGGAACCAGGATTGCCAGTCCCCAGAGTTATCCCACACCCGCAGCAGCGGGCTGAGCACTCGAAAGCAGAGAAGATAAATCACAAAACATGCGGCGGACCGAAATCTTTCGGAAAGACTAGGAGAAGCGGATCGAAAGTTAAGCTCCGTGCAATGCTGTGACTCCCAAACCGACAGTTGCTGAAGCTTTGCACGCAGGTCCTTCTCGGTGATTAAGTGATGCGGAAGGCCCAGGAGAAGGACTCGCATACGCTGCACATCACAGAAGAAACAAATTTTTTCCCCATTGGTATGCCACGCAGAGGTGTCCGGTCGCGCGTTCACCGACGATGATGGGAAAGAAGACGCAATAACTGCCTGCTGCTCGATAGTTCTCTGCAGCTGGGAATAGGCACGAATGACCTCTTGATACGACATCTTGCTCTGCTCCCACCGCTGATCGGCTGCCAGCTGCGCCGCTCGCTGTGTCAGATAGAGGTGGTAGTAGCCACCATATGTTACCCCGAAGCCAGCAAGAATACCAACTGCCCAGAATGAGAGCCGGGGCATGCTGCCCGTTGGCTTTGATGGTATGAGGAGGTGAAGGGGGACGTTGATCTGTGTGGTGCTCCTCGGTGGCTCAGTCAGCTGTGCTTGTGCCTGTTGCAGAGGGGTAAGCGCAGCATTCAGAAAGATGGGGAGTAGTTGCAGACAACGAGCCAACGCTGGGATGAGTTACATGGGAAGGTCATACAAACTGAGAGAGAGAGAGCGCACGGCCACGCTAGGCGCTTTGGAGGTTCAAAGAAATGGTTCCTCTTCTTGTTGCGTTTTTTTTTTTGTGTCGTTGGGCACTTCTTCCGTGAACGCCCCCCGTACCGATATCATTCGGGAGGGAAAATATGAGCGAGACATAAGCGAGCCTGCAGGAGCCAAAGAGGCAGAGAAGCAAACGAAAATGAACAGAGGTACGCGCAAAAGCAGGCAGCAAGACGAAGAGAAGGAGGGGAAAGGGGGAGGGGGGGGGGACAACGACAACATCAGAAAGAGAATATGGACAGGACGCCAGAATTACCGCTCGCATTCGGTGATGAAGAGTGGCTGTCCTTCGCCATTCCACTTCTCTGGGCTCTCCTCTTTCGTTGCATCACTGACGTTCGTGCTGAGATGGGAAAGAAGAAAACACCCGAGGAGCGCTGGATTCCGATTTTCTTCTGGCAACAAAGCCGTCGGTCGTTAAGACGGAAGAAACCACACATACACAAACACATGTATTCAAAACGGTGCATTCTCTATTGCAAGTGTACAGAGTACGCCGTCATGACTTACTTGGGCGAGCACGTAAGCACCTGGTCCGAGCTATGGTTGACAGTGAGTGATCATTATCAGGAAGACGCGCACAAATGAAAACCACATGAAAAGCAACAACGAGCAGGAAAAACTACGACCGCCCGAAAACAGATGATATGGCGCATGTCCACGCGCGGAGATGCGCCAGCACAAGACAAGAAAGCGGCATGGGACAGGGTACGGTGAGGGCACGGATATGAGACGGCGCGGCGCTCATCCTGCTATGTTGTGCCTGCCTTTGCATCGAGTCGCCGCCATGTGTGGAGCTGCCCACTCTTAATCACTCCTTCAAATTAACGCCATGACGGGGGTACCACTCACCTACACGAAGGGGAAAGCCGTTACCGTGCACGGTTCCCTTTCCTGCCTGCTGCTCTGTATCGCACGGGGGATTTTTATTGGGAGGATTCAGGGAGTACGAAGCAAGAACGATGCACAATTACAGATTTTTACACGTTTGTGCACTGGAAGAAGCGATGAGAAGAGCGATCGCAGCCGCACCTGCAATCTCCGATCGATCAACTGTCCCATCGTAACGCCGCTGCTGACCTATTGGGGGGAGCGGGGCCCCATCCTTTTTCCTCCCCAAGCCCCCACCCTGAAGCAAGGAGAGCGGGTGGGGAGGGGGGGGGGGGGAGAAGTCAGAAACAAACCACTCGACACGACCTTCGCTATACAATGAAGCATCAGGACGACGTCAAGCACCTGGAGCGTTACGGGGCAGCTTTTCGAAGGAAGACATCACAGAGGAAATCGCTCCTGCATCACCCTTAGTCAGAGGACGCTCGATATAGAAGGAAAAAAAGAAGAACTCTCGGACACGTAATATCAACGCGGGAAACGAGACGCCCGACATGGAGGAGATGCCCTTTCTATACTCTTATAACATACTCACTTGACCGCTCTGGAACGGCCGTTAAAGTGTCCACGAGCACACAGCCTGCGGCTTGCCTACCGCTGGTGCGTTACGGGGGTGCAGAGGAGGCGGGCCAAGCCAACGCCGTTTGGCGTCATTCGGCCAACTGCGGCTCGAGTGCGTGCAGCGCGGGTTTCTCTCAGGATTGCGCCCCACAGCACGGAAGCGCAGCACAAGCAGTAAAACAGAGTGTGGAGACATTAGTTTGCGGAATCACCGACACTCGCTGTAGTGTGCTGGTCCGAATGTGGTTGGCATTACAAGTCTCTTCCGCACAGCGCCAGCCCACACCTGTCGTGTGGGCATCATGAGTCTGCCGCTGCTACCTGAGGGAAGTCTGTGCGCTCCCTTGGCTCCCCGACAGAGAGTGTGAGCACTACCTCTCCTGATATCGTGCACTGAGGTGGCCACTGACAACAGTGGGGTAGACTTTGCGGAAGAATAAGGGGGGAGGGAAAAATTGATGGCGATGTGGACGGGGGAGCAGTAGCTCCACATTTACAACGCATGTAGCGAGTACAAGATGCGGGGACGAGCACAAGTCCAACGAATATTTGAAAGGGTCGATGACGTGCAGATCATTCCACTTCGCTATTCGTACATACATGTTCCATTCCAGCCGCCCTTGGAGACTTTCAAAAATTCCCCCCTTTTCGACTACCTGTAGTTGAACCGCATTGCTTGTCGTCTCAGAGATCGCACTTGAGTCAGGGCCGTGCGTGTGCCATGCGGAGGAAGGGGGCAAAAAAAAAGAAACTAATACACCTGTTGCTCCACCACAGCCACCGTCAGGGGCAAATCTGCGACACCATTTCCTTAGCCCAACCTCTTGTACTTGCGATATATCCCTAGCGCAACTGCGGCGACGGGCAGCGTGCGTGTCAGGATGAAGAAGCTGAGCGCTGCCCAGCTGGTTGTGTACGGGGCGCCCTTGGACGGGTAGACGTCTTGTGGCCGCCCATTATTTTGCCACACTGTCATGACGAGCCCGCGATGATCGCTGGCGGTGTAGTTTTCGTTGAAGAGAAGGTAGCCGTCCTCCGGCACGTACGTCACTGCCGCTTCATCCGACTGCACTAAGGCCTCGCACACCTTGTCGTGTGAGCCGTCGTCGTAGAGGGAGTGGAAGTAACGGGCGGCGTACGATGTGGTGAGAATGCTTCCGTTCCTCTCCAGGGCAGCGAGGTCGATTGGCTCGGCTCCGTTGCGTTTAGTGTCGAATGGGCGGGGCTGCAGATTGCTCAGCAGTATCCAGTCAAGTTTTCCACGTGCGAAGCCGTAGTAGGTTGGACTGTCCAGCGTAATGGAGGTGACCTTGTCAGACGGGTCATACAAGCACAGGTCAACGTTAGACATGCGATCCTGTTCGGCCCTTGTGAAGTTGTAAACGTACTGCCATACAAGTGAGTTGTTGCACAAGAACTGGTGCACACGCGCGGAGGCTCTTGTCAGGAAGTGGTACGAGAAAGGACAGCAGCCTGCCTTTAGGCAATGCATGTTTCGCTCTAAAACTTTGCGCTGCAGCCAGCACGCTTCGACCTCACCGAGGCTGAGCCAGCGGAGTCGATCAGTTCCGTAGCACCGACTTAAGCGCACAATACCGTGTGCCATGGTGTTTAAGTCCCCGGCAAGCAGGAAGGCTGGCTGCCGCGAACGCGTACTCCACAAGGTCGTTGACGAGTGCAGGATGCGTTGCATATCTGCCATGCAGTCCGCCAACTGCCTCACACGCGCGAGGCCCCCGCAAAACACTTCAAAATGGCAGCAGTAGATGTACAGTGGTGCCATACTGGCAGAAGTGCGGTCTACCGCGTCGACGCGGACACGCAGTGCGCCGCGAAACCCTCGGCGCGGCTCTTTGTACCGATCACCCGCCTCGTCCCACATGAAGGGACTGGTGTGCGGGATCACAGTCGGATCGCGCAGCGTGGCACGGCGGCTGAGGATTGCGTTGCCGTGGAAGTGGTGGCCCTTGGCCGGCTGGGGGGTGTTACCCTCGCTTTTCTCACAGTTTGATGTCCTCTCTGATTCCAGTGCCGGCTGCGAATACGGACCGACAGCGTTCTCCGGAGCCCGGAGGCTTGAGTCAAGCTCCTGAAATTCACACGCAAAGTAGATCTCGGCTTCCAGGGCCTTGGCTATTTCTTTTGCCACGTTTACGTAGTTGGAACGACGACAGTTGATGTCGAGCTCTTGTAGCACAATGAAGTCAGCGTGAAGTGCCTTCAAGTCGGCAATAATCGCATCCAGCTTGATGCCACGCTCGATATTCCACTGCACCACGCGGAATGTGTCACTGAGCTTGGCCCTACCGCCGCCTTGCTGATCACCAGGGCGATAATCGTAATGCAGTAGGTCCCCCGCCTTCATGATCTTGAGCACCCTCTCATCATCATTGTCGTCGAGGATGGGCATGGTGATGTGTGACGGCAGCCGAGAAACGTTGTACAAACTAAACACTGCCCCGGACTGCGCGCGGAAATGGAGAGAGAGAGGGAGAGAGCAGACGGGCGGCAATAGAAAAAAAAAATACACACGCGCACACAAGCAACTACAGACAAGCGGTTACTATGCACCCATGGACAATAGGAAAGAAATAAAACCGATAAATGCAGAACAAGACTGCAGATGATGGGCGCAGCAACAAAGGGGAGACATATATATATATATATATATATATATTTATATATGTGTGTGTATATATATGCTCATGAAGGTAGAGGAATACAGCAAGAGAGTGATGCCGTTGAAAGAAAAAGGAAGACCATGAATGAGCGGAGTCATGTAGGACGCCTTCCCACCAGTGGGGGGGGGGAGAGAGAGGGGAAACAGACGCGCAGCTAGCATTACACCAGCTGCGATCTATGATGTGCAATGGCGCCTCGCCACCGTAGCGCACCCCTCCGTGCTGTAGTCAGACACCAACCACTTCTCTCGCGAAGTGGCGGTCTTTCGCAATTGAGCGACATCGATAAGACGCGAGACACCTGCGTAGCGCTTCCATCCACGTCGATGCTCTTGTAGGTTCCCCTGCAAATCGACTGCAGTGGCGGGAAGCGGTCAATCGACCCTTCCCTCCCTTTCGACTACTAATGTTGTGCTATTCTTTTGATGCTTTCACCGTTGCTACAAATAGTACCCCACGTGAAGAGGGCAGGGCGGAAGGGAAGCAGGGACTGAGCGATGTTTCAAAGTTATTTGATTTTTCCGTTCCTGTGTACCCATCTCTGCCGTACAACGTGCGCTCAACCTCACCCCACCTCTGGCTTGCCACAAGTAGGCACAGCAGTGCGTCCACTTGGTTGTTTGAGCGTACAACCCTTGCCTTACCTTTGATACCCCCCAGCCTTCGTGCTTCGCAAATTGCTTCACAGTCGCTCCCAGTCATGCCGGCCGCAACTGGGTGCATCGCCCTCGGTGTCGTTCTCAGGTTCGCCACACCAATAGGCAGTGCGAGGGTTGGATGGGATACACACAAGCCGTGTTGGCGCTCTGCCTAATCATTGAGAACAAACGCGTGCCGTGTCGCCAGTTACCCCGACACAACGCCGCCCAGTACCTGACTGCCGATATGAGTAGAAATCAAATGTTCACACCTCCCCACGCCATAGATGCCTGGCTCTACCACTAGTAGAAGTGACTCTGCATTGGAAAGGGAGGGAGAAGGAGGGAGTTGGTTGGCGTCTCCACAGAGACGTCTGTGGGCACCGCGGACTCTCAATGCTGCAGGCTGAGGTATGTCTCCTACTGTCAGTGCTCCGCTTCCACACACACACACACACACACACATGTGGAGAGCGAGAACCATCCAGTCTGACACACCATCCTCCCCCCCACCACAATTCAATGACCCGAGTAGCCAAGACACACAACGACACACGTACGCTCCACACGCTGATAGGGAGACCTAATAAAAGAGCAGGTTAACCAAGAAGATGTGCCATTGCTATCAGCCACGCAAAAGCAAGAGGAGGAGGAGGCGATGCTGATCCTCTTGTGCTACTGAGTTCATCTCGCCCCGCACCACGCTTTTGCTTGGAACAGCTTGTATGCGCTTTGGTGTTCCCCATGTTGCGTTACACCACTATGTCTGCCTCGGCCACGCCACCGTCGCGCTGGGCCATGAGGAGGTTACGCTTCCGTGTCCGCTCTGCCTCGATGCCGGCTGTCTCAGCGTCACGCGCGGTCTGCTGAATCTTTGCCATGACTTTCTTCTTCTTCTGCACCATCTTAAGGCGGAAGAACTCCTCTCGCTCCTGCTCGTCTAGTTCCGATGTGATGTAGCCAAGGGTGTTCTGCACGCGCGGAATCACTACCTTCTCCAGAGCATTCACACGCCGGTTCGTCACTTTCTGCGCAATGTCGAGCGTAATCCAGCTCGTCTGCAGCGACGCGATCTTTACGAGGAGCGAGAGTGTGTGTCGGAACGCGGAGTAGGCCTCCTTGATCTGCTCGCCACCCTTACCCAGACCAGCTGTGGGGGAGCCGGTGACAGCCCCCGCGGAGGACGAGTTGTTGCACTTCATCTGCGACTCCGCCGAAGCATCGCCTCGGCTGTCGGCCGCGTCGTCGTTCGGCGTTCGAAAGCTTGGAACCTGCACGCCAGCAATGTTCTCCACCAGCAGCTCCATCTGGTACGTTGGGATCTTGAGCGACTCCTGTACAGCAAGACTAATATCGCCGGCAATGAACTGTGCCTGCGTGATGGTGAAGTAGGAACCCTTGATCTGATTCGCCATTTCGAGCTTCGCGGTGTGCAGCTCACTCATCACTGCCCGGTAGCGCAATGCCAGAGCATCCGCCTTCTTTTTCAATAAGCTGTGCCCCTTCTGTGCACCTTTTAGACGCGTCTTAAAGGATATGAGCGACATGCGGCTCGGCAGAGCAGGGTAGCGGTTGGCGCTGGACATCTGTGAAGAGACACCCAGTACTAGTGGTGAGACGTTACGCCAGAGGTCTGGAGGAGACGAGGAGGGGAGGGGCCTCTCCCTTGCAGGATCAGTGACGCAGTTACACAGAGCAGCTCTTTTTGGGCAGTACTTGACGGCCAAGCAAGGAAAACCGAGAGAAAGGGAGACACAGCGACAGTGACAAGTAGTGCACGCAGGCCGGGGCCGAGTGTAGCGAGGAGGAGGAGATAAACAGAGAGGGGTAAGGGTATGCGGCAGAGGCATCAGACATTGCGTGGCGTCCTTTGCTTTCTCCTGGCACACACACACACACACACCACGCCCCCCCCCCCACCACACATGCTAACATCATCTTTTTGTGGGAAGGCGTTGTTCAGCATAAGGGCTAACGCGACTGTTTCCTTGCCTCTGCCCTCTCGCGCTTCATTAGAGCAGATGTTTGCGTGTAAATTCGAGCGTGCCAGAGCGCTGATAGAGCAAGAGAGAGCACGCACACACACACACACACTTGTGAAAGCATGGCGTTAGGGAAGTCGGAGCGGAATACATCCAGCCGCCTCCCATATGCCTATCCTCTTCCTACCCTTTTGGAGCGGAATGAAGAGACACCACCTTGCGCGCCGCGTTGGACACAGCCGCCATCCAACTACACTCGTTCAGGCGCTGGTGGCGGTCGTGGCCGCGCTGCCTCTGCCAGCGTTGCCACCGTCCCCGATCGTCACCTGCGCCTCAGCTCGCTCCTCGTTTGTCCATTCTTCCATAGGTGGAATCATTTGCTCCGTCTTGATGATTTCGTTGCGCAGCGGCTGTGTGATTTCCACGTTGAATTGCCAGACAAGCCGCCGGGCCTCCTTGACGTGGCGGTACGCCTTACCGTAGCGCTTCATCGTGACATAGACACGCGCGATCTGATTCAGTGACTCAGCCACGGCCGTCTCTGTCGTGTCACCGCGCGTGCGACGTACGTTGAGTGCCTTCTCGTGCATCTCCAGCGCCTTTGCAAACTGACTTTGCTGGTGGTAGCACTGACCCAGCGTTGTGTGTACGTCGGCCTGAGCCAGAACGTTGGAGCGGGCGGTCTTGGCGTACATGTCTAGCGCCGCCTCCGCCATTTTCTCACAGTTGGCGTAGTCCTGCCGCTGCAGATACAGAAGAGCGAAGTTGCTGTACGAGTACGCCACTGTGGCGTGATTTTCGCCGAGCATCTCGATGCGGGTGTCAAGCGCCTCCTTGAAGCACTTCTCCGCCTTCTCGTAGTGCTGAAAGTCAAGGTAGAAGAGCCCCAGGTCATCTAACACGTCTGTCATGTAGGTGCGCTGCAGTGGCTCAATCGTGGCGTTCTGCTTAAAGGAATCCACAGCAAGGAGGAAGTATGCTTCCGCATGTGGCTCCCGCCGCATCGCGTAGGCATCCCCAATCTTCTGGTACAGGTACGCCAACTGCGGATCATTCTTGTCCACACTCTTGCGAATCCGGATGGCGTCGCGAAACATGTCGACGGCTTGGTCGATATCTAGCTTTCGGGCCAGCAACGATCCGTAGAAAGTGTTCGCCTCCGCGAGCTGGAGGCTGTTCGTGCCAAAGCCCTTTTTGATGATCTCAACGCCGCGCTGGAACGTTTTTTCAGCGTTGACGGCGTCGTTGCACAGTTCCTGGCAGCGACCAAGTTTCATCAGCTCCTGCCCAAACAGTGGCGCGTCCTGGCCAAGCGCCACTGCGTACGTGTTGGTGCTCTCCTCGTAGAGCCGTAAGGCTTCGCGGAACTGCTTCTTGGCGGCTAGAAGTCCTGCTTTGCTGCTCGTCGCTTGTGCCGTCGCTGGGTGATCACGTCCAAGTGTTTCGATACAAATCTCCAAGCATTCGTTGATGCACATCTCCGCGCCGACGGCGTCATCGAGCGACTTTTTCAGTTCACAGAGCTTGTTGAGCGTCTGCGCAATCATGGGGCGGAACTTGACGTGACGGCTGTACAGGAAGCGGCGTATTTCGAGAGCCTCTTCGAGGAAGGCGACGGCTTGGTGCTCCTGGCGGCGGAACAGGAAGAGCGCTGCGCAGTCGGCCAGAGCGTGAGCTGCGGATGAGAGCGGGTGCTTGTTCGGCTGCGCCGGCGGTGTCTTATCATCCGGCAGCCACGAGTTGCTGCCGTGGTTGTAGCACTGATCCCGAAAGATGCGAATGCTGTCCTTGAAGGCCTTTTCAGCCTCATCAAGGAACTTGAGATGCGTATAGCAGAGTGCGAGCAGCTCCAGCGACTCCGCGTACTGAAGTGACTTGTCCCCCTCCACCTGCTCGTAGATGGCAGCCGCCTCTGTGAAGGCGTTCTCAGCGGCGCCGTACTCCTTCATGTCGATAAAAACGCGGCCAATATTGTGCAATGTTGCCGCGCACTTCTCGTGAATTGGCCCATATTTCTCACGGCGCATTGTCAGAGCCCTATCGTACAGGCTAATGGCGTCACCGTAGTTTTTTGTCTGATGCGCAGCCCTGGCGAGGTTGTTGCACTCCTCACCAAATTCGAATGTCATTGGTGCACGACCGGCAGCCTCACGGTAGCCTTTCGGTGCGTACTGGCGAGGGCCGATAAAGCGGCGCTGAGTGACCACTGCTGCGGCGCTGCAAGTGCACAAGCCATTGTTGCCGCGGACACGGAGAGCATTGCTGTCTGTGTGACGGTTGTGCCACGTGGCACCGAGGTGACCTGTCCAAAATGGCTGGCATGCAGCGGAACAAGCTGCAACGGCCGTGACGCGTGGAAGCATGAGGGTGTGGAAGATAAGAAACACACCAGCAAGACGCTTTCTCACGTACTGAGTTCGAGAATCATGAGTGATGGAGAGTGCCAATACGTGTGCAGATGCGGGTGGGGGCTGGAGAAGATTGAGCGCCTAAAGGGTGAACAATTAATTTCTTTAGGAGGAAGGGGAGGATGGCACATCCAAACGTATGCTGCAGTTCCCTCTCGCTCCCCCCCTCTCAGTGACTCGATTCTGTGTGTAGAGTGGAGACCCATCGACAAGGGTCCATTCCTGGCAAAGTGCCAAGAGCGAGTGAGGAAAGACATCACTGGCGCGTGCGCGCGTCTGTGGAGACGAATGACCCTATTGGGTTAAAGGTTTCGTTTTCCCTTGTTTATGTAGCTGTCACATTCATGTGGTCTAAAAAGTTGAACAGCCGCGCGTGCGTGTGCCTGTGTGCAAGTGGACGTATACATGGCATCCGCCCTCTACACAAGATCCCCTATCCCATCCACACACCCCTTTCCCGCGAGACGGCCAGCGAAAAACAAACAAGAAAGAAAGCTACAAACCTCTCGGCATCGGTGCGTTCCTACGGTGCGTCGTGGATGAACATGAGTTCTACGGCGCGCAGCTCAGGGTCACGTAACTTCAACACTGGCCGCTTCACAGCTGATCGAGCGGCGGTAGTTTCGGTGTACTTGGACAACACACCGCCTGCCGTGCCGTCACTGGACAGAGAGGCGTGCTTCCCCATCACTGCCTCGATCAGCTGGGTGCCGCTGACTCGCTTTTTAGTGTGTCGCTTCGGTGCAGCATCCAGAGAACGTGCATCACTTGCGGCTTGTGCCGCGTCGTCCTCACAAAAAGAAGTCTCCACCTGCAGAATCGAGCCCAAGAGGTCCAGCACGTACTGCACATTTTGACTATGGTAGCTGCCATCGTCCAGGGGATCTTCCAGCTCCACCGCGTCTTCGTCGCCCGCCGCGTTTGCGCTACGCCCAGTTGACAAGAGGAGGCTGCGACGAATTGCACGCTGCAGCGCCAGGGGAGTCTCCGGGATAGGCCCCATATCCTTCGCGCTTGCTGCGTCAGCGTCGCGGTAGCGCTTGAGGAAGAGGTGTACGTAGGCCTGCAGTTCCTCCGTCATGGCGGGCAAGAGGACTGGCGCCGTGGGGAGCCGGCTCGGCGTCGACCTGGTCGGCAATACCACCGGGGGTGTCTCGCCGTGCGCCGACTTCTTTGTCGTGCAAGCTGCAGTGGTTGTGACCACGCCGGTGGTGGCATCTCCTGTGACTGTACGTGGCTTGGTGGCGCACTCCTGCTGGACAACATCGGAATGGGGCGGTGACGCGGCATGAGAGGTGCGGAACGGGCCCCAAAGCGGAAGCAGCTTGCAAAGCTCGACTTCAGCCAGGTCAACTGCTTCATCGGAAGCCGTGCTGTCTTCGTCGTCGGTGCTGTCGCTGCAGCTGGAGGTGATTGCCGTTTTTGCCTGGGGCTGGAGGTGCTGCTGCACGTTTCGAAGCAGCGATCCACGACGAGTCACGTTTCTCGAAGATGAGCAGCTCGCCGTGGGGCTCGTGGAGTGCATTCGCATCGGGGAGTTGTTGGCCCCGCCTACTGCACCACCACCTCCGCCGCTCACTAGAAGACTCGCGCTGAGAGAGAGTTGAGCGGTGCTCTGTCTAGTTAACTCCGACATCGGAGTAGGCGCATACCACCCGCCGCCTGGGGCGAGTACCTTAACAGATCCTGAGTTCTCAGTCGGCATCACAGAATTCACAAGAAACTTGCCGTCACATGTCGAGGACGTGGGCCCACCGAGTCCCACCGCGGCACCAGCAGTAGGCGAGGTAACACCTGAAGCCGCGGGGGGCGGTGAGGGGAGACGGGGGGGTGAAAAGGCTGCGTACAAGGCAGGACCGCCATACTGCACAGATGGCCGACGAGGCTGGGTGCTGCCGTTGGTTGCCGCGTTGAAAGGGGAGGTGGTAGGGGACGGGGGTGCTGCTGCTGGTGCAGCTCGAGTGGGCGTCAGAGCTGCCACCGTCAGCGACAGCGAAGGCGCCACTTCCTCGGCTTCTGCCAGATCTATCTCCAACGCCCGCGCTGCAGGTGGCACCTCAGCTCCTGTTCTGGGCCACTTCCTGTCCATGTCGAGAGGCGGTACGGGAGGTGGCGACTCGTGCGACCTCGATGTCGACAACGGCGGCGGTTGCGTCCCGCTCATGTGGGCCAGAAGCACTCTGCGAGCTGTGTATTCGTCGTTTTGCAGCACGAGGCGTTGATAGTTCTCCTCACTAACGATAGGGAAGAGAGGGTCAAGGAGGAGGAGCCGCGTGGCAGCGTCGCTGGAAGTGGCCATGGGGCTTTCATTCGTGGTGGGAACCGATGAAGGTGCTGCCGCTCGTATCTGCCTGACACGAACCGCGGCAGGCCGTTGCTGTTCTTGCCGCACAAGCGCCAGCCGCAGTTGCTCTGCGACCGTGTTGGGTGATTGAAGACTAGACATCGAGACGGTCACACCTGTACGCCTTTGCTGCCGAGCAGCAGCAGCAGCAGCAAGGGCAGCGGGGGGAGCACCAGAGGCGATTGCACTGGAGTCCAAGGTGGGACGGGCGGAGGTGGGGGGTGGAGTAGCGCCAGTTCCCACGGTGGCGCCCGGTGGCGCGAGACGAGAAGCCACGACAGAGTTGCCGGGCTTCTGGCGAATCGAAGAGGCGAGCATGGGACTAGTAGCGCTGCTCGCCAACCGTCCCCGCGGCTGCGTTGCGTCTGCAGCAGGCGACTGCTTAGGCGGCGCTGACTCGTTACTTGCGCTGCCATGTAGGTCGACGCTGTACACACGTTGCCGTGGTCGTTTTCCTGAAACTGGGGGCGCTGACGATACCAGAACCGTCTTGCCTATTTCCGGATCAACGTGCATTGTCAGCGCCGACGACGCAAAGCCCTCCAGAGCGTCTGCGTCGCTTCCAACTTTGGGGCACCCTGTCGACGAGACGGTTGCAGAGGCGCTGTTCTCTTCCATCACAGCGGGCGCCGCCGGCGGTGCGCTAGATTGCATCAAGGCGAGCAACATCTCTTCGCGCACGCACGTCAACCTTGTGAGTTCCTCGTTGCCTGCATAATATGGCCCGCTGCTCACGCTAAAGGTGGTTTTCAACCCCGGCGTCCCAGTGCTGCCGCGAGGACTCGGTGTTGAAAATGCCCGCGGTGACGGCTTCGCAAAAAGCTTGAGCGAGGTTGAGCACCGCTGACCCATGGCATCCGCCGGCACGGTCGCGCCGCCAGACAGCTGCTCGAACAGGGTGTGTGCACTACATCCGCTGAGGCGACCACCGCCTCTCATCATTGTATTGGCGGAGGCCTCTGAAATACGCGACGGCGTCGGCGAGGCGGAGCCGACCGCAGTAGCGGTGTTTGATGCACGGCCGCCATCCACGCTCTCCCCGTTCTCGCCTGCTGGCGTCACTGTTGTCTTCGTGAGCAACCTTTGCCGGTCCTCATCTTCCTGTCGGTGGCGAAGACAAGTCCCGCTTCGCTTCACCGTGGAGCCAAACCGAGAGCCGGAACCACCAGACGCTACCGAGACGGCGCTGGCAGCACCCACTGACACGGCCTTGGTGCTGCACCAGCCTGGCGTGGGTGTCTCGGCGTTCCGTAACCGCAGCACTGCCGCCTGAGCACGACGCAGCTGCGTGTCGTTAATCGAGTTTCGCCCGGTGCTTCTCGGTTGCCGAGCAGCGCTTGCCGCACCGCCGCCCATGCTCATACCGGACGGTGTGTATGCGAAGCGAGAAAATGTCGTTCTTGCTGCTGTTGCTTGATATAGGAGATTTTCGTCCCCGGGCTTAATGATGCTGCGCGCCCACTCCTCCGAGACGACAGGGCCACGTACGAGGGGGGTGACGGTGTCTGCAGACGCCGTGTTGCCAGGGTTCGTTGGCGTTTTGATAGTTGTACGCCCCGACGTGCGTGCGGTAATCAAAGTCGTCGAGGGCGTACCCTCCGCGTCGAACGTAGGCGCTGTGCTGCAGTTGTTTTGCGACTGGGAATGTACAACAGACGGGTCGCGCGTTGGGGCGACTGTGTTGTCAGCCATGGTGGTGCAGCTGACAGAGGGCCGCCGTGACGTGGCGGCGCTTGGTGGCTGACTTGGGGCCGTACCAGTGCTTGCACGACGCATGACTTTTTTTTTGCCAATAACACTTACAAACTGGCGGGACTTGAGGGATACTTGCACCACCGACGGTGGAGACGCTAACGGCGCCACTACGGAGTCTGTTGACGGATCTGCGACGTCCCTCGACTGCCTGCTAGGCTTTGAGTTCACGGCCGTGAGTGCGCTACCACGCTGGCGCGCCGCCAGTGGCACTCTAATGTCGGCCTGGGCTGCAGCGACTTCAGGGGTTGACGTTGACGGAGCCGCTGCTGGAGCTGGCGCACTGCTCGTGGCCTTGATAGCGTTGGAGGATGACGACGATAGACGACGCGGTCCACTTCCTGAAAGGCTGCATCTGCCCTGAGGTTTTGTTGTCCATGAGCCCGCAGAAGCCGGTGGCACAGCAGTGCGATTACTGTCGACGTCCGCGTGGTGGGGGCCGAGCTTGGATATCGCGAGCGACGGAGGACGAGGCGAAAGGGTAGGCAAATCTGTCTTGGAGCTTCCGTTCGAAGCTTCGGGTAAGACCCCGGGTGCGTCTACGATCGAGGACGGGGCAGTGATACTCGGAGTGCTGGTGCCAAATCGTGCTCGACGAACAGCACCGGCTGTCGGCGTGGCAGGACTGCTGCCCGGACGCGGTGCATTCGGCACTACTGCTGCAGCTGCAGGTGAAGAATTGGGCGGCACGGATTCGCGGGCACCGGGAGGAGGTGGCGCTGTGTGATTCGCCGGGATGGCAGCGACAGCTCGAGGTCGTCCGGAGACCGTCTTGGCGGTGACTGCAGGTACTTTGGTGCCGACGTGGGGTGGATGGGCATCACCGCTGCTAGCCGCAGCGGTTGCTTGGTGCGCGCTGAGGGAGACGTAGCTGACAGAGGCACGCGATTTAGTCCCGCTTCTTCTCATAGGCTGCGCGACGGCCCTCGCTGCTGATGGGGGTAATGCGGCGCTTGCTCCCTGCTCACTGTCATTCGTGCTACTGCTCAGTAGTAGTGAGGTGCGCTGGCGAGGGGGATGCGCCGCTGTGCTAGACACCTTTGCCGATGAGCCAAGTTTCTTTGACATTTTGCCCTCGAGCTCCTTCTCTCGCCGTTGAAGAAAGAATCGAGTGAACCCACGAGCTGCTGATCCTAAGAACTGGTGCAGGCAGGGGGGGGGGGTGAGGAGAGCGCCGTAAACGGTACAAGCTCGTTTCCTTCGTGTGGGCGAGTGACCTAGCCAAGAACAGACACGGATGTGCTCTTGTATGCGTGTGCGTGTGTGTGGGGGTGTGAACGGGCACAGATTAAAGCCACGAGGAGCACAAAACCAAACGATGAGAATAGGGAGGAATACACCAATACCAGCAGACACCGTGCTCTATGCAAGAAGGCAACCACTGCCACAGAGACGCACTCAACCGACGTGCAGTCGTCGCCAGAGCTGAGATACGAATCTCGACCTATCCCTTTCTTGTGCCGATATCACCGTCTTCTCACGTTTTTCCTTTGCTCCGTGTTGCTGCCCACCGCGCCGTGCGGTGTAGACGTGCACCTGCAGCCGATATGTGTGGAGGAGGATATGATGGTGAAGCGATGACGGAGCCCGCTGTACGCCGTCTGATGACCCCCTCTTCCTGGCAATCACCGGTTCCTCCTTGAGAGTTCCTGAAGAGAGCGAAGGGGAAGGGGGGAGGCGAATGAGACAAAACAGCACCACGTTCGTATACGATGCGTGCGTGTATGATGGGTGTACGGTGAGGGGGTGGAGAGAGGGAGAGGATACGTGATGAGGAGGGTGCGTGAGGGCAGGGTAGCGACGATCGGTCGACCACTCAATCCCTCCCCCTGATAATAGAGGTGTGGGAAGGAGGAAGGCAGTGCAACCCGTGAAGCTGCTTACTCTGCTGACCTCGACGCCAACCCATCCACCCGTTTCGTGTTGTCCAGTGTGGCCCGCACACCCTTACCTGTTGGGTGCGCGGGACTAGAGGGTGATGAGGCGCAAGAAAGCAGGTGCTCACGGGCCAGAGGACTCCTCCTCCAAAAAGAAAAAAAAAAGAATGACTTTCATGTGCTGTTGTTTCTTTGTTGGCTGTGAGCCGAGGAACGCACTTGGCCGTGCAGGCAAACGCACCTCTTTATTGGGTGTATTATGCGATTAGACGTTCTTAATCATACACGGGGCAGTGCGCCAGTGGTCGAGTCCCCACTGACTCCGTGCCAATTTTCCACCACCACCCCCACCGCCCCAAAAGGGAAAGCAGCACGAGCACAATTTCATGCCTCCCCCCCAAACGAAGAGAGGGGGGAGGGACGGAGGGAGGGACAACAGCAGCAGCAATATAAAAGACATACGACGATGTCTGTGAGCGGGGAAAATGGAGGAGAACGGTCTGATGGGGGTAGGCGTTCCACCGCACGCGCTTGCTGAACACGACCCGCCCCTCCTCGACGAAGTGCTGTCGCCAAATAAGCGCGAAGAACAGAGTTGGATGCTTTTCTGCACCAAATACGTGCGCCACTTTCCCTCTTTCTGGTTTGTGGATGGGTCACTATGCACTGCGGCGGCGCGCCTTCATCTTCAGCGCCTGTTTCACTTTTGGTGCTTCGTTGCGCCCTTCCCGCGACGAGGCCGCACGGCGGCGGGACTCCTGCGTCTGCTTGCGTTCCTCCAGCTCCATCTGGCGACGGCTGCGCTTGAGTGCCTTCTTTGTGTTTTGTGTCACTTGCTGATCGCGGCGAGCCTCATGGATGTTGGCAATCTGTGTCTTTAGTGCTACGAGAACCTCATCCAACGCAACACCACCAGAAACCGCATCCTCTTCGCCATCGTCATCACCTGTGGCGGTCGCCACCGAGCGTGAGCGCTTCTTCCCTAGCGGCGTGCCACTGTCTTCCTTTGCCGCGGATTCGTTCACCTGAACCGGAGCGATTAGTTCGTGGCGGCGCTCCTCCAGTTGTTGCACCACAACCCCGGCCACCTGAAAGGCAATGAGCGAGATCTTCTCAGAGATTGGCTTCGCTCGCAGTCCTAGTCCAAGCAACGGCACCACACACTCGCGTAGCAGTGCCGTTGGGCAGAGTTGGGTCTGCGTCAGCCATCGGACCTGTGCGTTGTGAATGCTGCATGCCGGGTTTGGCTCCGCGCCGTCACTGGCGTTGTCCGCTACTTCGTGCGGCAGCACCGATGCCCAACCGCCAAACAGCTGCAGTAGTGTGGTGCTGCGTACCATGTAGTTCACAAGACTTTGCTGCTGCACCACCGGAGACGTGAGGGAACAAAGTTGATGCTGCAGCGACGTGTACACGGTGCGCACACGCTGCTGAACATCTCGATGGTAGCGGTAACGGCCGGTTGCGGCGGCGCGCGTCATAGCGAAGAGCGCCAGTTGGACTTGGGCTCGCAGCACGTAGATGGAGACCTTGAGCAGCTCGCTTCGAACAGGGTTAGCAATGGCGCGGTGGGCGTTGTACACTTCCATCGCTACATCGGATGTGCTCACGATACCTAGGAGACGCTTCAGGAGGCTGGAGAAGGCCTGCAGGATTTGTAAGGCCTCTGCAACGGCCGTCTTTGAGGGCACACTTGCCACTTTGGCGACGAATACGAGAGCACCCACGTCACTGCAGCCCTTGCTTGTCCTGGCGTTCTCAACGGGTGTGTCACTGTGTGCCTGTTGGGATGCTAACTCCTGCCACGCGTCCTCTTGCAGGTAGTGACAGTGGTGTTCAACGTACGTGTAGAGGTAGTGTCGCAACACCCTCATCGCTACAGCACGTACCCACGGATGGGTGTGGAGAATGAGCACCTCGGTGATATGGGGCAAAAGGCGTGGTGCCAGCAGCGGATACAGTTCGTGCGGCAGCGCCGTCAGCATCATCTCGGCGGCACGCAAGCTATAGAATATGTACGCCCATCCCTCCATCTCTACCTTTTCACGCGACTTCGCTGATAGTTGATTGAGCTGCTTGTTGCGGCGCGCTGCAGCCAGTTGATCGAACATACATCCGTCGAGCACAGCTTCGACTGACCATGCGCAGCAGGCCTGGAAAGCAGCACGGTTCTGCGCCTTGGCTGCTGCTGTCTCCTCGTCGCCTTCTTCATCCTCACCATTCTGGTTGGGGAGGATCTCGTAGAACTCTGCTAAGCCAGGGAGAATGGCGGCCCACGTTTGTACACCCATGGTGCGTGTTGCACGCGGTTGCGCGGCGGCCATCCACGATGACAGGATAGGGACCAGTACATCGACGCCGGCGCAGCGTGCCAGGTGCTGGAGAACGGTGCCGCCGTGCCGGCGGCACTCGACCCATTCACTGCCTGTCACTGTGGCGGCTAGCGGCACCAGCAGAACCGGCGCTTCCTCACGCAGGATCACGGCAGGCAGTCGCAGAATTAGCGTGTCGAGCAGCTCCAGCAACGCCGTGCGCCCCGTCAGCTCCGGGTAGTCAAGGTTACGGCAGTAGAGGTCGATGTGCGACTTGAACTTCTCCGGCGTCAGGCGGTACTCTAGGAGGAAGCGGACGAGAATCAGGATGCAGCGGCGCCGAATGACTCGGTGCGCGCTCCAGTGCAGCAGCAGCTCTGTGATGATGTCCATCAAGTCATATATTTCAGCGATGTGCACGTGCTTTCCGAGAATCGCGTAGAGAAGACTAAGGGAAACAGACACATATTCGTTCCGCTCCATCAATTCTGAGCGCACGAGCTTCACGAGCTGAATGGCGTTGGATTCCGAGACAACGTACTTTTGGTGAGCTACCATGGCCGCCGTGAGGCGGATGGCTCGCTGCTTGATAACGGAGCCCCGCACAATGAAGCTGGTCACCGTCTCGAAGAGCTCCTTTTGCAGCCCGTTGACGGCGTCGAGCGGTGGACGCAGCGAGACAAGTGCGAGAAGGCAATCCAGCGCGTTGGCCACCACCGCGTCGCTGCCTTCGCCCTGCAGGCACGTGAGAACGGAGGGGACTAGCGACTCGAGAAGACCACGGTGCTCTCGGGTGAAAGTGACTGTGAGATCGCTTCCAGGAGCTAAGAGGTACGTGGCCAGCTGCGCCTCACCGCGCGCCTGGCGGCTGGGTTTATTCACATCTCCCTCTGCCACTGCCTGCGCTTCCGCAAACGTTCCCAGCCCGTCAACGTTCTCGTCGTTCTCGACTGCGTCGGTGCCTGCTGCACCGCCGTCTTCATCTTCCTCCGATTCGCCCTCGGCGTGGGCCCCCTGCTCTACATCGACATGGTCCTCCTCGTCTTGAACGACTTCATCGTCGTCTGATGTGGCACCGCCCTCCTCACATGCTTTCCGCTGCTGCTGGCGCGCACGGTGGTGACGCAGCATGTCCAGTTTCATGGCTGCCTTCGAGTAACGCTTCTCCTTGCCGATGCCTAACACCTGCTTCAGAACGCTAAGCAGAAACCTTAAGAGGAACTCGTCGAGAGTGTCGAGCACAACAGCTGTGACCGGGTCCTCGCGGTAGAAGTTCTTCGCCGCCTCCATCACCTCCTTTCCGTACCGACCGCGATACACCCGCAGCTTCTGCTTCTGCTGCGTGGCGAGCACGGTGTGTGCACTGAAGTCGACGTCGACGCGCTCCGGCACCGGGGCAACGAGGTAGTTCTGATCCAGCTGCTCCTTGCGACTCTGGCGTTCTGCCGTGTGCAGGATGACGTGCGCGTTGCCGCGGATGCGACGTGTGCCATTCTTCGCTTCGAACGCGACAATTTTCTCCTCACGCGTGCGATTGTGCTGGTCTAGCAGGCGGTGTACCTGCTCAAACGACTTTTCCACTGACATGGTCGGGTTGGACATAATGGAGCGTGCGACGCGAACAGCGAGCAGGCGCACCTTGTTCACGAAGATCAGATCCGCGCTACCGCCCTTGCTGATGGTCAAGTACTTGCTTTTCATCTCCTGGACTAGTAATGCGCGGGCCCTGGCGCTGCCGTGCAGCTCTCCAGCACTCATCGTCGTGTCGGATGGCGGTGTGAGTACCCACGTGATGCGGTGAAGAAACGCGTTCATCACTGTCTCAGCGTCGCAGTGCTTGCCGAGAAAGGCGAAGCCCTGTAACGCCAAATTGCGTTTCACTTCGACCATGGTGCTCATCACCTCCACTTGCTCTTTTTGCACACCCACCTCGCCAAGGTAGTCGTCCAGAAAGATGAGCAGCAGGTCTTCCAACACCTCTGTGAGGCAGTCAATGCCGTGCCGGTAGTCGAAGCGGGCGTGTGTGGCAGTTCCAAGCTCTTGCAGTAGTGCTTCCTCTGCGCGTTCGACAGCGGTGTCATCGTCTACCTCCTCGACAGGTGGCGCGTCTGTTCTTCGTTTGTCATCCTTGTCTGATGAACTCTCTATGCGCTGCCGGTGTGATGAAGGCAGCGGTGGGCTGTCGCGCCTGTTGTGTTTCTTCGCCCCCTCAAGTGCATCCTGCACTGGATCTTGAAGGGCACCCCGTGCAGATGCGTGGGCGACGGTGGACACTGCAGCAGACGAGGAGGCCCTCGACGATTTCAAGAGCTTGCTGTTTGGCTCATAGAGCTGGTGCAGGAGCGTCACGAGTGTGTAGCCGAGCACATGGAGCTGATAGCCATGGACGAGGTTGTCTTTCAGTTTTGTCACAACGAACTTCAGCTTGGACGGTCCCGTCTCCTGTAGCATGGCGCCAAGGATTCGGCGTGCGCTTTCCCGATGCTTGTCATTCTTCGTGCGAAGCTTCTTGATGAGCTCATCGAGCAAGTGATCGACGTGTACGTTGAAGCGGTCCTCTGGGAAGTGCTTTACAATCTTTGTGATGGCCATCGCCACTGGTAGCTGCAGAAGCGCGTTTTTAGCCTGCGACGACGCCGCGTCCTCGCGCTGTTGCTCTTGACGCACGGCAGTAATGCTGTGCTGGTTGACGGCGCCGCGGCCACCGATCGCCTTGCTCACTTCCTTGTCACCCAAGTAGCTGTATAGCTGCGGCAGCACGTCCACCTCGAGCACTCGCATTACTTTCGCATGCCGATAATCACGCTGCTTCGCGGACAGTTCGGCGCACACCGCGTCGTCCACGTCATTGACCTCGTCCTCCTCTACTTCTCCATCGTCGCCCATGGGGGCCGCCGCAGTCCACAACGCTTGTGGCGCCGCACCGTCTGTGCTGGCCTCAGCAGGGTCGTCCAGAAAATGAAAGGTGCTGAGAACCTGGACTACGCCGCGCAACATCGTCGCTCGCAAGTTGGCGTTGGCGTTCGCGTTCGAGAGGAAAAGTGATAGAACGCGGTAGTACGCCATCCACGGCAGACGCTCCGCAATGGAGCTCACGGTGAGCAGCACGGCGTCACAGTACCCACGTGCGCGACCTTCCGTCAGGTTCGCCTGGTTACGCTTGCCCTCAGCGAAGTCCTTTACGGCACTCATTAGAAACGGCACAAAGACGCGTAACACGTCACGCACGTTCATGTCTGGGGCGTGCTGCCGCAGCACCGCCAGGGCGTGTAGACGACACCTATGCTGGACGTGGCCTACGTTTGCGTAGAAGTTTTGCTCTGTGTTGGGGGAGTACAGCAGGGCGAAGCTCGGAAATTCAGCGCGGAAGTGGCGCCCGAAGCTCTCAAAGGCCTGCATGTGCACACAGCGAATGTGAATATCCTTGGCTACGACGCCCCGCCGCAGGGAGGCGAGAACCTCGTGGCGTAGTGTAGTCTCAAGCAGTTGTGCCCTGTACGCGAGCTGCTGTTCCGTGAGGGCTGCACTGCCGCTGCTGCGCTGGCCTCCAAGGGAGGCGTAGCGCACCATCGAGTGCAGCAGAGGCAGGACGAGCGCGCGGATTGTCTGCTCGGGGTCTCGCAGGAAGAAGACGACGTTGGCGGCCAGAACCGCGACTGCTTCGGCCGCAAGCACCGGCGCGTGCTCCTTGTCCAGAGGCATCTGCACATCCTCGGCGCCTTCATACTTTCGCGTCTTCTGTACAGCGCTGGTGCCGCTCTCGTCTTTGCCGTTGCTGCTGGCACTACTACCGCGATGAAGAGCACCGTAGTTGCCGAAGTGAACGAAGAAATCGTGAAGAGAGTGCAGGGTGTGATAACGCAGCTCAAAATCGTACCGCTCAAACGTCTCGTTGTTCTCAAAACTATTCAGGCAGGCAACCGCACGCGCCGCCGAGGCCATTTGGCGATGGAACCACTCCACCCGCAGCGGGTCGGCCGACGGTGAGAAGGTTGGCAGTGCGAGCTTTGTTACCGCCAACGACAGGATGGCGCAGAGGGTGTGCCGGGCATGTGGGTTGACAACCAAGTTGAAGAGCCGCACCAACGGCTGCCAGTGCGCTCGGTAGTCAACTTCCGCCACTTGTTCCATCAACGTCTGAGTGATATTCATTACCATTTGCGTGGTCGACGCGTCCGCCATGCACACTGGGTGGGCGATCATCTTTAGTGCAAGTTCAAGCAGGCGGTTCATCATGCTCGTCAGCGAGGACGTCGACGCCGACGTTGCCGAGTCGACACGGAGGAATCGTGACAACTGCGCAATGGTGTGCATCATCTCTCGCCACATGGACACACTGAGGGACATGATGGAGGTTGGCTTTTTGCGGTCACGTGCACTCTGGCGGCCCTTTGGCGTGGCTGTTCGCGTCGACTTGCCGCTGCGTGCCCGTTTTTGATGCTCCGCACGGGCAGCCACTGCTTTCCCCGACTCCGTCGCCACTGCAGCGGTTTCTGTCGTCAACGCTGCTGCAGCAATTTCATTCTCCTCTCGCGCGGCACCCGAAGTGAGGAGGGTGTAGAGAGAGGTGAAGACGCGCACAATGTGCTTCTCCAAGAAGCAATGCCGAAACGTCGTTGTCACCGGCAGGCGGCTGCTGCTGCACACCTCGCCCTTCTTGCTTGCAACAACCGCAGATACACCGGGGAGCTCGTCCACAGGCTCATCTGCACAGCTCAGCAGCTCCGAGACACAGCGGAGACCTTCGTTGAGAGCCTGTGTTGAGGCGCGGTGCACCGAGAACGCATTGTGGTTCACGGCAAACACCTCCTCGAGCGTCCCGACAGCAATGTCCGGGTAGGTGGAAAAGAGCTGAAGAAGAACTGGACTTCGGACCCACGCTGTCAAGAGGCGCAGCACCGGGGTAACAGAGCTCTTCGTCGCCACTGCAAAAGCGCCGCGCCCAATGCCGTTGCCAAGCGCCCCATTGCCACCGTCTAGTGTGGTGCCTTTCGAGTTCTCGAACAACATAGTGAGGTAGCGCGTGAAGAGAGGGAGTGCTGTCACGGCGGCATCATGACCCACTGTGCTGCTGCTCCCGCGGACGCTTGCGTCACTCTTGCCACGCAGCACATCTATGACGTCCTCCGGGAATTGCTCGAACAGAAGCGCTACAATGGTCATGGCGGCGCGGCGGACGTGGGACAACGACGTCGAGAGAGAGCTGGCGGCCAGGGATTTGTTCAGCAGGGCAGCCCACCGACGCACTCGCTCCTCCTGTGGCGTCGCGTTATCGGTGGTGAGGGTCGCAAGCAGGTGGTCCACCGGCGCACGTAGTGACTGCTTGCACGCTACAAGGTAGGCTTGTAGAGCCACATTCAGACACGTTGATACGTAGACGGAGAAGCGCTGCCCAACGGCATGCAGCATCGCCTCTAGGAGTCGAAGCGCTTTGCTAAGCTGCTTGAGGAGGCGCTCAAGGCGTCGAATACCGTGATGGCTGGTGCGCCGGCGCGGCTCCGAGACGCTAGCCGCGCCCTCTGCAGAGTCACGGTTGCCACCTGCTCTCGCCAGCGACATGCCGCACCCCCCGTATACAATGTCCTCCCACACGTTGGCGAGAAAGTCGTATGCGCTCGCTCCGCTGCACGCCACAGGTGCCACCGTCGTGGGGGCCGGCATGGCGAAGAACAAGAGTCGATGCAGTAACTGGTCAAACACCTCTGCCAGAGGGTCCTTTGCCGTCGCGCTAGGGTTGCTGCTGCTCACTGCTACCGTCGGGGTGAGATGCTCGAGGTAGCTCATCAGCCGCCGACTCAGCACCGCCTGGTCCTTCAGCTTCTTTTTGGACACCGTTGTCAGCAGCTTGGGCAACGCGAGGGACAGAGCCGACGAGACGTACGGGACGACGTCATGCGCCGGCACATCGCTCTCGACATGGAAGGTGCTGAGGAAAGTGAAGAGATTCTTCATGCTGTCACAGTAGGGGATGAGCTTTGCGTGGTACACATGAAACGGCTCTACGCGTAGGCGCTTAAGGTTGTCTACAGCGACGCGCTGCAGCCGCGGGTTCGCCTCGGAGAGATATGACAGGAATATACCCTTTAGCTCTTCGTTTCGGGAGTCAATGTTACGCTGCACCACTGCGGTTAGATGTTTGCGCTGATTGGTCGTCAGCACTCCACTCGGTGCGGCGGCGCATGCCCGCATCGCCACCTCCAGTCGCTGGTCGAACCTGCGCAGCTGCGATCCGTCGATGCCGCTTGGATGGCGGTTCCGCTCCACCGCGACAAGCTCAAGCACAACATCCTCCACAAGGCGCACCTTCCGGTCAGTTGCGGAGCTCGACTTCACCATTGCTTCCATTATGGAAAGGAATGTCTGGGCAAGAGTGGAGCGATCTGTGGAGGTAGCGTACAGGGCAGCCGTGGTGACGCTGGCGTCCTGCTGCTGTTTGCGATTCGACACCGCCTTCGCTGCATCGACCGGGTTTCTCATGTGACTCTGCGATGCCAACCAATGCTGATCCCATCGCACAAGCTCGTAATCTTCGTTGGTGCTGCTCAGAAGGGTCACTGATGCAGTGCTGTACTGAGTGCTGGAGAAGGCGCGGCTCACTAGTTCACCCTTGACATGGCGCTGCTGGTCGGTGAGGTGGATGCTGTAAAAGCACGGGAGCCGGGCGAGTTGTGCCAGGCACAATGCAATGGCGGCCGCTGCGTCATCGGGATCGTCAACGACCGCGTGCTCATCACTGTTCAGGCGCACAGTCCCCGCCAATGAACTTGCATGACCGGTGGCGACCACATCACCCATGATCAGTGCTCTAGCGTGAACGCACACGACAGTGTTCCACACCACCGGCTTCAGATGCAGGAGACGCTGCGGCTTATGGTGCTGCGCCGGCGTGGTCAGGCTTGTGCAACCACTGCTACCTTCCCGTATCTCTTCGTTCCCTTGCTCCTCTTGCTTTTCCTCAGCGTTGTGGGCGTCCGTTTGGACGGTGTCCACGCCCATCAGACCCGTGTTCTCCTGCGCTACCAAACCACAGAGAATCTTTGACGCGATTTCCCACGCGCCGGTGAACTTCATGTAGAGAAAACCAATCATTGTGTGGGCAATCAGTTGACGATGAAAGGGCTGCGTGACGGCGCCGGACTCCACTTGATATGTCAGTAGTGCTAGCTCTTGTTGCATGCCGTCGAGCTTGCCGGTGTGCGAGAGGGGGTTGAAGCGCGCGGCGCTGAGCAGCGCATCAATCAGGTGGAGTGGCACTGCTGGAGCACCGACGAGACGGTCCGCCATGTCCAGAGATGGATGGCATACGAGGCGTAGAAGTCGCAGGGCCAGTAGACGAAGGCCAGCTATCGGGGCGGCGAGACACTCGAGGAGAACATCCTGTACAAGCCCTTTGTGAAGGAAATTCGGCAGTGCCGCACGGAGGGTGCGCAGGGCTGTTCGTGTATGAGTAGGGAGCGTCTCCGCTGCAAGTGCGGGCTTGCCACGCACCTGGAACGTAGCAGCCCCAGTTCCAGAATCATTCTCGTCGAGCTGACTGTCCGTGCCGAGACCGAACATCCAGAGCAGAGCGTGCAACAACACCTCAGCTCCGTGCAGGAGCTGAACGCGCCTCTCATCCGAAACGGCGGCCGTGGTTTCGTAGAGCCCTGTGTATTCTTCAACGAGGCTGCCGGTGATGCTATGGCTTTCCGAAGTTTCACGGGGAGAGGTGGCCGCGCGAAGCTGCTTAAATCCATGAACAAGCACCTCCACTGTGCGGCAAAGGTGACGCAGGCCCTCTTGCTCATCGTCGCGTATGGCTCTGTCGCCATGCACACCACCCTCAACCACGTGCTGAGTCTTCTTGGATGCCTTCTTTAACAGCTTCGTGCTACTGCGTGCGGAAGGCGCCACGGTCATCTGCACCAGCATGGCCGCCACCTCCGCGTACAAGGCATAGACGGCTGGGTCCACTGCGGTGGCGCGAAGCAGTGAAGACGCCGCCGGGGCCGTCCTTCCTGCCAATCGAGACGACTTTGCATTTTCTTGGTCTTTCTCTTCGATACTCTGCAAGAGGCTCAGAAGCGCCGCCTTCACGGGAGAGGTCGACGGCGACCCTGTCTTCACGGTGGTCGATACCAGCAGCTGGATGAGCGGCAAGGCACAGGACACGTAGGCAATTGCCTCTGACGCAGTCGAGGACGGCACTGAGCGCTGCGCTGCCTCGTAGTATCGGAGGAGTTCTAGTGTCATGGACTCAAGCACATCGCGCATCGACACGTCTCTATTTGCTGTTGCGACGGTGGCGTTTCCTTTACCCTTGTTCCCCTTTACTGCGGTGGACGGCATCAACTTCAGGCGCAGCAGCTGTTGCAGCGGAGTCACTGTCATGTGGTGTGTGTGGTCCTGCAGGAGGCGACTCAGCATCACCGCGCGCCGGATGTTTGAGTGACGCAGCGCGGAGATCATAGCATCGTCGAACGAGGTTGACGGCACCACCGTATCTGTGAGCGCACTACGCTGCTCGCGCAGGTTGGCTGTGGCGCCCTGCCAGAGGGCCATCCCGATCGTATGCAGTAGAGTGAGAGCAAAAGGGGTAAGGTAGGATGGGATGCGCGGGTGCCCGCTTCGCCGCTGCGAACGCTTAGCGGCATCGTCGCCCCCCGCTTCTTCCCCATTGGCCTCATCATCTTCCGACATGTAGGCGTCTTCGCGGGTGTCGTGCAAGCCAATGGTGCTGCTAGCACGATGCCCGCCAACTTCCCCTCCTGCGAGATCGCGCGCGTCAGCCTCTTCATCGATACGACGTGCTTGCTCGAGGGCGAAAGAGTAGTTCTTCTGGAGAACATCCTGCGCGAAAGCAAAGAGGACCTGCTGCGCTTGTTCATAGCTGTGACACCACGTTACGTTCGGTGACGCGTTCGTGGCCGCCTTGATGCACACCTGCACCGCTGCCTTGGCAACCGGCACAAACCACTGCTGCAGTTGTAGAATATGCGAAGATGCTTCCGCACCGGCGCCCGCGGTCGAACCAAGGCAGGGAGATAGGCAGAGAGGGGAGAGGAGACCGAGAGCGGCAGCCGCTACCTTGATCAGGGATGTCGCATCCGCTGCAGATTGCTCAGTTCCATCGACGGCGTCCAAGGGGGCAGTGGAAGGTGGGTGACTAAGTACCGCGAGAAGCTGCGCCGCGAGGCGCTTCAATAGAGCTGACTCACGACTGTCAACCCACAGCGCAAAGTTCACAGACCCCATCATGGCTGTAAGGAAATGAATGTAATGTGGCCAAGACGGCGATAGGCAGCTTGAGTCGAGGCTGAGCACGGCCGCTGCGAGGATACGGTGGCTGGGGCGCATGCTGGCGCTCTTCACGGAAGAGAGTGCATCATCGCCCTTCGCTTCCGCGGCGGAAGCGCCGTCGTTGAGCTCGTCCTCGTCGGAAGAATCTGTGCGAAGGAAGGCGGACTGCTTCTTGGTTTCCCACAACACGGTTTCGATGGCGTGGCCGAGTGCTAGGCTGCCGATGCTGCGCAGAAGGTACTGCGCTCCCTGCACGTCGCGGTCGCTAAGCACGGTCGCACCTTCATCATCTTCTCCATCTTCGCCATCATATGACAGGCCAAACACGGCAGACCAGCGCGTGGAATGAAGGTCAGCAGGTTGCCGCTTCTCTTTGGGTTGCACTGCTGCACCCTCTTCGTCCTCTTCGCTGACGGCATCAAGAAAGGGGGCAAGCGGGTGTCGAAGCTGACACAGGAGCCGCACCACATCAACGGGGGAGCCCGCATCGTCGAGGTTTCTGCCTTTCTGCGTGAGAAGCTGGAAGGCGTGCAAAAGACGCACGTAGTGGGTTTCAAAGGAGGAGCTGAGGGAACCGCGCAAGCCTCGAAATAGCTCCCCAATAAAGTACGTTAGGCCATCCACGAGTGGATGGTGCGGCAATTTTGTCTGCACAAACTCGAGCAGCTGCTCGCTGTTCGCCCAGATTGAAGCGGGCAGTTCCGCTTCAACAGAGCTCTGTCCGTCGTCCCTATCCTCTTCACCCATGTCGTCGTCGCCATCACGTTCACTGGCACTGCCTCGACTACTCGTCTCGTCCCGGTCCCGTTCAACGAGTGCCGCTGCCGTTGCGGTCTCTTCGTAGCTGCGCAGCACATCACCACAAGCTTCCTCCACCACCAACGGCAGAAGTGCACGACTCAGACGACACAAAAATGCCAGAATCTCTGCCGACAGCCGCCGAACATATTCTTTCGTGTCGTGCAGCTGCGCGACGTATTGCCGAATCACCCGACGAACGAGAACGACGTGGGCTGGGTTGGCCCAGCAGTCGCGCAGCTCTCGACACCACGCTGCCTGCACGGCGAAAACCAGCTGCAGTCGGGCAATGTCAACGATCAAGTGCCCAGAGTGGTCATACATACCAGCCTGCACTGCCTGCTGAAAGATTTGAAAGTAGGGCAAGAACTTGCTGCCCATGTCTCTCACAAACGCAATGGTGAGTCGTGCAAAGGCTTCGTACGCCTGCGTCGTCGACCCATCCCCGTGCTGCCGCTGCGCCAACGCGGCTCTCTTTGTTTCGTTGGTGCCTGCCGCCTCGCCTGTGGTTTCGTCGTCGCGGCGCGTTCCGCGATCCATCAAGCACGACAGAAGCTTCTGTGCAAGCTGCCGGTGGTGCAGCTGAAAGAGCGATTTCGTCTCACATAATTCCAGCACTTCCCAGCGGAACTTCTTGAAATCCTTAGATGTGTGTGAAAGAAGTTGCTCATTAAGCTCGACATAGAAGGCAGGGCGGTCTGCTGTCGAGCTGCCTTCGGAAGCGCTGGTATTCGAGACCGCAAGGCTGAGGCTGAGGTTTCCGAGGACCGTGTGCCCCAGCCCTAGACGCACATGCTCGACAGCATGTCGGAACACCTTCTGCTTTCCCACGAGGGTGTGACCCTTTTTCTTTGGCGGCATTCCGATCACTCGCTTTCGCCAGGTACAGAGATGACGATACTTCGCGTGCGCGCGTGTATGCCTTCCCTGGTGTTATCCGTTGCTATTACGATTAATTCTTGTGCGATGATATGTGCGTGCTTGTCGTCTTCGCCCCCTCTGTCTCAGTTCCTTAATAAAGGGGGCACAGAGCGGAGAAGACGTCGAATATGGGACGGAAGGACACACACACACACACACACACACAGGGCGCTGCCACAGTGCGCTAAGATACTCTTCCGTTTTCTGTCGATATATATATATATATATATCGTTAGTTGGAACAGCGCATCACGGGACTCACCCTTGCATGGGCCGGCAAAGCGAGAAGAAGAACGCAAGGACAGAGGGACAGTTGCACACACACACACATAGAAAATAGGTGCATTCGGTGGAAGGAATCGCGAGGCAGTTTAGGGTAGACATACCTCTCACCAGAGTGCGACAGCACATCATGCTCCCACACAAGCTCACATGCCTGTGCGGAGGTGGTCCGCGAAACACATACGGTACACCTCCACGCACCCTTGTGCGTGTGTGAGAAAAAGGGCGCATCACCATTCCGGTTTTCTTTTCATCACTGCTCCTACTTCTGTGCATCTTGATGAGGGTAAACGCCTGAGCACAGACCGAAGCGCGGGTTCATAAGCCGAGCAGGTGCCTGACCGCTACGGGGTGTCGGCGTAGATCAAGCTACGGTACACTCCAGCCCGCTGTAGTGAAGGAAACGCGCCTCCTTCGACTTGCCATTCACCATCTGCGCCGCACTTGCCCGTGGAGAAAGAACCAGCATTAAGCTGTCTCATTACCCAATCGCCGCTGCTCGGTGCCTCGCCTGTGATGATGCATGACGCGCTGACATCACTGAAAGTCCCTTGTGCTTGCGACAGCGCCGAGTTTTCGACACTGCTGCCGGCGCTGCAGCAACCTTGCGCGATGTTCTCCAGTAACCAGCTGGACGGGCGAGCTTCCTGCCGGTGTGACGTGCCATCATACAAAGAGCTACTGCGAGGAACAACCGGCGCCGCTACGAGGGCGACGAGCGCTGCGAGGCGATCGAGAAAAACCTTGAAGCGCTGCAAATACGCCCGGGTACGAACGGCGCCATGATCTCCTGACGACGATTTCCCGTGCACCTCGTTTTCTGCTACCAGCTGCGCAAAAACATCACGTGCTACCGCCATACTGTAGAGGAGGAAGAACGTGTGCTGGGCACCGTGGGACTCGATTGGGCTCGCTGCCGACTGCGGCGACGGCGATGACTCGCGCGAGCACTCTGCCACATCCACATGGACCCACAAGTTGTGGGTGCCACTGGTGCGTCGATGCCGAAGGTGTGAAGTCAGAGAGTTCACCAAAGATTCCATGTCTGTCGTGGTTTGGCCTTCTACCCCGCTATCGCCGCCTTCAAAGGAAGCGGCAGTTGCCACGAGGGCCTCGAAGAGTGTCCACGAAAGCTCCACTGCTGCACCACCGGCCACCAGTAGCAGACGTCGCCAAGCCCGCTGCGGGTGGCCATCCGTTGAAGACCAGCTGTCGACACCGCATGTAACGCCACTGACGTGCACTCCGTCTCTGCGTCGCTTGCGTGACAATGATACAAGAGGCGTCCGAACCAGCGAGGGCGCTTTCTTCGCTTGCTCTGACGGCCGCAGCTCCTCATGGATCCACTGACGATAGAGCATCTCACCCAGCTGCCACGTGGCGCCATCTGGAAGGAGAAAGAACAGATACGCATCTGCTGCAGTGTGGGCCACAGTAGAACCGACGCCGTTTTGAGTGTCGCTCGCTTGCGCAGTGGGGTGCAGGTGAGCCGAGAGAGCGCGTTGCGTTGTGGCCATCCACGAGGCCGGCAACGGCTCTGCGAGGCGCTGTGGCTGGGAAGAAGCACGAGATGCCCCTGCCAGCCGCTCCAAGATATCCTGAAATGCGTTCGGTCTCTGCCGCTCACTCTCGAACGGTGATGATGCACTGTCTGCCACGGTGGTGCTCGTTTGCCATCCAGAGACGGCGTGCGCCCTCCAAGTCAAAGACGTCGGCGATGCGACCCACGCCATGTCCATGCATGGGACACCGAGCACGAGAGCTGTACAGGCGGTCGGGGTGAGCATAGGGAGGAGACGCAAGCCGGATGGGTCTCTTCGGCACGACGCGAGTGGCTGCTGTGGGTAGTGCCCTACCACGCACAGAATCGGCGGCAGTGGATGCGGAGCACCGTCGCATGCCGAGTCAAATGCAGACTCACTGTCGTCATCTTCTGTTGCGACGTCTGTCTGCCACCGAACACGACCGTATCGCAGGACGGCAAAACACGGAGACAGTTGCGGATGTCGACGGATCAGTGCTGTGTGCAACTCCCAAACGTCCTGCATATGCACAGAGGCCACCCCATCTGTCCCCGTGTGACGGCTCACGCCTGAGAAAGCGCCCGTCAGAGCAGGGCATCGCTGCTCGCGATCAATCCCACTGCTGCCGTTCTTTTCTTCTGGGAAAGCGAGCTCTTGGCCCCCCTCAGCGGCTCGTACAGTGGAGTAGGTGCATGTGCATGCCAGTGCTAGTGTAGCGGGGCAGCCCTCGTCACTGCCGCTGCTGTTGTCACTTTTCGTTTCGTTCACCCCGTCCCACACAACAGACCACCCGGATGTTGAAGAGGCACTCCCACGCAGGATCGCGTCGATGCCGCCGAGGGGGGTCGGTGGCCACGCTGATGGCGGTAAAACTCCATCCGCCTCCTTTGTTCTTGTTGGAGACGTCGCCACCTGGTACAGCGCGCTTCTCTTGTCCGACAGTGTAGAGACAGTGTCCAGTAAAAGGCAGTGATGACGTGCAGCTGCGAGAAACGGAAACAAGACCTGAGGAGCGCTCGCGTTGGCTGCTGCGACTGCAGTGCCTTGCTTATCCTTCGCGTTCTGGTCGGCAGGCGTCGAGTCAAGCCTAACCACCGCATCTACGCCCCCCTTTCCAGACTTCTGAGTGTCCCCGTCTTCGTTGGCATCCGTAGGCGAGTGTCCCAGGACTTCCTCTCGGAGCAGCGGCGTTCGGTTTGGCGCGTTGAGTTCAGCAACGCGCTGCTTCGAGCTGGGTGACACTGTATGGCACGACGTCTGCGTCGTTGCTGCGGGGAACGCTGAAACAAAGATGCCGCTTGGCGAGGGAATCAGATCGGCACTAAGTTGGAGAACCGAAGCCATTTCTGCACCTGCCACGCTGTCTTCCTCCTCAGCTTCCGCTGAGTTGGACATTTCTTCTTCAATGGCTTCTACGCCGGCACTGTGCGCCACACATCTCGCCTCGGAGACAGGGTCAAAGGTCTCATTCGCAGTCGGCTGGGCGTCGGCGGCTACCTGAGCAGAAATATGGGGCACCCGCGATGCAATATCCGCAGCAAACGTGATTTCCTTTCGTGGGCCCCCGCTCCTGCGGCGACAGCGTCGTTCGGCCTCCTCGTCCTGACTACTCCTCCAGTCTTGAGCACCTGGTACGGACAGGCGGGGAGTGAAAGCGGCTGCGATGAGATCAGAAGAATCGCTGGCAGGTCGCGCGTGCCACTGAAGCTCGCTGTGGATTTGTCCTCCTGCTTCGTCACGGTTTGCAGACACTGCCCGGGACTCCGTGATGGACGCAGCACTGTCCGGCATCTTTGTTGTGAGCTGTCCAAGTGCTCCCTCTAGCCCTGGGTATGCCAAATGCAGAGCATTGCAGAGATCTGCGAGCCGTTGCAGAGGAACGAGCATCCACTTGAACGCAGGGCCAAGACACAGAGGGCACATCTGGCGCACCTTGCGTAATTTTCGCGGATGGCGCGACGGCTGTGCATCCATAGGGCGTGCGACTCGTGGCCCTAGAGGGGTCTCCAGTTGTACCTCATGACAATTGGGGTGCCCATCCGCAGTCTCTTCATTTGCTTGCGGAGCGCTTCCTGGTGTGGCTGCCGCGGTGCTGCCGCGCGACGATTTTTCGGATGTGGGCACTACAGTCGCGGCAGACCATCGCAACTCAGCGGTGTTCACCTCCTTCTCCAGCGTACTCCACGGCCATTCTGTCCTGCGCGGCACACAGCCGTTCTCCAGGGCGTTGTTGATGCACGCGTAACAGAAGCAGTGGCCACAGGTTTCGATGGCGGCAGGCCGGTGTCGCAGTAGTCGACCGCATAGGGCGCACGTTAGACTTAGTTTCAGAAGGACGCAGTCGTGCAAGGAGAGAGTGGCCGTGTTGGGGAGGGTCTTCGCCATGTGTGTGATGGATTCAGACGGCACGGCACTCGACGCTGATGTGACGGTCACAGGGGCTGTTGCCGTGACATCTGCAGTGGCGCTCTGCTCCTCAGCTGCCGCTTCGTCTAACGCAGCGAAGAATTGTGTGAAGGAGAAGTTGGCAAAGGTCATTGGTGACGGACGACGCGACGGTGGCGCGTCGGTGGTTTTGCCATCCTGATGATCAGGCGGTCGCTGCGCAGGCTGCGAGGCTTTGAGCTGGGTCAGCATGGAGACACTCTGTGTATACGTGTGCCCTGTGCTGTGATGGTGTCGAATGCACCCGCTTTTTTCTATGAGTTCCTCAGCGATAGAGGTGTCTATGAGTCGTCTACGGTGCCAAGAAGACGTGACACGAGTGCACTGCGGGGCCGTAGAGTGAAATCATGCGTGGGCGCGCCTGTGTGTCAACTGCGCGGGTGGGGCACAGCAGAGGCAAACACAAGAGGGAGGGGGCGTGGAAAGGGTAAGAGAGCACCAATTAGATGAAGTAGCATACGAAGCCACGGTGCCGGGACTCGGGGGCGGGGGGGGGGGAGGGGGGCGTAGAGCTTTTCCATGCAGCCACCACTGTTTTTTTTCTTTGGTTGCTAGGCCAAATGTGCGTATGCGCTACTGACAAGGCGTAATAAAAGAAAGGTCGGAAAGCCCCCCCCCCCCCCAGTGACGCATCGCGGAGGCAGTGTTTGAGCGCACCGGTTCTCGGCCCCCCTCCTCCTGCTACGATACCGGGGTCTACTCGAGTTGGGCGGACATGATGAAATGCTAACTTTTTATGTTTTCAGTTTAGGAGCGTGCGCTCGAGGAGAGAGCAAACAAACATCGCTGCACAGCCAGCAGAGTTCGAAAGGAAATGAAGAGAGGGGAGGAGAGGGTGAGAGGGGGGGGGGGGAGAGAAACCAAATTGACCCACGTCTACAAACCGCTCCTCCTGTAGAATTCTGCGAATCTCTGCGTATCTTCGTTGACGTCCTATGCACCCAGTACCGTATAGAGAAAAATTGCAGAGGCCGACGCGGAGGCGAGAAGAGCAAAGGTAATATGATTTTCGTCGCACTCTCCGCACTTGAGTCTGTATACAGAGTCGAGGAGTCGCCGAGACAAGCAAAGGTGATGCCTGACATCTCTCACTTGCTCACTTCCGTTTCCGAGCCACGCGACACCCCGCTCGTCTCTCAGATGACGTATACACGGTCAAAACCCATACTTCGATAGGAGTCACCCCCCTCCCCCACTTTTTTCTTCAACCTGCGCGCTGAGCGTGCTCATGTGAGGACCACGAGCAAGAGAGTGAACGTGTACGCATGCACACAAGCACAGCTCACTGTACCCTTTTGCTGCCCCACCACAACTACACCCCTGGCCCTCTAGGACGAACCCATCAGCCGTCGGATCGGCGCCATGCACCTAACAGGTTCTTCCCGTCCGACGGGTCAGAGAGGATGTCAGCCTGGCGCGTGTGACGCGGTCTGTAATGTGTACAGATAGCTTAGGCTCCTCAGCCACTGCTTACCGCTGTAGGACCCCCTGCTCTGCAGCAGCAAGAGGGAGGATGCGTGTGCAGCAGGTCAAGCCCTAGCTCCACTGTTGCACAGCCAGCGTAATCGCTGCAGGTAAGAAGGTTACGGATTCCGCTGACTGAGCCCTTGAATGCATCAGTGGCATGAAGATCTGTGGCCGCACTTGATCTGATGGTCTGTCTGCGCCGCGCACCACCTGCCGAAAGTGGGGGTAATGGAGCTTCGCGAAGCTGAGAGAGTCGCTGTCTGCATACCCCAGTATGAGAGCTGCCGAAGCGCTGTGACAGCACCCTGCTTTGGCGTGTGCACACCTTCGGTGTCAGGGGTCGAGGTGGTGGTGCTGCTACTGCTGTCCATCGGATCCGTCGACGAGATCTGCGAGCGCACGCGGCAGAAATCCGTCATACACAGATATGTCATTCCACCACCGATGCGGAGGGTCATGTAGTCCTCAAACAGTGCGTCGTCTGTGAAGATTTCGGCTACTGCCGCATGAATTGCGGAGACATCGGAAAAATCAGGGATGTCAAGAGCAGCGGCTCCCTCCTGACCACTATCCCAGTGAATAAAGGCGCGGGTTGGACGTACCGCTGCCTCAGAGTTTTGAGCTTCCGCGTGGTTGTGTAGAGGTCGCCGATGGGGTATGCGGGCTGGTTGGCGTGCACAGGGGAGAGGGCGTTCATGGCGATAAGTGGTACCCCCATCTCCTCGTCGCCGAGAGTAGCAAAGGCGTGGCCGTGACCAAAGAGCTGCTGGGTGATGATGCCCTTGTTGTTCGACAGCAGGTTTGTGTAGGCGCTCTGGTACATGGATTTCCAGTACATGCCGTCGGGCTGTGGAGGCGTGTGACCGATGATGATCACCTTCTGCCATGCTGCACGAGCCGCGTTGATCTTGTTCTCCATCCACGCCAGTTGACCACAAGGATCCGTCTCGGTGTCGAAAACGGCTGGTGACAGCTTGTACGTCTACACTAGGGTGTGCACGCCTAGCACGCGTAGATACGTGGTAGCGATGGTCAAGAAGGAGTTTGGGTTGCCCTCGTTGTCGCTGAGGGCCGCTGTCATGTACGATCTCTGTTAAAGCTGGTTCCTACAGAGACATCCATGATACGCGCTAAGTACTGCGACGTTGGTGTGAACACATCCGACATTGTCAGCGATGACGAATTCATATCATGCCGCTGTCAATCAACCGCGAAGAACGTGTAGGTGGGGCGCTGCATCATGATGTCGTTGATGGCGACGACCAGGAGCATTGCGGGTACGCCACAGACGCGCTGCCCGACAGGCCAGACCGGCGTGCTGGTGCAGGCTCCATGGGCATTGGGAGTACCTTAGGCTGGATCGTAGTGCACATCGAAAGGGAAGCTAACTTTGATATCTGCCGCGGCACCTGCACAGAGACAACGAAAACAGCGAGTGCACGGACCACTGCCGACGCGGTGACACCGGCGTGAAGATTATGCTGGGGAGGCATACGTAGCGTAAGGTGTCAAGTGCCGAAGCTTCCCTCCGTTCTGTGGAAAGTGCCGCAGTGGCGCCCGGAAAAAGGGGTTGGGGTAGTGCTTGTTGCTCACGACCCTTTCCCCCCTTTTTTGATGCGTCGCACTACCAGTGTTACCTGCAGGCGTCAATGCTGCTCTCCATGTGACGCGCGCAAGATGGCGCGGCACACAAGGAACGCCACGCAGGGAAAGAGCGGAGGAGAGGGAGCCAATGATCCTAACATACAGGCGCCCTACCCGCTCGCATGACACCCTCTCACTTCCCCACAAAGGCGCGAAAAAAAAAAGAGAATGGAATATGCCTCCCCCAATACACTCAAAACGGAAAAAAATACCGAACGATGCCAAGAGACAGCTCGATTTCTTTGTTGAGTGGGCACATGAGTGGGTGGAGGTGTGCGTTATGGTGTCCTCGGGCTGCACGGATGCCCTCGTTTAAACGTGCTTCATGCCTTTTTTTTTTTTTAGCATTCAGCCAAGTATGCCTGGTGGCCAGAGAAGGTGCTATCACAGTGTCCAGATGAGAGGGGAGAGAGGCGCTGGGGGAGGGCAGTAGCTGGATAGGTGAAGACGCGGAGCAGCCGAGCTATGGAGGAAGAATAAAGTAATGTAGAGGTACGCTTTCTGTGGATATAGATAACCCAAAACTCGGTGTGCGTGTCTACGCGACACCGAGGGGGTGCAGAGACAAAGGCAAAACAAGCCGAAGCAAAGGAGGAGATGTTGGAAACAGTGTACTCGAGAGAGAGAGAAGAGAATTGAAGGAAACCGTGAAAAAATGAACGACGTGGCCAAACGGTCAATGAAGAATGCGGGGCGACGGAGACAGCGGCGCCGCTATGAATGAGCACAGACTCCAAAAATCGACATCACGCATAGGCAAGAGAATAGGGAAGGGAGAGTTCCTTCCAAGGCAAATTGCACTGGGGGTGCGACCTTCATTACATGTACTTCTGGTACACAGACACACAGGCAGGTTGGCCGAAAGGATGACTGACGCAGAAGACTTTGTGTGCATATATATACGTATATATAGATATGTACGTGTGTGCACTGTCAAGGAAGAGACATCTATGAAGACCAAGGGGTGTAGGACATCAAGGTGACAGCGGGCGGAAGGTGAATAGATCGGATGCGCTTGCACATGGCCATGTGAGGAGGATGACAGCAAAGGAGAATGACACAGCGAGGAGTAGGGTGAAGAGAGGGGGAGGGGGGATCGGGATGAGATGATGCCCATGGCCGGCTGCAGTGCGAGATGTGGACATGATGGAGGGGGAGGGGATCCACCCATGGCAACCGGCAAGCTTTTTGTTCGCTTCCGACAGCTGCCGGCGCGTGCCTGCAGGTTGAGCGGAGCGGAGCGGGAGGCACGGGGCAAAGTCGCGTTCGATGGTAAGACGAGAACAGGGGTACGCATGTTTCATGATCTCGGTGTGGAACGCTTACACCCAGTAGTCAAAGGTTTTTTTTGTACGTGGTTCTGTGTAAGGTGCCGCCGCGTATCGAATTGGCTTCAACGCGTCTCCGATACCGCGGAGCCTGTGTCATCATCACGACCATCATCAAAGACACTCAGACGCGCACGGACAACTGGGAAGGCACCGAGTGCTGCTCCGCCCTGTAATGCACGCTGCTGAGTTCCTTAGGCGTACGAGTAGACTAGCACAGCCAACATAAAAAGAGAGAGAGAGGAGTAGCGCGCAAACCACCAAGCAGGTCTCCACGCCAGCAGCACCGGTAGCTCTTGACGGCACTTCACCCTCTGCTGCGCTTCCCACCCGGTGAGCCGCTCCCCACCCATGACGCCCACCTTCTCACCGCTTGCCCACTGCGTCATGCCCGCAGCAGTGCCATTGACGTTACCAGCGACTTGAAAACGTCCTGTCATGGTACTCACGACCGGCTGCCGCACCAGTAGACTCTGCTTCAGTTGCCGGAGGCTTTGCTGCGGGTACGGATTGAACAGAACGAGCCAACTCCACAGTGCCACATCGACTTCCTCTGGCTCTGGCGCAAACGGGATATACTTGTACAGGAGGAATGACATGTACTCAAATGGCGATGCAGAGGCTGGCACAACATCAGCGGCACGCAAACATCGACGCTGCTTCCACTGTGACGTCTTTGGTATTACCCTTGGTGGCGACCGCGGTTGCGATGTCATCGCAGGGGTGGCTCCACCAGGCGCCGTCTCGAATTGGCGCTGACTTGCCGGATTACCTTTCCAGAGAACGGCCGACCGTGATGGGAGAAGCTGCGCCAGCATATTCCACAAAGTCCATGACAGGAACACCACGAATCGGAGAGGGTAGTAGAGAAAACGCGTCCACCGCGCGCTAGGCGAAGACGAGCAGGGGTGAAAGAAAAGACTCAGCAGTGTTGTGTGCTGCCTGCCAGCGCCGTTGAGGCTGCTGTGAAGGCCATTAGAAAAGAAGGCGTCTTCGCAACAGTAATCCCCATTGTAATGGTATTCTTCCCTTGAGTCTTGCACCAGCGGATGCTCCACGGCTGTTGGGTTACCCAACGTAGCGTCACCTGCCCGCGTAGAGGCGGACGCCCGAAAGCGGGGTTGCGACGTCTCTGCTGTCGTTGAGAGGTGATTGGCAGCCCGCGCTCCTGATGGCCGCCCACGATGACGAGGCAGCAGCGGATGCGCGGCTGCATCTTCATCATTGCCACCGATCGCCGCGGCTGCATCAGATCCACGGGCGGACGATTCTAGCGACGGCGGCCCAGAAGAGCGTGGGCTCGGCAGATCGCTCGCGTGCAATGCCTTCCCCACGGACGGCGTTGACTCCGAAACCGCACCACTCTGGCCCTGTGACCGCGCCTCTAACAGCTGACGTCGCAGGCACTCGCGCCATTCAAGAAATACCTGGTCTCTGCACCAACCAACAACTAGTTCAAGGCAGCGCGGCGGCTTCTCCGACATGCTGCGTGCACTTGGAAAAGAGCGTAGACCCTCCGCAGCAGTACCTTTTACGACGTGGAAGCTGTACGACGAGGTGCGCACCGCCTGCGACGCTTGCAGCGGGGACGCAAACTGAATGTACACCTCCGACCGCGTAGATGTGGCGAGGGACAGGTAGTGCGCCACAGTACGCCCGACATAGGCGTCGAAGTAGTCGCGCACATCGAGGATGTCATCAGCCGGCACCCCGCTCACCACAACCCACGTCGAAGTAACGGAGCAGCCCAGCGTCTGTTTCTCCAGTGGTGTGTACTGCGACGGCTTCGGGCGTGTCTCAGGTCCATCAGACGCTGGGTATGCGGACTGCGGCACATGATCGCGAAACTCGCGCGGCAGAAAGCCTCGCAGGATGCTCTCTGTGGTATCGATGGAGTCGGGCACGTTGGCTTGAGGAGATTCAGGGATTGGTCCGCCGCGACGCCGCTGCCGCCGCTCCTGCCAGTCACCGACTGTCTGCTTCCACATAGAAAGTTAGATACGAAGAAGAAAGAAAAAGGAAGGAGAGTCCGCGGGCGTGCAAAACAACAAGGCCGTCTCCCTCTTATGCGTCGTGCTGTGGGTGGATGGGGAGAGAAAAGGCGGGGAGGGGGAGACGGGGTGGAGCGGAAGGGATGATTACGGACGGCAACAGGTGTGGATGTACGTCTGTACGGGCAAGGACTTGTGACCTCCCCGTTTCACTGATGTTTGCACCTCGCAGTCTCTCCCTCGTTCAGGCGGTTTGCGAAGGGCGCGCGAGCGACGACAGCGTTCAATGGGCATTTCCGCTTTCAGCGCGACATGACACACGTGTGCGTCGTTGCCAGTTACCTCCATTTTGCATGTTTCTTCTCTTTTCCACACGGTTCGTACCAACACGAGAGTAAGGGAGGGCTGGCTGGCAAACGGGGAGCCCTCATTTGCACGACCTTCCACAGACGTGGTGGGACGGCGGTGTAGGGACCAAGGATGTCAGAAATGCAGTGCCGCCCATTGACCACCGCATCAATGCGGAGTCTTCTAGAAAAGAAGGGAGGCGGTCGGCCAAGACGAGCACACCCCTTCCCTCCTCATAGATGCTAACCGCTACGAAGGCAGGCGTCAGCGCACGTGTGCGTGCTGGCCTCGAGTCGAGCAGGGTCCGCAACGAACAGTGGCGTGGCCGTGCCGCTGCTTGGGTCCACCAAGGCAACTGGGGGCTGCACTCCATGCTTGCTACACAGGCACAAGTACTGGGGGGCCGTTTCTTCTTGAATGATGGAGACTATGGGTGCCGTGTCACGCGAGGCGCTATGTGCAGCACTCCAGTCCAAACTCATGCGCAGGGAGCGAGAGAGCGGCGCCTGACACGCAGCCAAGGCATGACTGATCGCTTCTTCCTGCGCATGGGTGCTCGTGTGTCTGCTCGTCAACCCCAAGAGGAGTGCAGCCAGTACGTTCTCCGTCGCTGCCCGCACATCACCAACATCGACTGCTACGTTGCCAGGATCAGAAGAATCACGAGAGTCCATGCGATACAACTGTGCTTTATGAGAAAGCCTTTCCTGCAGCGCTTTGATCGGGTCGGTTTGCGCTTCATATTCACCACTCTTGCCGCCTACCTGCAGGAGATCTCGTCGTAGGGCAATCAAACATTTTCCCGCACTTGATGAGTCGTTCGCAGCATCCATCGCGACATCACTCAGTGTACGAGCGCGTGGCAAGTGCTGCAGAGTCTTGGGTGATTCCGCCGCGTCACCGAGATGAGGCCACAGCCGTCCAACTCCACCTCCTGCGACCGCTCGGACGTATGGGTGCGCAAATATGCCATCGAGACGTGTGCGTGACGACGGATGCAAGTAGAAGGCCAGTGCAAAGTCGGCTGTGACGTCAGCGTCACCGACGTTGTCGCCTTCGCCCTTCTTGGGGCCCTTGTCAACCCAGCGTGCTGTAGTCCACGTCATGAGGCGCTGCAGCGCCTGGTCTTGACGCATATGGAGTTCCTTGAGATCCACTGACCGTGGCACCAGGCCAAACAGCTCGCGCTCACTGTTGATGCGCACGCGTCGAAGCGATGCGAAATAAAATGGGATCAGGAAAATCGATACGAGAGAAATCCCCCAGAAAAAGTAGAAGAGCGCCTGACGCCGGCGCAGTGCGGCTGTGCGACGCGGCGGCGGCGCAGCCGCGTGCAACATCTCGTCCAGTTTCCACAGTGTGCCATAGGGTAGCATTGCGTGCTGGGCTGACGTTTTCTATGCCAAAGAAGGAAAAGGCGCTCGTGGGTATGAGGGAAAGACTGTGTAGAACGTTTTCCCAGAACCCCTTCCTGCATCGCCCACCGGCGGGAGCACGAGTTCTCAAGTGGAAAGGACGGAAGACAGGAACGCATAGAAGGACTTGTTGATGAAGAAAGATGATGGTGGGGTTGGGTGCCCCTGGCGCACGGGAGTGTGACGCATCCCTAGAGGCGTGCACATCGCAAACGGCTGCTTGTCCGCTTTTCCCCTCGCCGTACCAGTTTGCAGATGCGCGAGGTTGTCACCTCTGCACGTCCCCGATTTCGCAGCGCTACACACACACACGTACACACACCGAGACACAAATGTCTACACCCCCTTATTGTCCCATACTTCCGCCTGTACGAGGGGAAAGACAAGGGAAGAAGCGCCTCGCTTTTCTTTTGTTTTTGATTTGGTGGTGGGTGTCATTTCTTCACATGTGGGCGGTCCTGTGCACAACACTTGGCAGGAGCACACATGTGAAAACTTGCCTTGTCCTTACCCTTTGCATTGCTTTAGCGCACATCAGCGGTGCCCGAAAACGATTCGGCACACTGTCGAATGGGGCGCGAAGCACGAAAGGATGAGCGAGAGCCAGATATGAAGGGTGAGCACACGACGCACACTAACTCCTTTTCCGACTAATCGGAGACGCTGCAGCGCGTCCTCAAACGGACATACACACACGGGCTTCATTTACATCCGTGAAGAAAAAAAACAAGGAGCGAGCCGGTTTCTAATTACACAGACGTCGGCGACCCACCGCCCTACACCACTATGCGGTCGCTCCTACTGGAAGCGTCAATCGCGGATGAGAAGGAGAGGTGATTCCCTGCTGCAGGTGGCGGCACTGCGGACTGTAGACCATGCTGCAGTTCCTCAAAACGCATTTCCAGCCGCACCTGCGCTTCCCGTGCGGATGCGGGCATCTCCATCGGCCATTGAGTGCTCAGCAGACGATGGTAGTTACTCAGCTGTGCAAGCTGCTCGTGCCGGCGCAGTTCCCTTCGCGCCACTTCTCTTTGCAGCTGCGCGCGCGATGTCCTCACAGTTGTGAGGGGGTTTACTTGGTCCGTCACATATTGAACATAAGCGGTGTTAGCCGCCGCGTTGGAAAGCGTAGCGGTTGAATCCCGTACCCACGCCACATCAACATACTCAGTTGCTGTTCCCGCGCCGACAGTGGGCCGCTTTCTCTGATAGGCCCCAAACTGCTGCGGTGGCTGAAGCGTTGGGGGGAGCCAGCGACTGCCGTGGTGGAGAAGCACGGCCAACGGGGGCAGGGACGCCATGTAGGCGCTACTGTTCTCATGAGAAGCGGAGGGGTCATCAGAGGCACAGGATGCAGGCAAAGACGGCCTGATAACCGGAGGTATGGCAGGCGCCAATACCCCGGAGAAGAGAAGCGATAGTCGGGTGACAGTCACCAAGCGCTGCCAGAGAACACTGCAATCGAGGTTAGTTTCAGCCGGGTGCCCGCAGAGAAGAACGCCAATTACATCAGCACCGTATGTGTGCCTTGGTGCGGTACTGATGTACCCTAACACACTGCCCGTGGCAATCCCTGGCACCAGACGCTGGATCACCTCCGGCTCCGATGTTGTTGCCGGCGTGGACAATGCGCACGACTCGGAGAGGGAGGGAAGCACCTCGCTCACGTTCCAGTAGCGGATGGCCTCGCCATTGTCGAGCTGACCAAAGCAAATCGGTAGGACGCGCCACATGCACTTGGGAGCGATGCCTGCCGAAGAAAGCGCTTTCGCCGCCCCCATGGCACCCCTTGTGACACCGGAAAAGTTGGCCGTATCCGGAGCGCTGCCCGCGCGAAAAGCTCCTTCTTCGGCTGCAGCTGTGGCAGCCTCAATGGGCGCGAGCACATCTGTGCGGAGCAGCTGCGCCGCCCGAATGAACGGCTCGGCTATCTCGCGCATTCGACGCAGAAGAGAAGGACACCACCCGGTGGCTCGCTGGCGCGCGTAAGCTGCAGCTTCTCGCCGTTGCTCACGCGCATACATCAGCTGCGCCGCCCTGGGCAGGCGATGAGGACTGTAGTGCGGACTCACCAGGGCACGCAGCAACTCCTCATACGTGCTTGGACGTTCCGGGTATAGAATCTGCGGACCGTCGTTGGGCTCCGCCAGCCCGCGCACCTCCCAAACGCACCGCGCACCGTCCACCATACGCAGGCCACCGCCGCAAGCTAGATCGAAGAACACAAGGCCCTGCCCCACCGCGTATGCAGCAGGAGAAGCATGCGTGATACGGGCGAGCACGTCAGAAGGCTCAATCGTAGCGATGGCATGGTGATGAAGAAGGCGGACGGCGCTGCCTGAGGGGCGTATGAGCACCGTTTCCAATGTGCCCCCGCGGGGCACGGGGGTACTATGCACGCCGCCCTCTCCGACTTCCCCACCCTCCACACCATCCTCCTCATTTGTGCTCACCTCCGCTCCTACGCTGGGGAATGCCTCTGGAAGCGTCGGCGAGGCCGACCATCGTCGCTGCAAGACTGTTCCATCACCAAGGACAACAGCGAAGGCCGCCTTGCACTCTCTCTCCTCGTCGCCACCCCCCACCCGAGCGGGCGCAAGATACACTCGAGGCATGGTTGACGCCTCCACGCACCACCGCACGGAGAGATCTGCTGCGTCATCCGCCGTCCCGAAAAGACTGTCCTCCACCGCCTGCAGCTCTTCCAGCAGCGCGCACAAGGTCGGGGAGGAGAGCGACGTGGACATGGAAGTGCCGTCTGGGCGGCGCACAAGCGCACGCCGCCGCGCTTCGCGCGACGCCACCGTAGTGATGGTGATGCCGTCTGGGAACACGACGACACGGGCGAGTGTAGAGCCCTGGTGACCACCGTTCTGTTTAGCGACGGTGTCGGAGTAGGGTGCCAGAGACTCGTACTCTACCAGCGTCAAGCCATCTTGACGGGAGCGCATATGACAGTGATTCACTGCATCGTAGGTGATCTCAGTGTGCATGCAGTGCGGGGCGTGCGCATCATCCGCGCCAGTGCCGCTCTTCATGACGTTGCAGTTTGCAAGGGCGAGGCGCGCCCGCACAGGCTGGAACGCACTGGTGTGAACCATCCTCGACCCACCAAGGGATGTGTTGGCAGAGGAGGGGTCCCTGCTGCTACTGCCATTGCGCACAAAGTACTGTCCGTCCAGCGTCACCAGCGTGTCACAGTACTGCAAGGTGGACTTGGCTACCGATGACTTGGCGAAGATTGGTGCAAGAGGCCGCCGCACCATGATTGCACCACTAGGAAACAAGAGTTGCTGCATCCCCGATGCGTAGCAGCGTTGCACCACGCCGGTGCGCTTGTCGACCTCGCAGCTTGTTTCTTTTTCAGACGACGCCTCCAGCTCCACCCAGGTTTCTGCGGTAAACTCTGTTGGGCAGTGGTGGACACAGTAGAGGGTGACACACTCCTCGAGGAGGGCTGTGCACGTCTCCATAACGCCGCCTTGCGGCACGGCAACTGCCTGCTGCCCAATCAGCTCCTTCAGCGACGCCGCTGACGCCGCCGTGGTGCTAGATGAGGTGTTCGGGTAGCGGCGAAGACGGATGAGAGGCTCACCGTCGCGCTGCTGTAGAACTGCATTGCAGGTGGTGAGTGTTACGTCTATGGGCGGCACCATACCTTTACCCCCTTCTTTGTTGTTGCCACGTGTGCACGTGAAGAAAAGTCCATCATCCCAGTGAACGCTGAGGTGCATGCTGCTTATTCCCGTGCTCGACGGCATCGCGTGCAACGTAGCGATGACCTCGGTGGCTTTGATGTAGCGGCACAGGCGCTGCGCCTTACTCACCCACACCTCCAACACTGCATCGCTATACGGATAGAGGGTCTCGTGAACGTCGAAGAGCATGGGGGAGCTCTCTGTCGCAGCTGTGTGTTCGGAGTGCGTCGACGACACTCCACTCAAGCCGACAAGTGACGTCGACACCTCGGCATGCCGCTGCACGTACTGAGAGATGAGGTCGTGCATCGCCCGCATCGTCAACTCCGCCGGTCCGACACGCAGCTGCGCCTTCGCATCAGTCATGCTAGCCCCCACAGGTTTTGCAGGCGCCGTCTTCGCGGTACTGCATTGCTGCTGCTGCTGTAGCAGCCATTGCCACAACGCATAGACTTCCACCGACGTCACAGTCCCTGCCCGGGGAATCATATCCACCCACCTACGCGAACGTTGCTGTCCCAGCGAGGGGCGACTGCTTTGCCCCGCCTTCGCTTCGGAGATGGGTCCTTTCCTTTTTTTCATATACTCTGCTATCTGCACATCCGGCACTGCCACCCCGGCAACCCATATGTGTGTCACTCGCCGTGTCGGGTGCACGTTAAGGGCGTTGTGCGCGTAGGCAGACGTACAGTGCATCTCAGCGTCTTTGTTTTTTTCCTGTGACGCAGTTGCATCGACCCTTTTACCGGCACTACCGACCGAAGTCGCGGTCTGTGGCTGAAGGGGACGGTAGTGAAGGGCGCAGGAGCGCCACGCAACGTTATGGACGCCAAACCGTTCCTGAAAGTCAACAATGGAGGACGCGATGGCCTGCACAGGTAGCTGCTGCGTCACACTCCAGTCGTCGTTCGCGCAGATATCTTCCTCTCTGGCTGCGGTGAAGTTGTGACCATGACTGCGCAGCGAGGCAGAATGCCCTGTCGCCTCCAACCCGGTCTCTTGCAGTATCTGATACAGGAATGCCTGCTGAAGCGTGTGCTCGTAAATGCGAGGCACGAGGCTCTCGGCTGCCGCTTGTGCCGCCAGTATTTCGCTCTCCTTGTTCTCCTTGCTGTGGTGGGCCTCCGGCAACACCGCGGGGCGCTGCAGCGTTACTGGCCTCGACGTGGTTGCCACGCGCGCATGCATCGGGTCCACGGAACGCAAGTAGCGCTGCAGCAGGTCCAGTGCGCCAACCTGCTCTGTACCAGTAGCACTACCGCCGGCGGACATCCCGCGGTGTTTTTTCTGGCTCTGATGCGACGGTGCCGACACGCTTTCACCGCATCTTTTTCCGGTGGTTACTTCACATTGCAGGGGGGCCAGCGTGGACTCTAACGCCTCCTGTAGTGCCACAGTTGCTTCAGCCTGCGGGCGACGACCGAGAAGAATGCGCGCTATCTCCTTTATTAGATGCACACCCTGCGAGTAGGGCTGAAGGTTCAATGGGACGGCAGACGTTTGCCAGCGCAGCCGGCGCCGCTGTTGTTGCAGAAGGAGCTCGGTGCTCGGTGTTGCCATGGTCATCGTGGCCATTGTGCTCTGGCGCGTGACGAGCGAGGAGGAGCCACATGTTCCTAGGTCGAGCATTGGAGGTGACAACCCCATGCGGGCCGCCGTGGGAGTGACAGTGTCAGTGCCACGGGCAACGTTCACCTCGAAGTGCCCTGCGTTCTTGGCGATAATATGTCGAACCATCCACGACACTTCCTGAGGGTAAGGTGGCACCACCGTATCCGCGCTTTGGTGGTGAATGCGCCCTGATGTTGTCACGGTGCACTGGTTCTCCGATTGCGCTGCCGCCGCTTCTACTTCACTGATTGGTGCTTCCGCAGTCGTTGGAAGCCGGGGAACGATGGCCGCCAGAGTGCCAGCTTTCACAGGCGTCTTTGCGCCGTCGCAACTCGGCGCCAATAGTTTCTGAAATGGTTGCGCATACCGTCGAAACAGCCCGGAGGAAGGGACCGACGTCGCCGTTGCGGTGCTGCTCGCAGGATGCCCTCCCGCGCAGTAAGACACCGGTGACTCTGTTGTTGCACACAAAGCCGTTAACTCACACGAGTTCTGTTGCAGCAGGAGTGATTCACTCACTGTGGCCATCCATGTATACACGGCGCTCATGATGTTGAAGACGCCACCCGTGCAACACGCCGATGCGGTTGACCGCTGCACAGCCACCGGCCCATCCATGGAGTGCTCAACTGCTGCGTTTTGTGTGGCCGCACCGTGCTTACCGTTTCGGCCGTTGTTACTGTGTCCACGCGCCGGGGTCAGGCTATACTTCAACGCCCATCCGTTGTATGCATCGATGAGGCGCACTAGGCGTTTCAGCAGCGGCATCAGGGGCGTCTTGCTGCTCTTCTTTATGTCACCCTCAGTGTTACCATAATGAAGCACAACTGAGAGCACGTCAGCGGCCCACTGCACAACGCTGTCCTTCACGACACTTGCCGATGTGACACCATCATCCGGCGCTCTGCAGCGAAGCGTCACGGGAGGCACGGGTGCGATGGGCAACGCTGCCACCTTCCACAGAGGCAGGGGCCACCTGGAATCGTCAGGCAACAGTTGCGACAGCGACAGGCGAACAACCTCTTCGAAAGCCACAGGGGGTCGATGGTGCTCCGTTCCAGGATAGCCATCAGCGCCGCTGCTTACCTGCTCTACCGCGGAGCTATTCGCTGTCAGCGCAGCGGTTGCATTGCTCAAGTACCGCTGCACCCACCCCAGTAGGGGCGCGTGCGCACACCACATCCGCTCAAACGCTCCTTCCGTTGCGGACCCCGCTATATTCGCCTCCGACGCAGTCATCACTGCCTGTTGAAAGGCTACCATCTTGCTAAGATATGCCGTCAGCTCTCCATCGAGGTCTACTGACAAGGGTGATAGTGCTGCCGGCACCAAGGCTTGTGGCTGTGACGGTGCTGATGCTACGCTTCCCGAGTATAGGTAGTACCCGAGAGAGCGAGCGTTAGTACTGCAGTACGGAAACTCAGCAGGTACTGCCTTCAGGTCGATCCCCAGACCCATCTGTCGCAACTGTAGCGCGGTTTGGTGCGGTGCAGATGACGCAGCTGCTGATGCAGTTACTGCGCCAGAGCTTGCTGCCCCGGCTGCCCCTCGACCATTGCGGCCCTTGGAACCTCGTGATCCACTGGCCGACGACCCACTCGGCCGAGCTCCTTTCGTTACTGCTGTCGTCTGCGGATTGGCGCCACCGCGCTGCGGGGGCATCGGCTTCCTTGTGTTGGCGCTGCTGAGTCGAAGGGATCCCCTCGGAGAGCTCTCTTGCGATTGCGTCCCTTCGGCTAGATGTGACTGCAACACACCCAGCGTCTCTTGCACGGCTGCGCTGCTGGTGGAGGGGTCATACATATAGAAGGCTGTGCGTGGCACCAACCGCACCCAGCGTTCCACGACGGCTGCTTCATCTGAGCCACGCATGGACGAAGGACTGTCAGGAACGGGGCAGGCGTACGGTGAGAAAATGTTGCCCGTGCTGTCCGAGGTGTAGGGAAGAAAGCCACTCAACATTCGTGGATCTGCCATGGCCCATACAACAGGGACGTGGGCCGGAACAACGCTGCTGTTGGTGGCGTGCAGGTGGTCTCGAAGAATAGGGCGAATAGTGCTCCAAAGAGCGCGTGTGACAATCGCGGCAGCCTGGAAGACGCATGTGTCGGACTTCTCCGTGCCAAGGGGCTCCATGGTGTCCGCTGCCGGCACATCGGTCTTCTCTGCGGTGCAACTCTTTTCCTGCACAAAGAGGGCCGAAATCTCCGCGACAACGTCTTCCTCGTGATTCAAACGGTACACAAAAATGACGTATGTGGGCGAGGACGCTGGCGTTTCCCCTGGAATCATGACCAGCTCGCAGGGTGGCAATTCCCTAGCCAGATACGTCTCCCGTTGCACCCGTGCCACTTCATTTATGTGATGCTGTGACCCGGTGACCATTGACGATGAACGCATGGAGCTGCGCCGGGATGAGGGTCTCCCAGAGACTTGGCGCTGCTGCTGCGGGGCGCCTCTACGGTCATTGCCGGCGGCACGGCGCTGAGATTCACCTTCCTTCCCCCCGCCTGCAGACGAGGACGCCGCCATGACAGACAACACTGGAGGAAGGCTCGGGCAGCTGTCAACAGCGTTGCTCGAAGGGCGACGAGGCAAACGGAGGACTGGTGAATCATCCCCTTGAGCAGCCGCGACTTCGAACCACGGTACGACATTGTCCCGTGTGGCCTTCGCCATTTGGATGCGTTGTGCCGCGTCCGTCGCGCCACCTTCGCTGGCAGAGCTCTGCTGCCGCAGAATGGCGCACAGCACGCGGGCCACTGTGTCCAGCTGCTCTGCCGGTGTGATGCAGCTGTAGACTTCCACTTCTTCACTCCCGGCAACTTTTGTAGTTGTGTTACTGCTCGCTTTCGTGCTTGGTGGAACTTCACGTCGGTGCCCAGCGGCAGCGTTGTTGCTGCTGGCAGCCGCCGCATCGTCTCTCTGGGGCGCTGCAGTGTAGTGGCTCGTGAGGAGTGTGACGTGTAGTGTCGTCGCACAGGCGAGCACATGGTGCCGTTCGCTGATACTGCTCTTCATTCTGTGTCAATGAGTAAGGCAGACTCAAGGTGAAGGACTTTCAAGGGGGATGGAGGGGGATGCCACACTGGAGGCAGCAATGCGCCGTACCTGCACAATACTTGTCGCTGTGCACTGCTCCACCGTCTCTGCGGTGCATTTCCATAGAAGCGGGCCGCAGACGTGCGGATTGGAAAGGAAGAAAGAGGAGTGAGTAGAAAACGTACGAGGAACACTGGTGCACCTCCTTGCAGAGCTGGCGTAGACCTCCTCCCTCTGGATGTAGACGAGATGCGAAAGCGCCCCGAACGCCAGAGAGGTGAGGTGCTGTGCTTGGCCCACAGAGTCGTGTCCTCGACTAGGAGGCTCAGGGTTGACGAGTGCAAAAGAAATAAGATCTTCTGAATGCCTTGCATGCGTGCCCCCATTGATCCACACACACACACACACACACACAGGCGCGCGCACGCACACTACAGGTGCAAGGAGTGGGCGATGGGGGGAGGGTCTCTTGTTGATGAGCCGTGAGGTGACTTTTTCTTTTTGAAGGGAATGTAAAATGACGGAAACAAACACAAAACGAAGAAACAACGCACGCGAACGAGGAAGATATGCCACAGTCCGAGAAGCTTTACGGAACACCGGTCAAGCAGCACAGCGTGCCATCTCCTTCATCTGCCGTTGCCCGCCGCTTTCTTTTTTCTTGCTTTACCGATTCCCTTCCTTCACTTCTTTTCGTGCCGTCGATGGTTGACGCCGATGTCCCGCTGCCCGGAAACAGCAGCAAATGTGCATATTTGTCGAGGGAGAGGTAGGGAGGGCAACGCCACTGGATCACCATCGCGAATCCCCCCAAAAGACGCAGTCGAGGACGATCTGGAGGGATGAGGGAGAAAAAGAGAAGGCGAGTGAGCATCGGCACGTGCGAACACACATCGTGAAGAGTGGAACAGCTGCATAAATGCCACTTGACAAGTCCATACCTGCATTACCAACGACATCGACACACAAACACACAGACGATACCTGCGCCCTCCCCCTACCAGCAGCCAAGAGGCACGTGAAGACATCGCAGAGGAAGTGGGCATGTCCACACACACACACACACACATACACATACATACACATAATCCTATACATATGTGTATGCGAATGTGTGCGCTGGCACATTTCCTTTTTCTTCCTCCGCCGTCATCTGTTCGTAATTCACAAGTTCCTTCCTTACGCAACCACCGCGCGCTTCGTGTTCTTCTTGACGAAGATGGCACGGTCCTTGCGGGCTGCCTTGGTGCGGCGCTGCAGGAGCGGGAAGGACAGGCTCGGGGCGTGATACTGGGCAATGCTCAGGTGCTTCACCTCATGGTTCGGGATGCTCTTCACGTTCAGCACCTCGATGTTGTGGTAGCGGGCACGGTGGCGAGAGGCAAGGTCGTGGTAGGCCTGACTCACGGCGCCGGATTTGGAGACGTCGCGGAACTCCTTGACCATGCGCGTGTAGCCGCACCGCTGGCTGTAGTACGCGATGTCCACCATGTAGTTGCGCGCCACCAGCTTCGCATCCTTCACAACTTTGCAGGAGAGCACATCACCATGAGTGGCCTTGACCTTGTTCTTGATACGCATCATGCGCCAGAAACGGCTCTTGGCAACGACAAAGTTTGGGGCGAACACCTCAAACTTGTACACGGTCGGCTCCGGGTTTTTCTCCGAGGGCGACTCGCGGCCGACCACCTGGTAATGGCGCAAGTGCGGCTTGACCATTGTCTCCTCTTTTGCTCACTGTACCCATTTATGCCAGTGTGTGTGTGTGTGTGTGTGTGTGTGTGTGTGTGTGTGTGTGTGGAAAGACGTTAGAACAGGAGTGAACATGCAAGCGGAGGGGGAGAGTTAATGGGGTTGTAAATGGATCGAGGAGATGAAGAGCTGGTGGCAATGAGGTGCACCACAAGGCCCGAGGGCTTTGAGCGTGGGCATGTGCGCAAGTGCAAGCTGAGAGAGCGTCGAGAGCGCCGTCATGTCCCTTTTTTTTTCTAAGGGGGAGCAAGGGGCGCTGGACGTGCGTAGCTGGAGCGCAGGGTGACACTGCACGATGCGTATGCACCGACATGTCGGCAGAACATCGCCCTCCTACATACACTGACGGTTTCGGAATTGAACGTCGCGGTGCAACGGCGACTTTATACCTTTGTTGTTGTCCACATATACGTTTGTGAGACAAAGTAGCAGAGAAAAGACGCAAATGCAGCGTATCGGAGGGTGCTTGGGGAGGGGGAGGGGTGGAGACACATCGCCGCTCAAAACACATAGCAGTTGAACGAAAACTAAAACAGTGAAAGATTGTGGCGTGGTCCAGGAAAGAGGAGGAGAGGAAAGAAACGTCTCTCATTGCTGCTGGTTTTGCATGATGGCATCACGGTGCCCAGTGCTCTTGCTGCTCGACAAAGAGTAGCTGGAGGACAAGATCCATGCATGCGCGGTAGTCGTCACACCAGCGGCGACTCTCTTTCTCCGACATGCGAGGAAGTCGACACGATGCGGAGGTGAGCTTCATGTTTGACAAGGCTCCATCGATGCTCGGCGCGCGGGCACTACTATCAGCAGCGTCGCCTCGTCCTGACCGTTCTCCAGTCGATGCATCATGGCCGGCAACCTTTCCAGCACATGAATGACCTGTCTCCACTGTTGGTGCAGACACATTCCAACACACAGTCCGCTCCTGACTGCGGTAAACGCATACCACGACGATCGCGCAAGCCGCACACAGTTGTGCCAGCGGCGCGGGTGGAAGTTCCGCAGCTGCGGCAGGACGCAGGCTACGAGTACCGTCCGACGTCTGAAAACTCGCCCACAGTTGGTGGGCGATATAGCAACGGCTCCACCGTCGCTGCCGGTCCGCTGGTCGGGCTGTCGCAGAGGCACAGTACAGCTCAGAAGCCTCTTGATTGAGTTGATTCCACCAGTCCCTCAACAGTGCTGCCACAAGTACGGTGGCGCTCCCTGTGGATGCTGTGAAAGAGGTTGGAGAGGACTCGCGTTGCTGCAGCGCAGACACATCGACAGAGCCAAGAGTGCTGCTGGTGCGTGTGCAAAACCAAAGTGCCAGAGAGACGGTGATACCATGTAGAAAAACTTCCTGTAGAGCCCTACCGAGTGCTTCCTCAGCGGCGGCCTTCTCCGCACCCCCCACCACTACGGTTGCCGCCGTCGTGCCACCGCTGTCTGGAATGTGGAGGGCAGAGCGGCATGCCGGACGCAGGGCAAGGTACCAACGTGCGTAAGAGGACGATTGCAGCGCCTCTTCAATGTACTCGCTCGAGGTACACAATGAATGTTGCGGCACCTTTACAGGTTCGCTGCACTCCTCTTGAATAGCTGCTGGCGCTGCAGAGGCCGTCGTGACCAATGACTCCTCGCCGCCTGCGGGGAGGCATTCGTGAAGATACTTCAGTTTAAGAAGATACGCGCAATAGATTGAGTTCAGCGCTGTGACGCTTGTGCCCAACGAGCAAGAAAGAGCGGCGTCTCCGGTGGATTGGTGGTGCGTGGATGTCCAAACGGCGTTCTGGAAAGCCCTCGCACTCGGGCATTTGCGTCCGTGCTGCGACAGCCAGCGACGCCGGCGCTTGCGGCTGACGCCCACATGCGACCGCCACCTATCCACATTCTCTGGCGCCACTACCGAGGTGCATTCCACTGCAATGTTGCTACACGCCTTGGCCGTGTGTGAGCCCGCGTCATGGTGTGCGGGCTCGTCTGCGTGCATATCCTCTACACCTGTCCGCTCTACCGACAAAAGGGGATCTTGCTCACACCAGACAAGGTGCTCGTCGCTGTGTAGACAGTGTTGCACAAAGGCCTGCGCAGTTGCGTAGTATCGACCATGGTGCATCGCAGGAAAGAACGTGCTGAGCGCATCCATGTCTGCTGTGGTGGTTTGCTCGCTTTTCGCATCCGTGACGCCGATAGCTGAGGAGTTTTCCTTCGCTGCTGCTTCCCGCTCTTGCTGAGACACGAGAAACTGCCAGTCAGATGCGTACAGGACAGTGCCCAGTCGAAGACGGCGCTCCACCCACTGCTGACAGGTACCAACACCGCTTCGGCTTCTCTGTAAGCCAGCTGCGCTACTTGTGGGTGGCAAACTACACACTCTCAGCACCACCCAGTGAGTAGAGCACGTTACTTTCGACAATGATGCTGCGGCGCTGGCACATAAACCTCCACCACAGTTGCAAAGAAAGAGAGAATCCTTATCGCTGCTCGCAGGTGCCGCTACGTGCTCTGGACACAAACTCCACTCTGCCACAACCACCGACGCGGCCGTGTCGGAGCATCGATCCTGCGCATGAATTGACTCACACGCCGAGCACGGGTGTACTCGCAGGAGCGTGCAAGGTGTCGAAACACGATGTGGCACAGGTGTCATGCCGAGCTCGAGAGCGGTGAGTTGATGCGGAATCCACAGGGGAAGACATGACGCCCTCACACCCTTTGCTATAGTATGCTCGGAGCGTATCGCTGGGTGGAGCATAGAAGAAGAAGAGGTCTTTTCAGGGCGTGTAGAGCCTTTGCTTAGCCGCCTTTTCGTGTGGCAGCACACACGCACACACGCACACACACACACCAGTGAAAGAGAGCGGAGTGAGGGTGAGGAAGGGAGAAGAACACAGCGATACGGTGACGGGGACAGCAAAGTGCAATGGTGCACCGGGAAGTGCGCCATGCAGTGAGCGAGACAAGGATAGCAGTGGGCCGAATTGCGGTTCGGGTGCGGACTCCGTTTCCATAACGGAAGCGAGACAAAATGCCTCAAGAGCAACATCTCGTTTCCCATTCGAATGAGGCGGAGGTGGTGTCGATGAGCGTCCTTAGAGGTCACACACGCACACACACATACACGAACACCACACAGGCGTCGACCATCCGTAGGTAAATGCGCACGTTCACTGAAGATCAAAGAAAAAATAAATGACAGTTCATGGAAGCAACGAAAACACTACATGAAGGGAAAGGAGGGAGTGGGGAATGTGTACACGCACGCACATACGGACCTAAGAAACATGCCCGCACGCCTGCTGATACTCCTCCCTTCCTCAAGAGCAAGGGTCAAGTTAAAGGTGGGGGCAGTGGAGGCAGCCACGATGGTGGTAGTAGTGTGTCTGTGTCTGTGTGTGTGGGGGGGGGGGAGGGAGAGGCATTGAAAAGTGAAGAGCACAAGCGAGACCGGAGTGTGAGAGGAGCGGCGCCTTATTGACCCCTAAGCGCCGAAGCAGACGCACGGACACCTATAATAGTTTCAAGTGCGTACAAGTGTCTGGGTGTGTGCCCCCTCCCCGACTCTCTGGCCTACCGCCATAACCGCTGATGCACCCGAAGCACACGTAGAATAGTGACATATCCTTGACACCCGTAGCACCGCATGGTCGTGTGCGCGGCCCCCTTTTTTCCCTGTGCACTGTCGAAGGAGAGAGGACGGCAATGCAGCTGTGGAGAAAGCAAAGAAAGGGTGACCAGTCAAGCAGACACTGAGCAGATACCATAGAATACGAGCGACCCCCCGCCATCTCAGCTCAGCATCTCGACTGCGGACATCCCAAGATTGTCAGTGAGGGCGAGGGTGAAGAGAAGAGCGAATGTGCTGACTAAGAGCCGCACTAAGTCGGCCTGACAGGCACGCACGTACAGACACACGCTTCGTGTACGTTAACAGACTCAAGACATCTTTACGTGCAGAGAGGTGCGTGGTGCTTGTATGGACCAGGCGACCAAAAACAAAACAAAGCTGTGGAGAAGCAGAGGCTGTGTCCACACAAGTTTGACACTCTCTCTCGCGGCGCTCTCGCAGGTTAGTTTTTTCCCTCTTCCTTTTTTTCCCCGCTGCCTCATCACAAGCCCAGCTGTGCCTCAAGGCTGTACGGGTCCGTCGTGTTCGACTCCTTCTGGTCGCCTGCATCCACCTTGTTGTCTGTCGGCACGTCAGGCAGCTTCGTACCTGGCATAGCCAGTGCATCAGCAAGGTAGTCCGCGTCATTTTCCTTCTCCATGTCGAAGTCGAGCGCGTCCAGCTCGCCAAGCATCTCGTCCTCGTCGATGTCTTCCGGCACGCTGTAGGCGCGACCCATAATTTCCTGAATCTCTTGCGTGTCGGCATACAGATCGGCGAGTTCGTCCTGCAGGTTATCGACTTTGTCTATGTTCAGCTTCCGAAGGCCCTTGCGGAGCTCCTTGTTCGCCTGCTTCATCGCGTCGACCTGCACGTGTGTGTCCTTCACAGTCTCCGTCGTAAAGTGCAGTTGATCCACGTTGAACTGTTGCTGCATCATCATGTCCTGCTGACCCTGGTACATGCGCTTCTGTTGCAGCAACTGCACAGCTCGCTGCTTGTAGCGGCTCTGCGTCATGCCTCGTGAGCGCTGTATCTGTTCCTTTACCTTCATCAGTTCAGCATCGATCTTGGCGATGCGGGCATCGACAACGTCTGAGCGGCAGCTAATGCGATTGCTGGCATCCTCCAAGGTTGGCTTGGGGGCGTTATTGGCCTTACCAAAAAGGCGGTTCATTTTTTTGTTAGTATGCAAACGCCGTTGCTGCTAGGCAGAAGGTGGTGGCGGCGTGGTGAGCCAATGAAGTCGCGAAGGAGGAAAGCGAAGCAAAGCAGTAGAGCCCCCTCCCGCCCAATAATAATAATAATAAAAACGATGACGAGCGTATGCACACAAGACCTAAAGAAGAGCAGGATACGGACACGAAAGGAGACAAGAGGGAAGGGAGTGCGAAGGGTGTAAACAGCGGGAGCCACACCTCCACACACACACACGCACAGCGACACTACCACCAAAGAAACAAAGAAAACAACAAAAAACGAAGAACACCACCACGACGTGGAGGGAGCAGAAGGGCAACGAAGGAGAGGTGTGATCAGAAGCAAGGAGGAGGCCGAGCAGGACACAACAAAAGAGAAACCTCTCAAAGCGGGTGATCCAGGTGAGAGAGGGGAAGCTTACGGAGTGCACGCGCGTGTACGTATATGAGGGGGCAGCAGCAACACGCGGAGAGAGAGACAAGGGGGGCAAAGGGAGTGCCAGTGGTGGAGAAGCGTGGCAGATCCGCAATTCTTCACATGAAGATGCCAATGATGCGTTGTGTGCGAGTATTACTCTTCCCTTTTTTTTTGAGTGTTGTGAGGTGCCGCCAGTGCACACAGACGACGCCGTTCCATTCCGAAGAGACCACGCTTACTTATGCACAGCCCAGAGAAACGCAGACCGACCACATCATCGTCTTCTTCAACGTTCTTCCATTCGATGCGATAGAAGATGAGCGGCACTCCATTTCAGTCGAGATGGCCTGTCACAGGGACACATCTTCTAGGGTTAAAAAAAAAAAAGAAGCAGCGATAGACGCACGCATTGCAGCGGTGTGCCAATCTCGTTACCTCAGCAGGGCCTCTGCCTCCCACTCTTCCCACCAGCCGCCTCACATGCTTCCCGCCATTAGGAGGTGATGAGGATCATGTGAGCTCCTTTCACCCCCCGCTGGTGCGTTGCTTGTAACACCGATGGCACAGATGTGTTCACGCAATTGCAGGATGATTCGAATTTACGCCATCCAGGAACTGACCGTTCCCATCAGCCGCGACACATCGCTCCGACCCTCCCCCTGTGCTGTAGACGTTTGGCCTTGTCACCCCACCAGAAGTGTCTCAGCATTCGGCAGGCATAAGAAGGCCGATTGACCTGTCCGCACGGAGAGCGCAGCACGGGACCCTGAGATACGACGTATTGAGTTTACCCCCGTCGTCGAGAGGCACCGCTGCAAAGCACAAATACGGGGGAGCAGAAAAAATAGAACGGTTTGCCCTTTCACTCACTCACCCTCGCACGCCATCATGGACCCACGCGGCGACAGAAAAGGCCCCAAACTGCTGCACACAGACACACACACGCCAATTTGTGGCAGCTTTCGAATTTCCTGCCAACAGCAACAGATGGATGCCGTGGGTGCTTGTGCGTGCGCGGAGGGCAATATCAAGGCAGCAATTATAAAACTAGCAACAACAAGCAAGCAGTGGAGGTAGTGAGTGAGTGAGTGAGAGGGCCTCTTGGTGTTACATGAGGTGGCCCGATAATGTACATCGACCGTGGGTCAGAAAAAAAAAAGAGTGAAGAACAGAGGTGAGGAATGGTCTCTGCGCCCCCCCTCCCCTCCTCCCCATTTCCAACCAGTCATTTGCGTCGTGGCGTGTTGTTGCCAAAAAGCTCTTGTCGTGTAGTCGCGATGGGCAGCGGCACAGTGGCCATGCGGCGGGGCTGAGCCCCTTCGGGCGGCTGCAGTGCACGCCGCGGAGAGCACCCGGACTTTCCTAGCGGCGAAATCGAGGAAGCCTCAGGAATCGCGTGATGTGACTTCATCTGACTGTCGTGCGAGCGGTGGCTCGTCCCACCGGCGGTGGCAACCTTGTCGGGATCACGTTGCTCTTCACAGAGGCTATCGGTGGCACCACTGCCCAGCTCCTCGGTTACGTTTGCGACGCTGTCGTTGTCTACCTCTGCTATGATGGCTCGGTGCTCCCGCTGATAAGCAGCTCGGGTCCGCACGGATTCCTGCATACGCACTTTCGCAGCAGCAATTTCGGCCCGCAAGGTTTTACGTGAAGGTAGACCGTGGCGCACCGCGATGTCGACGGCGGTTGTCGGCGACACCCGAAGAAGAGTTGTAAGCGCGGCCGCGGTAGCGTCAGATGACGCCATCGCCCCCTGTACGACTGGGAAGGGTGAGCTGTCAGTTGAGCCGTGTAGGGTCAGGATTGGCGGGAGGTCGAGGACTGGCGGTGAGGTTGTGCGGATCGCTGCACTGAGGGCACTGCAGTGACCCACTGTGTTGTCCTTGGTGTCGAGGGGGATTATGTGACCATCCGCCAGGCACCCCTCCATGGTGCGTAGCGGCTGTGGGACGTCGCTGCAGGATTCCACCGGTGGTGCCGTCCACCCCAGCAGTGTCTTCATCACTCTCTGCGAGTTCCACAGACGCGCCTTCTCGCGTGCAGCGTCGCGGCGCCGCTTCCGTTCTGCATACCACGCCGAATTGGCTGATTCAGACGTGAGTGTAGTCCCAAACGAGGCAGCCGTAACACTAGTTGTCAAGTTCTGGGAAGCAGCTGAATGCTCAGGCAATAGAGCGCTGGTTGCGCAAACACGTCTTAATACCGGAATGAGATAGGCTTCCGAGATCGAGACCTGTGCAGCTTTCGACGGGCTCAGCACAGCTGTGTGTGATGAGCCATGTTTCTGCGAGGAGCCATCGATGCGTGTCTTCGGCTGCTTCGCCATCGACATTTCCCCTTGGCTCGTCGCCGATGATTCCCGCAGCATACTGCGCTGCGGTAGACCAAACGCAACACAGCCCCCTCGCAACGCTGCATCGCTCACGGCAGCAACGGAGAGTCTTCCTTTCTTCTCCGCTGCTCTATTCCCTGCGGTGCCCCGGTGGCATAGGCTGCGGTCGGACTGTTCAAATGTGATGAGGCGCTGCAGCGATTGCTTGCAACGCCGGTCGTGGTTGACTTGTTGGATGACTGTCGCCGCAACACCAACACTAGCAAGTCCCTTGTGGGATGGGTTGGCTTCGGTGCTCAGATCGGCGTCGGCGCCTACGGCATGATCATGCGACAGAGGCGGCGCTATCGATGATCTATTCATTCCCGCGTGGCGCGTGCTCCTTGGTGCTCTGCTGAGGAGGGGGTGACCGTGCTTTGCAGGCACACCGACCTGCCATTCTGCAGATACGCGACCCACTGGTGATGCATCTACGCCATACCCGATACGGTGCGGGTCGATGATACCAGACGACTGATTTTGGAAGGGCGCCGTTGGTACTGAAGGGGGCGTTAATTGACACTCATTACTCTCATCTGTGAAGCCAAGCTCGCGCCGAGGGGTAGCCCCACATCTCGCCACTTGTCGTGCCAAACCGTTCGGTGTGACACCGGGTGAAAATCCACCGGGTGCCGTAGAAACAGAGGCGGTTGCGGGTGACGTTGTTGGAATCTCGTTGACCATAACATCCGTATTGCCGATCACCGCGCCGCTGGCGGATGCTGCACTCTCCGGTAACAGTGGCGGTGGCAGCTTGCCGTCTGCGGAGAGAGAAGAGTCTGCAACGGCCCCCAACACCGATGGCTCTAGATAAGTGTTTTGTGTCTGCTGTGTCCCTCGCAATGCATCCGGCGCTCCCTGCGAGGAGGCATCCTTGACAGAGCTTTGGACGACCACACGTAGAACCCTGCGCAGCTGCTTTCGCACGGAGGAGGCACTCGCCTCACAGCCTGGCACACGCCGACTACGAGCCGAGCTGCGCCCATCTGCGGCACGGCCAGAACAGCAGCGGTCAGCAAAGGCGAGAATAAGCGGGGAGGGAAGCGGTACTGCCCTTCCTGCTGCCGCCGACGGCGCAGGCGGCCGCGCTGCAGATTCATAGTTCATGTTGTCACTGTCCTTGTCGACGCAGACTCGGTTTTTCGCGGTGGACGGGCTATTCGGTAAAGTGGCTGTCGTGGGCTCAGCTGTGGCCTCCTGTGACAGAGATGTGCACCAGGCATGCACCACATTGCACGGTTGCCGTAATGCCGCTAGTGTGTCGCCTTGGGGCTCGACGAGGTCTACAAATCGTGAGAAGGCGCGGGCGTCAGCGGCTAGCACTGCCCATGCTCCATCGATGAGCTTTGCCTCCTCCTCGGTCTCATATTCGCCGGGCATCACGTTCTTCGATTCGCTCACCGTAATGCCGTCCGAGCATGTAGTGCGCGTGTAAAATTGCGTCAAGGCGACTGAGAGCTCCGAAAGCTCGTCACCTAACAGACGCTCCTGCACGTACTGCCTCTGCCACAACTCGTACACCTTTCTGGTGACCTTCGGCAGCTTCGTTGTGCTTGGTTGCACCCGAACAGGGACGTTGCAGCGACGGCGGCTTATTGCATCCCCACGTTCACCAGGACGGAAGAGTGGGATTCCGCTGAGTTCGTTGTTTGGTGCGACATCGGAAGCGGAAGGCAACACCCAAGACGGAAGCTCCCAGAGCATAACGGCCGAGTCCTCCCCGGTTGTGACAAGTTGAGGGGCAGTTACGGTGGCGTCCCCTGCATCAGTTAGTACCGTCGTGAAAAAGGCGCCAGAGACGGCCTCCGCGTGCGCCAGCCAGCGGTCGAGCATGCGCCCTTCCGCGCGCACCAGCCCGTAGCGTGAGTACCCAGTAGTGCTTGCGGCTGGCTTCGGCGGCGCCTGCACGTCTGCAGAGACCACCTGGCGAGCGACTTGCAGGACGCTGGTGATGTCAAGCAACGTCACCACACCGCTCTGGTCACCTGCAGCGACTAACCACCGCGCGCCGTACTGGTGCACTGCAAGGGCTGTAATGGGCTCACGCGCCGGCACCGCGCGGCACTGCCACAGCTCGCGACTATATTGCACATCCCAAAGCTGCACGAGACCGTCGTTGCTGCCGGAGAGCACCAGACACACGGCCGCCTCAGTGCTGTTCGGCGCAGAAGCGGCACTGTCGTGCGGGATGTGCACCAGGCGGGACAAGAAGCCCGTCAGCCTTGAGTCCACGTGTTCCACCTCGACTACTGAATTACTGTTTGCCTGCGCTTTTGACTCTTCATCTGCCATGCCAAGAATGGTCGAGTCATCGAGTAAGATCAAAGGGCCGGGAAAGATTGCCGTTGGCTGGGGCGCCCGCATGGGCGGGTTTGAGCCACGCCGGTTTAGCTGCTGCGCCGCCGCCCACCCTAGGGGCAGCGGGTCGCACGGGACTGCGGAGGTGGCCGTGTTGGTGAGAGGTGCCGTATACAAGACACGCCGACCACCGATGACCAGCAGATTCGCACACGGAAGCCCTAGGACGCTCACGATGCTGTTGTTACTGTTTGTTCGTGAGTCGGAAAGATGGACCTCACGCGCTGGTGAAATCGGCTCCGTCGCGCTGTCGACCACGGCAGGTGCATGGTTGTTTTCTGGCTCTTTCGTGACACGTGGCAACTGCAGAGGATACACATACAGGCGGCCGTCCGCAGTTGCGGCATGCGCCTCCTCGTAATCTTTACCGCACGTGGCGTGGCACGCTGCGAGGGCGTACGCCGTCACCACCCTCTCGGTGTTTCCCCTGCGCGCTGCGTTCTCTCTCATCGTCACCACCGTTACCGCGGCAAGCGCGTCCACGGAGACGCCGGTGACATCAATGCCGACGCGGAGAGACAGTTGCCGAAGAAGTCTGGGCTGGGGAAAACTACGCGTACCATATTCCGATGAGAAGTCGCGGAGAAGACAGTCGTACTGCCCGATGACAGGTTCTGATGCATGTGCAATAAACAGGGACGGCTTCTGCAAGTGCGAGGGTTCGTCAGTGGCTCCCGCGTCGCACAGCGCGACAGAACGAACGCCTGCCGCAATTCGCCATGCGCGCAGCACCTCTGCGGCAGGGGTTCTCTGCCGTCCAACGTGTACCCGCCACAACAGCACGTTGTGCGCATCCGCCGTCACAGCGCAGTTCAGGGACGCGCACCAGGCGGTAAAGATTATGGATGCCGTGTGCCCGCGCGTTGCGCCGTACTCTGCTGAATGGGCAAGGTACCACGGCACCAAACATAGACCACCCAGTAGCACTCGATCAACACCGTTTATGCAGTCGTAGCGGGCAAGGCGAACTTCCTTCGGCACACTGCTGAAACTGTCAGCGGTACCAGACGGTACAGCAGTGGCTGAGGTCCGTGGTTCGATTTCGTACGTGATGAGCTTGCCCGAGAGGGCATCGAAGATGCGCACAACTCGCTCTGTATCAAGGACGAGAAGAAATAGACCTACCTGGAAGCGGCGTGGCGACAAGCTGTTACTGTCTGCGTCTTCGCATCTTGCAACTTCCGGTAACGCTTCGTTGTGGTACTCTACGACTAGTCTTCGACGGAAAAGACTCACATCTACCGGATAGCCGCCTCGTTCCGCCAGAGATAAGGGGCTGCATGATGATGAGGTGCCCTCAGCCCCGCCCCTAGGCACCATGTAGGTCGCCGTGTCACGCAACGACACAATGCGTATTGGAGAAGAGGAGCTGCCTAACATAAGGCTCCACCAGCAGAGTGTATGGTCCGAGCTACCGGTGATGAGCAATTGCTGCTCGGCATCGATACAACAGCATGTCACAAGACGCGAATGACCATTGGCGCTGCCTACGCGCTGCCGCTGCGCCGATGTTCGTAGTGGGACGGAGATCAAAGTGGACGGGAGCGCACGCGACAGGGGCGTCGGTAGCGAGACGACTACGTTAAGTTGCCGCAGTGGCGCACGCAAGCACGAAAGTCGTCGCAGCTGCGTCGTGCCGTCTTCACTAACAGAGACGACCACATCACGGCTTACGATAACCTCGATGCGGAGCACGGCCGCTGAGTGGAGGAGACCCGAGAAGACTGGGACGCGCACCGCTGGCGGGTCCAGACGAGTCTCGCCGTGCTGGTGCAGGGAGAACCAGCGTTGTGGCAGCACATAGACCTGCACAAGGCCCTGCGGGAAACCAAGTAGAAGAAGCGGATCCAGTGTTGAGTGAGACGACGACGACGACGCGCCGGCACCGCACTCGCCGATATTCCCGGTAAAAACAATGGGAGGAGCTGCGGCGAGCGCGATCGCGCACGCATACCATTGCCGAGACATGGTCGAGGTATGCGCAGAGGCCTTATGGGTCGGGGCGATGCTGAAGTGCATCAGCACATCTGCAATCATTGTCTCGTGCGGCGCCAGGTGCTCGTAGGTTGGCGCTACCGCACGCAGCCCCTGGAAGTATTCGTTGGAGTGACTCGCACGAGCTTCGCGTGCTTCGTTTCTGTACGCGCGTACTGTGTAGACAGGTCTGCGCACCACTGCCATATTGGAGGAGGGCTCAGGGAAAAAGCTATACGCGTCCGCTACATACCACGTCGGAGCTGTGGAAGAGCGATGAGTAATCTCCCGGCCCCCCTCGCCGAGGGTACCATTGCCACTGTCCCCGACAGCGTCCTTCTTTCCCGTCCCGAGGCGCGTGAGTTTGCTTCGCGGCTCCGCGACTGCGCCACAGGGTTCCAGCGATTCCCCACGTGCCCCACGCAATGTGCGGATGGTTTCCCCTGTGCTAGTGCGACACAGCGTCAGCGTCCCGTCGGTAGAGGCGATCACCACCACCTCAGAGTTGCCAACGTCCCGGGTACTTGTGCGCAAGTCCGTAACGGGGCCACCGAGCGTGGCGACGTGGACATCCGGAATGAGCACGGGGCGTTCCACAGAGGAGAAGGAGTTTGCGTCGGACAAGGATATGCGGGGTTGCAGTTCCGACCGCCACAGCTTCACTGCACCGTCGGCGCCGCCTGTCAGATAGCGACATGCTGCTGCACACCACACGAGGTGCGTGATGGTGTCACGGTGAAAGAGAAGGTGGATGAAGGGGTGTTGCCGGGCCCAGTCATCGCGGTACACAGGTGCCTCCTCTAGCCGGAACGGCGCTGAGGGGGGTGTATCAGGGGTCAAATCCTCATGAGGGGACTCCGGTTGTAACGGACTAGTCGCCAGTGTTCCAGAATGCGATGAGGGCATGCTTAACAGGCAGGTGAATGGTGAGAGGACGGAGGTGCTTCCCCTTAGGTGTTTAGGTCGTGGCCGCTACACCCTTGGGGTTCACGAGCAAACGCGTCTGCACCCACCTTTCCACGTGGACGGAAAGCCAACGCACGAGATGAGAGAACGAGAGGGGAGAAAGGAGAGCGGGACGTGGCTGGCAAAAAACCGGGAAGCGGCGGCAAATGGACGATTCAAGGTTTCCATCGCAGGAGGGGGGAGGGGCGGGGGGGGAGGGGGGAGGGGGGGTCCTTCCGCACGCGCTTCCCCTTCCCTTCCTCCGCGACGACGACAAAATAGAGAAGAGAGACGCTGAGTGTGCACGCACTCATGACGACTGTTCGGTGAGGTCTTCTGTTCCACATGCAACAGAGTGGAGGTGACGTGTGTGTGTGTGTGTGTGTGTGTGGCAGTGACGGGTGAGGATATTGATTGACTTCGCCAGTTCCGATATACAAGTTTGAGAAAGGACGGGGAGATCTCACACGCATGCACGCAGGACACACAAGCGAGAACAGGAATACCAGCACGAATGTCGCGGTGCACAGCGGTGGGCCGTGCCTAGCAAGGACATAAGTAGGGCGGCCTGTAGAAGCCTGAAAGACGAACAGAGCGCGCGGTCATACGCGTGCGTACACGTGTGCTGCGGTGATCACTTGAGCTATACGTGAGAGAGAAACGAGAACGGTGACAAAATGCCGCGGACCAAAGCGAAAATCCTGGAGTGGGAGCAGGGCAGCGAGAGAGAGAGAGGGGCAGGGAGGCTGCGCGCGCCACTGCCACCGCGCGCAGTGCAGAGGAAGAAAGGTCACCACGACAAGAAAAGCAGTAACGGCGCTGCACCTCCACCTCCACTGAAAGGGCTAGGGAAAGGAAAGGTAGTGGTGGTGGTGGTGGTGGGAGCTACATTAACGATTTCACGAGAAAGCCCCCCAAAAAACGAAAGGTCCTGCGGCATTGTGTATTCATTCACGATACAGACGTGACGCTCAACGCGTATGGGGAAGGGGAAGGAGTGGGGGGGGGCAAGCGCCTACACTGTAATGCGCTCCAGTACCTTGTACAGCCTATCCGCATACTTATCTGGCGCAATCACACTGATGCAACGCCGATCGCTGACGAATCCCTTGGCAAAGCTTTCCAGTTTCTTGACCGAGTTGTATGTCTGCAACACATCGATGATGCCGAGGTAGTACACCTCCTCACGCGCGGTTGTGTCATCACCAGAGGTGTAGATCGGTAGCGATAGCAATCCACCGTCACATCCGTGGATGCAGACGTAGACATCATCATCGGAGTTTTGTCGTTGCGCATCAACGTAGGATAGCGGTGGAGTCGGTTCCATTGCCCCCACACTAACGCTTTGCCCGTCGACGGCAGTCGCTTTGCCAATCACGTCCACGTCCTCACTGCAGGTTCTCCCGTGGTGTTCTGCTGTTGCGGCATCGCTGCTGCTGAGGATGTTCAGGTGACCGTCGGGGTGCTGCCGGCCCAGGAGAAACAGCGTCTTAGACGGACCCTCTTTGCGTGAGAAGAGGCGACCACGGACGCCGATCAGGCAGCTGTAGTCCACCACGTTCAGCTGACGTAAGAATCCAATGTCGGAGCGCAACTGGGCGAGCATGATAGCACGCTGATATGCGCCACAAATGATGACATGCGGAGGTAAGTCGTTGTCCTTCAGCAGAAGGGCACCGAAGGCGGTGCGCGGTGGCGGTTTGCCCGGTTGGAGACCAGTGCGGTTTACTGTGCTGCCCTTCACATCGTAGATACGGTGAATGTAGTACGGTGTCGCGAAGACATTCTGCATAAGGACAAAGTGCTGCACCACTCCCGCCTTCCACCACCGAAGCGTCGCCAGAGCGTAGAAGCGCGGCAGCAGCGTATGCGGGTTGCGCTCGCAATACCGCACATACGCTGGCAGGAACTTTCGTAGCAGAAACTCCATCTCGCTTGGCCGAACCGTCTTCATGACAAAGTTGCTGAAATACAGCAAGGTGGTTCCGCTTTTGCCAGGCGACACGCTGATGCGCCACGCGGTGGTCTTCTCCGTTCCAGCTGGGACGCCGACACAAAGACGTTGCTGCGTCTGCGCCGCACGACATCTCAGAGGGTCCGTCCCTTCACCACCGTCGGTATCGGACGGCGATGCCAGCGGGATTGGCACAAAAGAGCGGCGGAAGCGTTCAACATCCATGCGCAGGAAGTCTCGAATTTGGTTGAAGATAACCGGTGCGTGCATCTCGACCTGCACCTCGTCGAGGCGACTGAAGTGCTTCTTGGGGATGTGCACACGGCGGTCACCGCTGGCCGCAGCCACGAAGGAAACACCGGCCTTTCCCCTTGGGCTAGATGCAGTAGACGAGTTGAGGGACGCTAATGATGACTGCTTGGCTCCATCCTTGCTGCTGCCGTACTGCGGCGATTGCCTGTCCTTCGAGTTTGACTTGGCAGTCGCCGAAGGCAGATCGGCGGAGAGACGAGCTAGCAGAAGGTGGGCAAACGGATCGAGGTCGTCGTCGTTGGCTCGGTGCATGTCGGCCTCCCTCTCTGTAGCCTCTTCGTCGTTGTTTCGAGCTGCATTACTTCCTAGCTGACCGTTGCGGCGTGCACTGCTGCTGGGCAACGCATCCTTGCCGCTGCCTTCCCCGAAGCAGCGGCGCAGTTCTGCGTCACGGTTCTCTGCCTCGAATGCCGGTAAATTCTCCTCTGCTGCCTGCGACGACGTCAAGCGCCGTGGGGCGTCTTGCACGCAGCGAAAGGGCAGGAACAGCGACTCCTCGATAGCTCTCTTGAGCGCGGTGCCACTCACGCCGTTGGGGTAAAGCAGTTGGGGGAACTCAACGGAGGTCGGAGAGGCCGCGATCGACTCTGGATGTGGCAGTACAGAGAAGCTTCCGGCTGTCAGCGTCGTGGCACCGGAAGTGCTGCCGGCAGCACGCCCGTCGGATAGAGGACCCAAGAGGGAAGAGGCTGAGACAGACGAGGAGGAGGACGATGACATCTCCGCAGACGACGTTGCTCTCGACTGTGAGCAGGATTGGAGGTACTTTTCCGACGAGGAATCCAGCGGTGGCACGATTGCCTGTTTTACCGGACGAGCCTGAATTGTGTCGAGCAGCGCCGCCTCGAGCACCTTGCAGAGGTACCAGCTGTTGTTTTTTACAGCATCGCTGACAGCATGGCCAATTTGATTCGGGTTTTTCGTGGACCCAGTGTAAGGGGGTGCCGCGGTCGACCCAGGGTTCTTGTGGTCGTTTTCCCTGCCGCGTCGTGTGCCGTCGACCCTCCGCCGCCTGCCATCTCCTGCCTCCACGCTGTTGAAAGGGGATTGCGTCTCTTCTCCGCCTTGTTTGGCACCGGGCGGTGCCATTTCCGCATTGGCATTTCCATGGATCGGCCAGGCGGCACCGCCCCCTGTTGCATCCTCGCCGGGGTTCAACATCTTCTCCAGCCGTAGCCGGCGCTGCGATTTGCGGTCCTGAAAGCGTTGCAACAAAGCCTCAGCTGACAAATCGTCGACTGCGCGCGTGCCGGGGGATGCGAGCTTGTCAGGCGGTACGGGCGAACCCATCGCCGACGAACAGCTGGTCAGGAGTGAATATCGCTGATCTGTTTCAGCGTGGTCGTCCTGGATAATGTTGAGCTTTGCCGACGCCGCGGGCGGGACCGGCATGGCTGTTCCAGTGAAGTTCTCCCGCTCCGCCTCAAGTGGCTCTTGCCGAGGGAGTTCGCTGTGAATTTGCTGGGGATCGCGTAGTAGCGACCGTAACACTGTGGTGCGCTGCTGCCTTTCCTTTATCCGTTCTAGCATGCGGGTGCGCAGGGCTGTGGCTTCCTCGTCTACCATGTGGGAAGGTGTTTGCGGGGGTGCCAGCAGGGTTGATGCCACCGCACACCCCTGCGGCGCTTCCTCTACAGCGTCCAACATGGTTAGAGCACTATAGGGGGCGGGACACACAACTGCTGTACCGGTGTTCGCAAGTAGCTGGTGCTGCTGCTCGCGCAGCTCAAGGAGTTGCAGTCGCAGGAGACGATTTTCGCGCCGGAGTCGGCGCAGCTGCAGTTCTTTCTCCGTCTCATTGGTGCACGTAGACGTCGTTTCCTGGGGAGGCACTGTTCCCGCGTAATCGTAGGCGACGGCTTCACCGGCGCCGTCGTCCACTGAAACCTTGGTAAACGTATCGCGCGGCTCCATCCGCTGAACCGGTGTGCCGTGCTGCAGTTTCTTGCGTAATCGACAGCTCGTCAAGTGAAGTGAGAAACAGCACGGACGTGAGACAATCAAGGGGCGGTGCGCGGTTACAGTTGTACACCACCGCCTGATGGTGTTTGCCCGGAAAGGAGGGAGATGACACGCAAATGTGGCCACAAGTTGGCTTGGCTGCAGGTGTGCCTGCACGTGTGTATGTGCGCGCCCGGAGGCACGTATGTACAGGTAGGCGCAGAGCTCTATGTGGCGTATGGGCGTATGCGTACGTATTCGAAGGGCGGGAAGAGCACACGCTGGCGATAGCCCTCTAGAGAGGGAAGTTAAGAAAAAAAAAAGCCAGAGGCGACCCGCACCTGTGTAATGTGCAGGTAAAAGCAAGGATGAGGAGCCGTACAGAGGTGTTCTGAGGTGGGTGTCTCTGTGCGTAGGCACACAGATACTGAACAAACATCACCACTGCGAGGCCCACACGTGCAGTTCAGGTTGCACAGGGGAAGCAACGACAGCGGCGTGCTGAGAGAAAGAGTGCCAGAGGAGAGGGGACGGGGGGGGGATGAAGCACATCCCTGCGGCATTACTTCAGATTTATACACACACACACGAGGTGCGTTCGCCTGCCTCCTGCCTCTCTTCCCGTCGCCCAAAACTGAGCAACAAGAGATGAAGAAGGGGGAGGGGGGAGTGACGCATCCGTCAACGAAAGCGTGCGCGTGTCCTTCTTCTTTCCTCTTTTTTTTGCTTTTTTATTTTCCTGTCTTTTCTCTCTCCTCACGTGACCACTCATCGCCATACTTTCATTTTCATGATCGTGTGAGCTCCCGTCAACGATAACGTCTTTGGCCTAAACTGAAGGAGACACCTGTACACACGCGACAAGGGAAGGCATTGGCAATGTTACACAAAAAGGTAAAAAAAGCGAAAAGAAACGGAGAAGGGGCAACAGAAAAGGGGAGCGGAGGGAGGGAGGTGAGTTAGGGGGGGGGCGGAGAGAGATGAATAGAGAGGCAAAAAAAAAAAACGTTGAACGGAGACACTGTCCAAAGGCAGGGGAGAGGGCGGGCGGGAGCAAAGAAACAAAATCACCAACACGCGCACACCTTCACAGCACCACGATGAGACAACAGGGCTGAACAAAAAAAAAAAAGAGAACACCATTAACGCCTCCACCACAGAAAAAGTGAAAAAAGTCAAGGGAGGCACGGCAATTTGAAAAGTGGTACAAACGGCCGCACGACGGATGGTAGGATGGAGGGAGAAAGCATAAACAGCGGCAGCTCTTCGAATATCACTAACCATTTTCTTCGAACACACACAGACCTACGAAGACGGGGAAGCGTTGGCGGGCAAGGGTCAACGGAAAACAAGGAAACCATGCCGACATCAAGATATCCAACTCCAACGCACGACTTGCGGCGAAGCGAAAAGAGCATAACACCCCCACAATAAAATCCCCGCACAGCAGCGTTCAATTGAGGGCAAGAGTGAGCACCATCATCATTCTGAGTCCGGAGGAGGGAAAGAGACGTGCGTTCGTCTGCATTTGTGGGTGTGAGTGTCAAGAGGGGGAGCGCAAGAGGGTTCCGAGGAGAACGGGAAGAACCGAGGGTGGGGGGTTGAGGACCAATAGAGGACAGACATCTGTATCTCCGCAAACCGAACGTATGGCCATCGCCTGCGCTCTTCATCTACCCCCTTCTTCCCCCCTCTTTCGAGACACACACACACACATGCGGACACACACATGCTTCAATGGATAGCAAATAAACGGAGGAGACAACCCACGGGAGCAAGAAAAAGGCAAAGGGAAGGACGAGAGCCGGCCACCAACAATGGTGAATAACGCACAGAAGGCAAGCGTACACACGGAGAACGGAGGAAGAGGGGATGGGCAGCGTACATCATTGGGGAAGTGTGAATTGGGGGGGGGAGTCTCCAGCAACAAGGCACGAGCACATGTGCGCAAAAGCAAAAGAAAGATGGGCATAAAGGAGGGGCGCGCTTCTGGGGACGAGAGAGAGAGGGAAAGATATCACAGACCTGGAGGCTCCCTCATGGACGATTCTGTATCCCTCTGCTGCACTGCCGCACTTCCCTCCTGCCTACCTTTCCATCCCGCCTCGATAACTGACGTGTTCCACTTTTAACTCTCTCGCTCCTCCACACACGCCGTCAGCTTTCCTAAACACCAACCCAATGAAAGACATTGCTTCTCTTTCTGTGCCACGTAAAACGCGAAGTTCCCCACCAAAACAGAAAAGGATACATCTACGAGGCCGTCTCCCCTCTGTATCATGGCACGCGCGTGTTCCTTGAGACATGTGAGGTGACAATTACCTTCCTCGCCACTCTCGCATCCTTCTCTTCGTCCCCATACTCAAGAAGGAAGCAAAAGGTGAGTCTCTCCGTGTGTGCGAAACAAGCAGTGATAGGAAAAGTAGGCAGTGGCACCTGCGGATGGAGGCGTGCACATCCACTCATCGCTTCTCCGCCTTTCAGCGCTTGCTTCTCTCTTGCTCACGTCATCTTTGTGTGCTTCTCTCGTTTTGAAGCCCCCGCCACCGTGCCCCCGACTTCTCCCGCCCGCCTCCCAGCTGACTCGCTTTCCTCCGTTTGTTCGCCAGATGGCGAGAACAGCGCGAAGAAAGAGAAAGGGGGCTAGCGAGGGCGTGGAGCCGGCTAGCACGCAAGCACCCTCCAACCACGTCAGCGCCCACAAACACGGGCGCGCCTAAGGAGAAGAACGGACGGCACTGTCAAAGAGAAAGGCGTGAAGGAGGGCGGGGGAGGGGGGGGGGGCATACACAAACACACGGTAAAGAGGATCAAACCATCACGAGCAAATGCCGACAAACAAAAAAGAAGGCCGTGGGGAGGGGTCGAAAATTGGAAAAAAAAAAAGACAGCCGAAAGCGGGCTGAAAACGGCATGGAGGGAGTGCAGCAAACACGAGCTTGCAGACTGCCTCCGCCACACACCTCAACGCCTCGTCCCGTTCCTCGGTGGGGGGAGAGGGCGCGAGAACGACTGGGAAGCAGTGGAGGGTGTGAAGGCGTGCGAGAGAAAGATACAGAAACATGCGTTGGGGGAAGAAGAGAGGCGATGACGAGCTGAGGAAAGAAGGAGTACTGATCACTGTGCAGGTAGTTCACAGAGTGATACACAACCACCAATTCGAATCACAAATGGGAAGGTAGAAAAAGCAACTGGTGAACGATCAGGAACACCATATTGGCAATGAGCAGAGAAGGAAGGAAGGAGGGAGGGGTGGAGGGGGGCAGGGGCAGGGGCAGGGGCAGGTGCGACGCAACAGAGGAGGAACCACTCGGCAAAATTACACAAGGCGAAGACAACCTGGGTGCAATGTATGTGCCCTCCTTCATGCGTATTATAAGTTGCATCCCTGCGCGTGACGTTCGCGTGTGTTCCTCAACCTTCCACGCGTCGTTCACCCTTACGATTTACCTCCTTGAGCGTTCTCTCGCTTTCACCTCTCTACCACTCGCTGTCTTCTGATTTGGTCGCACGTACCTTTCCTTTTTTTTTTTGCTTTCCTGCGTTCCATTTGCTTCAACTCGACCGTAATCTGCTCCTGCAACCTCTGCATTTTTGTTGTCTCGGTGTGTTCTGGGCACCGCCCTATATCCATCTATTCCTCGTTGTTGTTTGAGGTTTTTGTCTGCCACTGCTTCGCCTCCCCTCCCTCTGCCTTCGTGTGCTGCATTGGGGAGAGGAAGAAGTGGTGCTGGTGGTGAGCATAGTCAGAGTGGAAGCACGAGCATTCACTCGACTGCGGCAGCGACTTGTCGGAGGCACTACCCAGACTGTTTCCGCATCCGCGATGACCATATACGGAAGAGAGACAGAGACCGGCAAACAAGAGAACACAATAACAACGAAACGATGCCACCACTACCCACTCCTGCTAACAAACACAGAAGCATACACGCATCAGAGTGACGTGATGCTATGATTAGATACTGGCACTCTTTCTTTCTCTCTTTTTTTTTTTGCAGATCCCCAAGTATGTAGGAAGATTCGATAAGGTGTAGGACATCAAACACACACACAAAAAAAAAAAAACGGAGGCACACACACACACGCACACACACACACACACAAGAGAGACCAAAGATAAACAGTGCGCACGTGTGTCAGAGTTTGTATGGATGCGCTATTATCGAGAGAGAGAAACGTGGTGATGCTGCGTCCGCGTGTACAGGACGGGGAGGGAAGACGCAACGAACCACAGAAAAAAAAACATATGAAGAGAGAGAGAGAGTCCGCGAACATCACCTAGGCGGGACCCCTCCGCTGTCACATTGACAGCAGGACGGGGCCCTTCGCAGATACCCACGCACCCACACACATAGACCTACAAGTACACTCACAAGCACACATAAATGCTCGCCCGGGACGAGAGAGGGGAAAAGGTGAGGGGTTGGAGGTGAGAATGAGGGAAGAACGAAGAAGATGAGAACAAAAACACCGTGCACAAGGTGTGGTGCTGGTGGGTAGAGGGGGGAGAAGAGGGAGAGGGGAAGAGAGGGGGTGGTCAGCACCCTCTTTTTGGCGCACTGTAGCTTTTTTTTTTCCGCTCTCGGACTTTTGGTGCTTCCGTTCACGTTTCTGCCCCGCCTCGCCCACGAACGTGTAGTCTGCCCAGGAAGAGGTACTCACGATGTTGTACCGTGATTATGGATCGCCTTCGCTTTCTTGCCACATGGTAAACAGTAGTGAGAGCAGCGTCTTTCAGTTTTGTTTTCTTCTAGTGATTCTCTTTTTTGGTGCGCACACTTCCAGTGAAGGCGGCGCGAGTGCGGGATGTGTGTGTGCGTGCGTGTGTGTGTGCGTGTTGCGGCGTGTCCTAAGAGTTCTTACTTTTCTTTTTCCTGTGACGGGAGGGGTGGGGGTTGGGGGGGGGGTAAACGCAGAGAAAATGTAGAAAATGGACAAAAACAAAAACAGAAAGAATCAGAGAGAGAGAGAGAGAGATGTGCCAGTGCGACGAGAACAGTGTAGACCTACTTGACGCTCATCATTCTGTTAAGAGTGAAAGCAAACCCCACACTCAAAAAAAAAGGCGAAAACAAAAGGGCGGGATGCAAAAACACAACAAAACAGACGTGCAGACAGGCAAATTAAAAGGGGTGCGAGAGAGGGGAAGAGGAGGAGGGGAAACCAAGCCCAATAACAACAACAAGGAGAGAGCAAAAAGATGACGCAAGTGCACGCGTACAAAAAGAAAGAGAAAGCGAAAGCACAAAGCACGCACAGTGGTTAAGCAGAGCGCACAGACACTGGCGTACGCACGCGTGCACACTCACAAATACACCGGTGCCGAAATCAAACAAACTAGCAAGAGCAAAACCAAACATAAAGAAAAAAAAACAGATATGTACGGGGACGGGGCTGCACACGGCGCTCGTTTTTTATTTTCTTTCTTCGGCTGATGGGAGCCTGGGCAGACGGACAAGTCGCACACATGAGCAGGCCAGAGCCCCTATTGGCTCGTAAACAAAACTAAGAAACAAACAGAAAGGAGAGAATGGGAGGAGGCGACATGTGTGACAAAGGGGGGCTCGACGGAGGAGTATTAGACGTCATGAGAGAGGGGTGAGCGAGTGGGTGGGCGGCTACCCAAAGGAAAGGTCAAGCACACATACACCTCCCTTCTCCTCCCCCTGCCACACACACGCATAACACACAGCACTTTCGCTGCCATCATCGCTTTAGCACAAATGAAAACAATAAAGCACGCCAAATGAGAGTGTGTGGAAAAGGGAGAGGGGAGGGAAGGACTTTCCTCTCACTGCCTCTCGCCTCGACATACAATGTTATACCTGCTTGCAGTCCCTCGAGCCAGAGGACTCGAATAGACGGAGGAGTTTCCGAGACGCGGAGCTCGGAAGAGCAACAACAACAAAGACCAGAAATCGGTCAAAGAAGGAAACGTTAAAAAAAAAAGAAAGACAGCTGTTCCCGTGCGCAGGGATGGAAGGTGGTAACCGGTGGAAAGAAGCGGGCACACGACATTCTGCGGCACCTACCGACTCGCCGAGACCTCAACGAAAAGAAACAGTAAAGAATAACTATAACAGACACGGCCTTTCCTTCCGAAGCGTTGCGCCTTCAGTAGCGTGATAGCAGGGGGATCTAGCCCCGCTGATGGAGAAGGTGGCAGGGAGCGGAGCACTGAGCAGCTAGATCCACCACAGCTAACCACCACCTATTGAGCGTGGCAAAGAACACTGCATTCGAGCAAATGGAAGACGCTTTCCATGAACACCGCTAGTGGTGCCCCCAACAAAAAATGGAGAGAAGAATGGAAGAGGAAGCTCCCTCGCGACAATTTACTTATATTTTCTCTCAGTATCTATGAGGTAATTTCCGAAAACGCCCGAATTCCCGTCCATCACTACCCTTCGTTCGAGAACAAAAGAACAACAAAGCAGTTGCCGCCTCTGTAGCCACCCTCCGGTCGAGGTTTCGTGGGAAGCTCGCGTTCTTTCATAAGTTCTGTTCTCTCATCCTGGCAGTACACGGTTGAAGAGCTGCATCAAGCGTCTCAACATCGTTGCGGATTCATTTTGGAGGCTTCCAATCACCTGCTTCGCTCACGAACAGCACCTGCGTGTGCATGACACCACACATCGTGGTCCCTCCCTCTCATTGTATACCACACAAAATGTATCCAGGGTATGCTTGAAGAACGATAGACGAGAACACCACAAACATACATATAACGGTCTCAGGCGAGCGAGAGAGACCAGGATGGGATAGGGGGAGATGAAGTGAGCGGTGCCATCATGTACGTGTGTGAGTGTACGCGCAGATGTGCTCAGTGAGGGGATCGTGAATGGTAAAGGTTGCGTGTTATTTTCTAGGTGATGTGACCGACCTCGGCCTGCAGAAGCCACTCCACAACTTCGGATGTCTTCTCTCTTTCTCTCTTGCTCCCTCTATATCAGTGCATGTATAGTGTGAAGCAGAAAAGAAGGGGGAGCAGGGGCGGGGAGAAGCACTCTGAACACTACTGCATCTATACGGCCGAGCTTGCGCATGAGGTACTGAAGAATACAGTACGCTCACCACGGCGCAACGCGCGGCAAGGTATGCAACGGAGTAGCGGCTGCATTCGCTCAGACGCAAAAGAGAAGGAGGGAGGTAAAAGAGGGATGGGGGGGGGGGCAACAGGGAAAAAAAGCGAAGCGCCAAAGAAACGAGAGCACACATACAGCTAGGACGTGGCAAAGGTTCGTTAGGACTCAAACGAGCGAAGCAAAACAAACAAAAAAAAGACTGTGTAGCGCGCACACATGCGTTTGATGAACAAAGAAATACGAAGAACTTGTCTACACGGAGAAAGAGCTGCGTGTGTGTGTGGGGGGGGGGGGGAGAGGGGGAGGGAGGGCATGAAGGGCAGGGTTTGGGGAAAGGGAGAAGCGAGTGACTGCTTTCCTTGACCTTTTTTAGTTCCTTTCTGTGCTTCCCCTGCCTCTACTGCGTCCTTTTCCCATGAGGCACTCCCTCGTGCCACCCGGGGGTGACGAGCAAATCACGCGAACAGACGTGCACACGGACTCGTCGACAGAACGATAAGGCCCGCACAGCAAACAAGACATCACCCCCCTTTTTTTACGTCCCAAACGAGAAGAGGAGCAGATCAGGTGTTTCGTTGTTTCGTTCCTCCTCTTACTTGCACAGTTTGAAATAAGGCGATCATGTCTGAGTGTTTGTATATATATATATATATGTGTGTGCGCTGCTAGTACGAGCAGGCATCACACGTTTGTGTGCGTCTGCAGGGGTGTGGGATGGACGGCAAGACAACAGGCAAGAAAGTAACTATCCGTGTAGAGCACGGAACGAAAGCAACGATGCGAACACCAAAAAATAGAATCATTGATTGGAACCGAATCAACGATACCACTCCTCCCTTGTACCCGCACGGGATATGTCTCCGCTTTCACTCTCCCTCTCTCTTCGGCGTTTCTGGGTCCTTCTAACGCGACCATTAACGACGGTAGAAAGCACAGAACACATGACGTGGGAGCAAGGCAGGGGACAAGAGATGGGGCGGCAGGAAAAGATGTGCAGTCCTCATACGTTACCCCCGCCCCCCACCATAACGCGCTCTTGCAAAGACATGACGTCACGAGTAAAAGCCGACTGGAAGCGGGGGGGGGGGGTACCTGGAGAGACGAGGGACTGTACTGGACATTGAATTCGGACTGGGAGACGTTGGGTGAGGCCTACGCACTACCAAAAGGCTCACGAGACGCTAACACACGACGACGGGAAGGTCGACAGGAGAAAACCTCACCCATGGCTAGCAGCGCCACCGCAACGGAGACATCAAAAGTACAGACAGACGGATATGGGACTTGACGACGTTTTGGCGACATGCTCGGTTTGCGGCAGCGATTTGAGGTTGCCACACGTGTCTGGGACAACTCGTGGCTGTGACAGAATGAGCCGTGGGTGACGGGTGCGAGTGAGACGCGGGGCCACCACCGCAAGCACAGCTATGAGAGCGACTTGAACGTCTCTTCACAAAGCAGGCCACACAGACTCTCTCTCTCACACACATGCATACACACATGAGCAGACACGCTTGCGTCCTTCTATGCCATCTACTGCCCCCTCTTCTCTCAGTCAAACAAGTAGTCCAATACGACGAGTGCACCGAAAGACAGCGCCACTGTTGCTGACGCACACCATGAGCTTGGTAAAGTCCAAATCATTACCATTCGCGCAATCCTGTGGGGTGGAGATTCAAGCCTGTGCATGCGCAACGGAGGACAAGGCAAACGAAAAAAAAAGTATATGGAAAAATCATAAACCTCGCATGGTATGACGAGGCGTCTACCGTGGCGAATGGCTGCACGGAAACCCGCCAGAGGAGGGTGGGCGCTCTCTGGGGCCTAAAGCGCGCTGCCACGGCCCCTCCGCGATCCGTGCACAAAAAAAAGAAAACAGTCAAAAAAGGAGGAATAAAGAAAGCGTGCGCGTGCGCAAAAGGAAGCAAAACCGAGCTAAAACAAGTGCACAAAAGAGAGAGAGAGAGAGAACGTTACGACACGGAGCCCGGCCCTGGCGGTAAGAGCAGGCCTGAAGTGCCGGGGACGCAATGCGTAGGCACTACACGCACAGCGAAAAAAAAAAAAAAGAAACGTTACACACCATACCTGCAACCAAAGAACCCGCGCACGAGCCGAATCCACTGGACTGCCGTTTACAGGAGCACGTGGGAAGCGTCTGAAACACCGTGATGAGGACCCGAACGCCCCCGTACGGTCGATACAGAAGCATCTCTAGCCATACACAAACGAGAGAGCACTGCCACGATGCTGTATGAGCTGCCTTCCCTGTGCATCTGAAGGAAAAAAAATGAAGACGAAAACCAGACCGCCACGATGAGCGGGCACAGCATTTTGTGTGTGCAAGCCGCGCAAGGAAAGAAATCGCATGCCGGCACACAACAAGTCTACGTAAAAGAAATCGCAAGCACTGCTGCCAGCGTTACCAAGAGAATTGCGCCGCTCGCTCGGGCGTTCGACAGCATCACAGCTGCAACGGGTGCTCTCACAGCATCGACCGAAGTTTCCGGGCAGCGCGTTCCAAGGAACGTTCCAACACCATCAGGTCCAACCCTACTGCAGCAGGAGAAGAAACCTCGGCTGCCGAGAGCACCACTACAAGTCACAAGAGCGTTGGAGTAGTTCTTGATGTTGTCACCACATGCGGTAGTGTGCTCGCTACCGAACCACTCATTACAGCAGATGTCCTTTTTATGCAGTGAAATAATCTCCGGGTCCATCTCTTCAGGGTTCGGGCACAAAAGGTAGAGCCTATCATAGAACTCCGTATCCCACCGGGACGACGAGGACGAGTCACCGGGGATAACTGGCTCACCAGTAGGTTCAACAGTCGTTACTATCGAGCTTCCACTCCCCCCAGATGAGGTCACTGAAGAAGACGCTGAAACGGCGGAGCTGCCGCTGCTGCTAGGTTCGGTATCTGGCGTGCAGATGTTGGCCGTTGCGCAATCAGGAGCGAGTACCTCGGGCTGAGCGGTGATGGTCAGAGAGACGTTGTTCCTTGCGGCCCACTCGCTTGGCAAGCAGCCGCAGAATCGGTTGATCTCGAGGCTGACGCGTGTGAGGCTCACCATATTATTGTAAGTTTCCGGTATAGGCCCGCTCAGGTGATTATCGTGCAGGTGTAACGTGCGCAGTCGTGTGAGCGAACTCCATTGCTCAGGTAAATTCGCGTCAATGCTGTTGTTCGACAGGGAAAGGATCTCTAGGTTCGTGAGAGCTCCCCAGGAAGGCGGTAGTCGGCCCGATACGCCAGTGCTGGTGAGGTCGAGTTCGCGCAGGGTTGTCATGCGGCTCCATGAAGCCGGCAGGTGATCCGGAATTGTGAGGTGTGCTAGTCTGAGGACCTCGAGATGTTCGAAGCTGCTCCATGTGTCAGGGAACCCACCGAGCACCCACGTATAGCTGAGATCGACGTACTTCAGGGCGGGCATGGAGCTCCATTGGTGAGGCAGTGTGCCCCACATCGAAGTGTTTGCAAAGGAAACATGCTGCAGGGATGTGAGCAGGGACCAGCTACTGGGATATTCGCCCTCCACCGACCCGCTACGAGTGAAATCAACCTTGTCTACCACCACCTCCGACGGGTCCACATCGGCAGGTACCTCCGGGACATAACCGAAAAAATGCGTTCCAGTCATCTCCACCGCCACACCTGTAGGCGAGCAGTGCACATATTCCCAGACACAGAAGTTCGGGCAGGTCCAAAGAGGTTTCAAGTCTTGAATCGTGTTCTTGAACGCCTCAAGGAAGTTCTGCGTGTGCACTTGCTGGCTTGGTGTGTAGAACGGAATGGGGCCATAGCACTCCAGTTCAGAGCTGCTGCTTGTGGCTTCGCAGCTGGTCGTGCAGAGCGCTGGATTGGTTATTCTGTCCTCGGCGAGTACCATGACAGGGGGGTTAAAGGTGGCCCATTCCGCTGGAGGGCAGCCACACACGTTGGTGTGCATGATATTGAGAAGGCGCAGGCTTGTCCAGCTCCCCCATTCGTTTGGGATGGTTCCCGTGAGATTGGGGTTATTCTGGAGGTAGAGATACTTTACCTTTGGATTGCAGAGGGGCAGGCTCGCTGGAAGCGTTCCACTCAGGCGGTTGCCGTGAAGTGACACGTTTTCCAGGTTGGGTGGGAGAAAGCACCGGATGGGTTCGGTGCTTCTGAAGGTATTCGTCAGGGCTCGCATCTTGTATACGAGCTCCTGATCGTCAAACGATTTCGAAGCGGATAGCCCGTCGTCTAGACGGATCTCCAGAGACGTGAGCCGCTCCAGTGCTCGCCAACTCTCGGGCAGCCCACTCCGGATTCCATTGCCTTCGCCCTCGACAACCAAGCGTGTTATCATGACTTGCTGGGCATCTACGGCAGTGGGCACTTCGGGCAGCCGGCCGACAAGTCGTCGTGAATCCAGGCGCACCTCGACACCCTCCGCAGAGCAATGAACGCCCTCCCATTCGCAGAAGTTGCGACAGACCCACGTGCTGCTGAGAGCAGTGATCGTATAGGGGAACTCGACGAGGAACGCCAAAGTGTTCGCCTTCTGTTCCGCTGTGTAAAACGGTATGGCGTCATTTCTGGTGCAATCCACTTCCCTCGTTAGCAAGACAGCGGGGCTTCTACCCATAATGTGCAGTGGTGTTACGGTGGCGCCACTAGGAAAGCTAGCGAAAACCGTAACAGCTATGACTATCAACGCAGGGACCGCAGGCTGCCATTGCTGCTTCGGCGTGCGACGTGCCGCTTGAGTGGCAAGCTTCGGAAGCGTCATGTTCCTGCAAAGCCTTTAGCAGCGACACTGAAAAGCGCCCAGCGACCAAAAAGAAACCGCAAGTCACGAGCGCGCTTCCGAGAGTTCTAGAATGACTTCGTTCGCTGTTCGTGATGTCTGAATAACGAAGGACCGCTACGTGTGCGGGCGCCGTCGATGAAATTCGTGTTCACTTTGTGTGTGTGTGTGTGTGTGTGTGTATGTGAAGAAAGCTCGTAGGATGTGGGCGAGGACCTCTAAAGGTCCCAAAAAACAAACAGGAAATTAGCGACTGAAAAAAAAATCCGTGGGGCTGCTGCAGTACTCCCTAGAAGATGGGAGGGGTGGGGTGGGGGGGTGGGGGGGGTGGGGGGATGGCACGAGAAGGAGGTACAAGGAAGAAGACGAGAACATGAAACAAAGGTGAAGTATGGAGGGGATAGACGAAGACGGGGTGCGGGCACTCAACAAGCACTAAACCCAGACAAACACAGAAGGGGAAGGATGGGGACGAATAAATCAATAAGAAACAGAAATGCTCGTTTCCGCTGAGCAAAACAGGATGAGCGGGAGAGGGGAGGGTCGAGGCGAGGAGAGGGGGAGCGAGGGAAGGAAGGAAGGGGGAGGGGGGGGGGTGCAATGAACAGCTACAAGAAACAACGCAAAAGAAAGAGAAAGGTAAGATAAAAGCGAGAGTAGAAGGTAAAACAAAGTGGCAGAGCAACAGCGAGTGCGACTATGGAGATGTTTATGAGGTATGCGGTTCGTGAAAGCAGAGAAGGGTGGGGCAAAGGTAGAGTGGGGCAGACAGGAAGCAAACCAAGGTGTTCGGAGTAGAGAGAGAGAGACGTAAACGAAACGAAAGATACGAAAGAAAGACAACCACGCAGGCAGGCCCAAAAGTACAATGCTGTAGTGCAAGCGAAGCACTCCAAGGGTGGTGTAGGAAAAGATGTGGGCAGGGCAGTAGAGGTAGTAGGTGGTTGGAATGAACACTGGTGACAAGCAGTCGAACGAAAAATGGAGATTCACGCACCTGCACGCCGCGTGTGCAGAGTTGAGCAACGGAGAAAGGAGGGGAAGGAGATGGTGACAGGCTGGTATGTAGGGTTGCTCCTAGAGCACTCGTGAGAGAGAAAGAGAAAAATGTGAAGAGGAGGAGAGAGGCGAGAGGGAAGGGCCGCTGCTGAGACAAAGCAGCGTCACGACAATGCTCAAAATAACACACACATAAAAAGCAATTTTTACCCTTCACCGAGGTAAGTTGCGTCTTACTTCCTTTTTTTTTTCGAATGCCTTGTTTGCCGGAGGGAGGGTAGGGAAGTGCTGCCTTTGTCTTTGTAGGCGTGTGTGCTTCTGACACTCTTCCTGCTCTCGTACCTTTCTTTGGCGCTTCGGCTATTTCGAGTGTCGGGGGGGGGGGGGGGGGTTAAAGTGGAAGACGATGACGACTTCAATGAAACGCTTCGTTTCTGCAGAGCCAATGAGTTCTCTCTCACACACACACACGCACGAGAGCTCAATGTCTAACGAAGATGTATAAGAGCGAGCAGCAATGGCGAGCCCTACCAGAGACAAACACGCGAACGAAAGCCAAGAAAGCAGAAGGAGGAGCGTGTGCGGGACCGGCGGGTGGGCGGGGGGGGAGTGAGGGAGAAGTTGATGGAGGCACGAAACGAGAGACAATGACAAAAAGAGCGCGCACTTCGAAAGAAAATGAAGAGACGTGATAAGGGAGAGGGTGAGCGGCACTCTTCCACTAACAAGAAGCCGTGAACTACGAGACAGAGAAAGAAGACGACAAGTTATGAGAGTCACACGCAAGACCAAGAACGAAACACAGAGAAAGAGAAAACACAGTTATGAAAAGTGCAAGTGCTACAAGATGGGGGAAAGGGAGTCGCAAGTGAAAGAAGCGACCCAATCAAAGAAAGGGGCCTTCAGGTGCGGAGGTGTATACATATATATTCACGAATGAATGAAGCTGTGGGTAAGCAGATAAGGGCCTTTCTGGGCAAGTGCACGTAAATTTCAATGTCCCCTCTAATTTGACTGTCTGTTTCTCTCCGTTAGTGCCTCTTCGTTCTACGTAGCCTCTTTTTTTTTGCTCTACAAACGTTATGTCGTGGACTCGTTTTCGTTCCGACGACTTTCCTGTTGGGCGTTTCCTGTTGGTTTCTGCCTTCTCTGCTTACCTAGACGCTGGCCCCACTCAACCTTGCGCACTCTTTCGCGTGTGGGCAAAACACATACACATAGATGTGTATAGCAGGAGACGTGCCACTGGAAACACACACACACACACACACACACAAACACACAACAAGAGAGTACGTGAAGAGCGAAGCAGAAGTACAGTGCGTACACACGATTCAAATAAAAGCGAAAAAAGAAGAAGCGATGAAAGACACAAACACAAAAACCCACGAGGCGCACGCCCAGGGATACACGCACGCACACCACAAAGAGTGGAGGAGGCACCCAAGCAAATACCTGGGACACCTCTGTGTGCAGCTGACGAGATAACAAAAAGAGGAAATTATAGTAATGACACCCACACAACCACACCGTGTGCGTGTGCGTGTGTGTGCGTGCGTGTGTGTGTGTGTGTGTGAAACCCCACCTAACAGATGTCCGGGTTTGGACGGGAAGGAGTGGAAGAAGACACAACCCTCGCACAATGAAAATAAAGCAAAGGACGAGCGTGTGCGTGCGCAGGGGGCGGGGGGCGGGGAGGGAGGGAGGACGAGCAGAGAATGGTATTGGGGAAGGAAAGAGTTGCCGCAAAAAAAAAAAAGAAATCCAACACCAATCAACAACAACAAGGACAAAAGCAATGATATGTGAAGGGAAATCAGGGAATGGGAAACGGTTAATTCTAAACGTACGCAGAGTTGAGGGCTGATGGAGGGAGAAGAAAGGAGTAGCGGGGTAGCTTGATAAAGAGGGCAAGCAGCAGCGGAAGTGGCAACGTCCAAGTAGGTCTGCGTGTTGCTCTCTCCCAGGGGCACGTCTTCTCTTCCCTGTTCTCTCTCGCGGGTGTAATTGGCAGCGCCCTTCTGCACAGCCTCTGACTTCCAAACGTGTCCAAGTTCTTCTCGTGTTCGGCACGAGTGGGGGAGGGAGGCAGAGTAGGGAACGCTACAGGGGGCGGGGTGGGAAGGGAGGTGGCTCGTTCTCGTAGGAGCGCCTTGAGATTTAATCGTTTCTTGTTTCGTGCCCTCTTTTCGTCCCCTTTATGATAGAAAAGAAAAACAGAGAAGGATTTGACGGTGATGGGGGTGCGCGCATCGAAATGGGCCTTTTTCTGTGTGTGGGTGCACGTGTGCATCGGCGACCGTTTTTCAATGATGAAAAGGCAGGGAAGCGGCGTGGCGCCAACGGGGAGTGGAAGGAATGGGAGAGAGAGAGGGGAGGAACGTTGGGGACGCGACGGTGATGAGGAAGACAGGAAGTGTTTCTTGTGGGTGCACAAATAGAGTTGCATGGGACGTTCGAGGCGAAGGGAAAGACATGCACACACACAGACACACACACACAAAGAGGTGTGACTGTTTCTAATTTTTCTATCTTCTACTGGCAGCCACTCTTTTCCTGGTTTTTGATATCGTTCATCTTTGCGTCAATCTCTCTCCCTCGCTGACGGACTCACTTCATGCCTCATCTCGTGCCACCGTCGACAAAGTGGTGCAGGCCAGTGGTCACGATGAACGTGCACTGACACGTACCTCGTAGCAGGGCACAAACACACGCACGCGCACACAACAGTGAGAGGGCAAGAGAAGAGAGAACTACCGATACAAGACAAATTGCAACACAAAATGCGCTTACTGAGATTTCTTGAAGCGCGTCCTCAGCGTCACGCAGGATATGTGTGGAGAGCTGGAAAAAAAAGCCAGAAGCGGAGGGGAGGCGGGGGGTGACAGGATAACAGGCACTCGGGCAAACGGAGCGAAGCGGAAGACGCGCCGTTTAGTCTCACTTCCACTCCGTAAACCACGCGTGTGCATCTCACGCAGCTCCACAGGCACCCGTATCACGCAGATATCCTCCTACCAACACCAATAAAGAAAACAGAAGAACTAAAGTACACATACGAAACCACATGAGCGTCTCTCGTACCCGTTAGGAATGCTTGATTGTACCCTGGTTCACGGTGCACTAGGGCCAGAAGGCACGTTGGAGGAGCGCGAGAAACACAACCGGTAGAAGCGAAACACGAGAGCGTGAGGCACCACATAGACATGCGTGCTCCAACGGAAGGGGACCTACACAGGCAAAAACAAGCAACTTCGCTGCACCTGCCTCTCCCCCAAAAAACCTTCACTGCCTGCGTCTTTCAGCCTTGCACAGCGGCTTCGAGGAATGACTATGTCTCGACTCGTAAAGAATCAGATTCTACCACAGTCTTCGCCCTCTGCACGTTGTCGGCATAGGGTTTCCCTTGCCATACGCGTGGAATCCATCACGCAGGCATCAACCGGCAGCTTCTCTCCCCCAAACCCTCACTCCCCAGAGCGATGAGGCTCTCCGCGGGAAAGTGGGCCCCACGGCGAGGCAGTAACTACAGCGATACTCTCCTCCTTTGAGATGACGATCTTTCGGTCAACCAAGACATACTCGTCTGTTGTGGGGTGCCCCACAGCTGGGTGGTCCACCACTCCAGCCTTCACAACCCTACACCGGCCTGAACAATCCATCAGAGACCGATGCAGCCACGGATTCGACGTTGAGAGAAAGCTCGATGACGCTGGAAACGACACAAAAGGAAAGTTGCGCCCGACGTTGAGGTTTGTGAGCACCGAGGGGGAAAACTAAACACCTGTCAAGGAGCCAGAAACGGTCCTGTGCAACAGATCCCGACAGAGGAGGAGCGCCAGACTGCCCCACCTTGCTGGGAGAGAGCTGGCTAGATGTACAGAACCGACACCTTCCTCCATAGCCTTAGTTTACAGGTGCACCGGGAGGTGGTGTAGTTGATCAGTAAGCAGGGGAGGGGGGGATGTAAGAGCCGGATACGCTAGTCAATATCGGGCCGACTTCAACTGTTTGCAAGTAACGCTTGATGTACCCTCATCCCCCCCAAAAAAAAAAATGGAGTCACCCGATCGTCGACGAGTTCTGAGATCGCTTCGCAGATGCCCATCAAAAACGTCGATTGTGTTGAGATTTTTTGTACCACTGCGTGGTACGGAATCACCCCCTCACATGACGCACGGACTGCTCTTGTGACGTTACAGGATTCGCGAGGACGACTCGCCGGACAAGCACTCCTGCCAGCGGCGTGTGCGAAAAGCTCAATGAAAGAAAGGGCCGTGATGATCCGACATCACGATACCCTTTTCAGCCATGCCTCTATGGTCATGTGTGTGTGTGTGTGTGTGTGCAAGTCAGCGATATCCCCAACACGAGGAGGTGGGTCGGTGCTGGAGGCTCTCAAGAATGGGGAAAGCGGGCTGCAGAGTAAGAGCAAAAAAAAAAAAGGAACGCGCAACAGAAAGATAAAGAGAGAACTTTGATGAGGTGAGCAGCAGACAACCAAAACATGCGCATCAACACTTGTGTGTGCGTGCAGTAATCGTGGTGCACACAGTATGTTCTCTCAACCAGCATGCATACAGAATCAAAGAGAAGACCACACAATAAATGCAAAGAAGAGAGGGACAGGGGGAGGGGGGAGGGCCATGAAGCAATACAGCTCTGCAGCCATGTAGTGAACGAGAAATCTCAAACAAAAAAAAAAAGAAAGGGACGTTAGGTGAGGAGAGAGAGAGAGAATCGCTTGGGTAAGCGAGCGTGCCACTGAGAAGGAAATTCAACGATGGGAAGGGAAGATGGGCTAGAGAAGGGTGTGAAAGTGATACGAACCGTCGACCTGTGGCACGCGAGAATTCGAAAAGAAGACTATTCTTTTCGAAGCCTTAAAAAAAAAAAAAAAACAGTGCCAGCTCAAATGATGAGAATGAAAGTGTAAACGGTTTTCGTACTTTTCTCTTGTCCCGGATGTATACGTTTTTGCTGGAGCAACAAGGTGTAGCACCACTGAGCGAGCTTGTAGCCTCCCGTGAGGAGTGCGCAAGGCCACAACATGTGAGGCGAGCACCCTCAAAGGGGATGCAAGCGCGTGTGACGGTGCAGGTTAGCTGGCGTGTGCTTGTGTGCAGTGCAAGGAAAGAAGAGGCCACCACATCCATTGAAGCTGGGGGTAGAACGACAGGAGCGTGAGGGGGGGGGGGGCAGAGAGAGGACAGTACAAATCGCCAGAGGAGAGCGCGAGCGAGAGGGCTGGCCTTGAGCTGTGCACCACAACCAGAACGTACAGACATTTTCACTCATCTCAGTCAGGCTACGGCAACACCAATGCGGAGAAGTGGGTGTGCAAACGCTGGGCAGCATCGCATTAAACGTGCACGTATAAGCGTGGGCAGATGCACCCCTTCGCACCTACTAGTGCAGCACATGTAACCCTGCTAGGTAGTTGCTGTGGGCTGAGCATTGCTAGCACTCGCACGGCTAATAGGGGACGACCGTGTGATGTGAATATTCTAGCGTGCCGTAGTACTAAATCTTTCCGTATCCACTACGTCATTCTCCTATTCCTTCTCATTTTTCTAACGTCTCTCTAGTAATCATCCGTCACCAGAGCAAACAAAACATTTGGCACGAGAAACGTGTTCGGGGGAGAGGGGCGGAGATGGGGGAGCCGCTCCTGCACAAGACCCTCCTTCAAACTTTTGCGTACACCTGCGCACACGCAGACACGAAGCATTTTGAGCAACAACTGCGCTGCTTCACAAACAAGCATCGACACGCTTGCACTTCTGAGTACCACGAGGGCATGAAGTGAAACATAGACGCACACAAAGCCGGGGGTAAACAGAAAGAGGGCTGCGCATTCGCGTGACGCAGAGGACGGAGCCCCCCCATCCAGCGTACCAGACATGCTTCCTCGACCGACAGCGTCACGTGCAGAGATACGGAGACACATATATGGGCGCGTGTACGTATACACGTGGGCCATGCATCGAGGAGCAACTGAGATGCTAGAAAGAAGAGAGGTGCAGCCGAGAGAGACGGTGAAACCAAAACAAGAAGTGAGGGATATGCTACGACACAGACGCAGCCACAGGCGAGGGGGTGGAGACCAAGTGCGTCCACGAGAGAGGAAGCTCTCTGGCATCCAGCAGTCGATGCAGCCGGCCAGTGTGGTTCGCAAAATAAACGTGCTGGGAGCACTCAATAAGCTAAGGCAAAGCAAGAAGGCTGTGTCGCCTCACTGTAAGGTGTGCACCACCTCTTCGCGCAGGTAAACCCTTCCCAATGCGTTGCTCAGACCCCAATACAACCACGTGGCGCCGTGCCACACTGTGTGACCAGCGAACAGGCGCAAGGAGAGAGCACCAGCTGCATGTGGGAAGCGGGGCGCGGGAGGCGCAGCAACATCCCCCAGAGTCGACACGCTGGTGGCTCAAAAGAAGCAAGGAAGAGAAACGCGTGTATATATGAACAATCGAGGGAGAAGGGGGGAGGGGAGGCGGGAGGCAAAGGGGGAGGGAGGGGAAAAGCGGGTCGAAAAGGTAGAGAGAACAGTTGAGAAAGAAGTGAAACAAAAAATGGATTTGGAAGTGAGTGTCGCTGAATACACACACACACACGTGTAGGTATCTTTATCCATATATATATATATATATCTGTATATTGCGCGCACACACACACACAAATGCATAACGATACTAGTACACACCACTGTCCCATTTCCACTACCCTGAAAGCACTTCAACTCTTTGTTCTTTGGCGGTTAGCGGAGCGAAGAAGTGCGAGAGTGACGGGGACATTTCCGTTCATGTACCAGGGCCTGCACATCTTTCTCATTGACTCTGCGTGCTTGTTTCAGTATGTGTGTGTGTGTGCATGACGATGCCGAGATGCGCTTCCCTCTTCCCGCCAAAGGCAATCGAAGACTCATGTCACGGCTGCAACTCACGGCGTGACTTTCGCGCAGCTGCGCCAAAGCTGCGTTGTGCTGAAACGACGAGACTCGGCAGCCAACCGCCCAGCTGGTTGTTGGTCAAGTCCAACACTTCCAGGCCGCCCAAATTCATCCAGCTGGAGGGAATCGTTCCGGACAGAAAATTATCATTGAGGTATATCTCGCGAAGAGAAGAAAAGAATCCCCAAGAAGGAGGAAGGGCTCCGGAGAGCTTATTGTAGCCTAGGTTCAAATAGCTTAGCGAGCTGAGCTCGCTCCAGCCTGGCGGCAGCGTGCCACCCACACCCGTGAACGAGAGGTCCAAACTTTCCAGCCGCTTGAGTCCAGACCAGTTTTCAGGAAGTGTTCCGCTCACCTCAATCGTCATATCAGGGTCACCCATGTCAATCGTATGCACAACAACCTCCGACCCGTCGCAGCCATCAGGAACAGAAGGTAGAGAGCCGACAAGCGTCATATAGCTCAAATTAACTATCACACCCTGCGGAGTGCACAAAACTCCTGCCCAGGTACAGAAATTCGGGCAGATCCAGATGGAGAGAAGAGCGGGGAAACTTTCCCGACAAGCCAACAGGAACGCTCGTGTATTCTCAACCTCAGAAGGGCTATAAAAGGGTACTGCATCATGACAACCCATTGAACCATTGCTAGACAGCCCGGAGCTGCTGCTGGACGGTGCAGACGACGAGGACGCCGACGGCGCGGAGCTGCTGCTGGACGGCGCGGCCGACGAGGACGCCGACGGCGCGGAGCTGCTGCTAGACGGCGCGGCCGAAGAGGACGACGACGGCGCAGAGCTGCTGCTGGACGGCGCGGCCGACGAGGACGACGACGGCGCAGAGCTGCTGCTGGACGGCGCGGCCGACGAGGACGACGACGGCGCGGAGCTGCTGCTGGACGGTGCAGACGACGAGGACGACGACGGCGCGGAGCTGCTGCTGGACGGTGCAGACGACGAGGACGACGAGGGCGCAGAGCTGCTGCTGGACGGCGCGGCCGACGAGGACGACGACGGCGCAGAGCTGCTGCTGGACGGTGCAGACGACGAGGACGACGACGGCGCGGAGCTGCTGCTGGACGGCGCAGACGACGAGGACGACGAGGGCGCAGAGCTGCTGCTGGACGGCGCAGACGACGAGGGCGCAGAGCTGCTGCTGGACGGCGCAGCCGACGAGGACGACGACGGCGCGGAGCTGCTGCTGGACGGTGCAACCGACGAGGACGACGACGGCGCGGAGCTGCTGCTGGACGGTGCAACCGACGAGGACGACGACGGCGCGGAGCTGCTGCTGGACGGCGCGGCCGACGAGGACGACGACGGCGCGGAGCTGCTGCTGGACGGCGCGGCCGACGAGGACGACGACGGCGCGGAGCTGCTGCTGGACGGCGCAGACGACGAGGACGACGACGGCGCGGAGCTGCTGCTGGACGGCGCGGCCGACGAGGACGACGACGGCGCAGAGCTGCTGCTGGACGGCGCGGCCGACGAGGACGACGACGGCGCAGAGCTGCTGCTGGACGGCGCGGCCGACGAGGACGACGACGGCGCGGAGCTGCTGCTGGACGGCGCGGCCGACGAGGACGACGACGGCGCAGAGCTGCTGCTGGACGGCGCGGCCGACGAGGACGACGACGGCGCAGAGCTGCTGCTGGACGGCGCGGCCGACGAGGACGACGACGGCGCGGAGCTGCTGCTGGACGGTGCAGACGACGAGGACGATGACGGCGCGGAGCTGCTGCTGGACGGTGCAGACGACGAGGACGACGAGGGCGCAGAGCTGCTGCTGGACGGCGCGGCCGACGAGGACGACGACGGCGCAGAGCTGCTGCTGGACGGTGCAGACGACGAGGACGACGACGGCGCGGAGCTGCTGCTGGACGGCGCAGACGACGAGGACGACGAGGGCGCAGAGCTGCTGCTGGACGGCGCAGACGACGAGGGCGCAGAGCTGCTGCTGGACGGCGCAGCCGACGAGGACGACGACGGCGCGGAGCTGCTGCTGGACGGTGCAACCGACGAGGACGACGACGGCGCGGAGCTGCTGCTGGACGGTGCAACCGACGAGGACGACGACGGCGCGGAGCTGCTGCTGGACGGCGCGGCCGACGAGGACGACGACGGCGCGGAGCTGCTGCTGGACGGTGCAGACGACGAGGACGCCGACGGCGCGGAGCTGCTGCTGGACGGCGCAGACGACGAGGACGACGACGGCGCGGAGCTGCTGCTGGACGGCGCAGACGACGAGGACGATGAGGGCGCAGAGCTGCTGCTGGACGGTGCAACCGACGAGGACGACGACGGCGCGGAGCTGCTGCTGGACGGCGCGGCCGACGAGGACGCCGACGGCGCGGAGCTGCTGCTGGACGGTGCAGACGACGAGGACGACGACGGCGCGGAGCTGCTGCTAGACGGCGCGGCCGACGAGGACGCCGACGGCGCGGAGCTGCTGCTGGACGGCGCGGCCGACGAGGACGACGACGGCGCGGAGCTGCTGCTGGACGGCGCAGACGACGAGGACGACGACGGCGCGGAGCTGCTGCTGGACGGCGCGGCCGACGAGGACGACGACGGCGCGGAGCTGCTGCTGGACGGCGCAGACGACGAGGACGACGACGGCGCGGAGCTGCTGCTGGACGGCGCGGCCGAAGAGGACGACGACGGCGCAGAGCTGCTGCTGGACGGCGCGGCCGACGAGGACGACGACGGCGCAGAGCTGCTGCTGGACGGCGCGGCCGACGAGGACGACGACGGCGCGGAGCTGCTGCTGGACGGTGCAGACGACGAGGACGACGACGGCGCGGAGCTGCTGCTGGACGGTGCAGACGACGAGGACGACGACGGCGCGGAGCTGCTGCTGGACGGTGCAACCGACGAGGACGACGACGGCGCGGAGCTGCTGCTGGACGGTGCAGACGACGAGGACGCAGACGGCGCGGAGCTGCTGCTGGACGGCGCAGACGACGAGGACGACGACGGCGCAGAGCTGCTGCTGGACGGCGCAGACGACGAGGGCGCAGAGCTGCTGCTGGACGGCGCAGCCGACGAGGACGACGACGGCGCGGAGCTGCTGCTGGACGGTGCAACCGACGAGGACGACGACGGCGCGGAGCTGCTGCTGGACGGCGCGGCCGACGAGGACGACGACGGCGCGGAGCTGCTGCTGGACGGTGCAGACGACGAGGACGCCGACGGCGCGGAGCTGCTGCTGGACGGCGCAGACGACGAGGACGACGACGGCGCGGAGCTGCTGCTGGACGGTGCAACCGACGAGGACGACGACGGCGCGGAGATGCTGCTGGATGGCGCGGCCGACGAGGACGACGACGGCGCAGAGCTGCTGCTGGACGGCGCGGCCGACGAGGACGCCGACGGCGCGGAGCTGCTGCTGGACGGTGCAGACGACGAGGACGACGACGGCGCGGAGCTGCTGCTGGACGGCGCAGCCGACGAGGACGACGACGGCGCGGAGCTGCTGCTGGACGGTGCAGACGACGAGGACGCAGACGGCGCGGAGCTGCTGCTGGACGGCGCAGACGACGAGGACGACGAGGGCGCAGAGCTGCTGCTGGACGGCGCAGCCGACGAGGACGACGACGGCGCGGAGCTGCTGCTGGACGGTGCAGACGACGAGGACGCAGACGGCGCGGAGCTGCTGCTGGACGGCGCAGACGACGAGGACGACGAGGGCGCAGAGCTGCTGCTGGACGGCGCAGACGACGAGGGCGCAGAGCTGCTGCTGGACGGCGCGGCCGACGAGGACGACGACGGCGCGGAGCTGCTGCTGGACGGTGCAGACGACGAGGACGACGACGGCGCGGAGCTGCTGCTGGACGGTGCAGACGACGAGGACGACGACGGCGCAGAGCTGCTGCTGGACGGCGCGGCCGACGAGGACGCCGACGGCGCGGAGCTGCTGCTGGACGGTGCAGACGACGAGGACGACGACGGCGCGGAGCTGCTGCTAGACGGCGCGGCCGACGAGGACGCCGACGGCGCGGAGCTGCTGCTGGACGGCGCGGCCGACGAGGACGACGACGGCGCGGAGCTGCTGCTGGACGGCGCAGACGACGAGGACGACGACGGCGCGGAGCTGCTGCTGGACGGCGCGGCCGACGAGGACGACGACGGCGCAGAGCTGCTGCTGGACGGCGCGGCCGACGAGGACGCCGACGGCGCGGAGCTGCTGCTGGACGGTGCAGACGACGAGGACGACGACGGCGCGGAGCTGCTGCTAGACGGCGCGGCCGACGAGGACGCCGACGGCGCGGAGCTGCTGCTGGACGGCGCGGCCGACGAGGACGACGACGGCGCGGAGCTGCTGCTGGACGGCGCAGACGACGAGGACGACGACGGCGCGGAGCTGCTGCTGGACGGTGCAGACGACGAGGACGACGACGGCGCGGAGCTGCTGCTGGACGGTGCAACCGACGAGGACGACGACGGCGCGGAGCTGCTGCTGGACGGTGCAGACGACGAGGACGCCGACGGCGCGGAGCTGCTGCTGGACGGCGCAGACGACGAGGACGACGAGGGCGCAGAGCTGCTGCTGGACGGCGCAGACGACGAGGGCGCAGAGCTGCTGCTGGACGGCGCAGCCGACGAGGACGACGACGGCGCGGAGCTGCTGCTGGACGGTGCAGACGACGAGGACGCAGACGGCGCGGAGCTGCTGCTGGACGGCGCAGACGACGAGGACGACGAGGGCGCAGAGCTGCTGCTGGACGGCGCAGCCGACGAGGACGACGACGGCGCGGAGCTGCTGCTGGACGGTGCAGACGACGAGGACGCAGACGGCGCGGAGCTGCTGCTGGACGGCGCAGACGACGAGGACGACGAGGGCGCAGAGCTGCTGCTGGACGGCGCAGACGACGAGGGCGCAGAGCTGCTGCTGGACGGCGCAGCCGACGAGGACGACGACGGCGCGGAGCTGCTGCTGGACGGTGCAACCGACGAGGACGACGACGGCGCGGAGCTGCTGCTGGACGGCGCAGACGACGAGGACGACGACGGCGCGGAGCTGCTGCTGGACGGCGCAGACGACGAGGACGATGAGGGCGCAGAGCTGCTGCTGGACGGTGCAACCGACGAGGACGACGACGGCGCGGAGCTGCTGCTGGACGGCGCGGCCGACGAGGACGACGACGGCGCGGAGCTGCTGCTGGACGGCGCGGCCGACGAGGACGACGACGGCGCAGAGCTGCTGCTGGACGGTGCAGACGACGAGGACGATGAGGGCGCAGAGCTGCTGCTGGACGGTGCAGACGACGAGGACGCAGACGGCGCGGAGCTGCTGCTGGACGGTGCAGACGACGAGGACGCCGACGGCGCGGAGCTGCTGGACGGCGCAGACGACGAGGACGACGAGGGCGCAGAGCTGCTGCTGGACGGCGCAGACGACGAGGGCGCAGAGCTGCTGCTGGACGGCGCAGCCGACGAGGACGACGACGGCGCGGAGCTGCTGCTGGACGGTGCAGACGACGAGGACGCAGACGGCGCGGAGCTGCTGCTGGACGGCGCAGACGACGAGGACGACGAGGCGCAGAGCTGCTGCTGGACGGCGCAGCCGACGAGGACGACGACGGCGCGGAGCTGCTGCTGGACGGTGCAGACGACGAGGACGCAGACGGCGCGGAGCTGCTGCTGGACGGCGCAGACGACGAGGACGACGAGGGCGCAGAGCTGCTGCTGGACGGCGCAGACGACGAGGGCGCAGAGCTGCTGCTGGACGGCGCAGCCGACGAGGACGACGACGGCGCGGAGCTGCTGCTGGACGGTGCAACCGACGAGGACGACGACGGCGCGGAGCTGCTGCTGGACGGCGCAGACGACGAGGACGACGACGGCGCGGAGCTGCTGCTGGACGGCGCAGACGACGAGGACGATGAGGGCGCAGAGCTGCTGCTGGACGGTGCAACCGACGAGGACGACGACGGCGCGGAGCTGCTGCTGGACGGCGCGGCCGACGAGGACGCCGACGGCGCGGAGCTGCTGCTGGACGGTGCAACCGACGAGGACGACGACGGCGCGGAGCTGCTGCTGGACGGTGCAGACGACGAGGACGCCGACGGCGCGGAGCTGCTGCTGGACGGCGCAGACGACGAGGACGACGAGGGCGCAGAGCTGCTGCTGGACGGCGCAGACGACGAGGGCGCAGAGCTGCTGCTGGACGGCGCAGCCGACGAGGACGACGACGGCGCGGAGCTGCTGCTGGACGGTGCAGACGACGAGGACGCAGACGGCGCGGAGCTGCTGCTGGACGGCGCAGACGACGAGGACGACGAGGGCGCAGAGCTGCTGCTGGACGGCGCAGACGACGAGGGCGCAGAGCTGCTGCTGGACGGCGCGGCCGACGAGGACGACGACGGCGCGGAGCTGCTGCTGGACGGTGCAGACGACGAGGACGACGACGGCGCGGAGCTGCTGCTGGACGGTGCAGACGACGAGGACGACGACGGCGCGGAGCTGCTGCTGGACGGTGCAACCGACGAGGACGACGACGGCGCGGAGCTGCTGCTGGACGGTGCAGACGACGAGGACGCCGACGGCGCGGAGCTGCTGCTGGACGGCGCAGACGACGAGGACGACGAGGGCGCAGAGCTGCTGCTGGACGGCGCAGACGACGAGGGCGCAGAGCTGCTGCTGGACGGCGCAGCCGACGAGGACGACGACGGCGCGGAGCTGCTGCTGGACGGTGCAGACGACGAGGACGCAGACGGCGCGGAGCTGCTGCTGGACGGCGCAGACGACGAGGACGACGAGGGCGCAGAGCTGCTGCTGGACGGCGCAGCCGACGAGGACGACGACGGCGCGGAGCTGCTGCTGGACGGTGCAGACGACGAGGACGCAGACGGCGCGGAGCTGCTGCTGGACGGCGCAGACGACGAGGACGACGAGGGCGCAGAGCTGCTGCTGGACGGCGCAGACGACGAGGGCGCAGAGCTGCTGCTGGACGGCGCAGCCGACGAGGACGACGACGGCGCGGAGCTGCTGCTGGACGGTGCAACCGACGAGGACGACGACGGCGCGGAGCTGCTGCTGGACGGTGCAACCGACGAGGACGACGACGGCGCGGAGCTGCTGCTGGACGGCGCGGCCGACGAGGACGACGACGGCGCGGAGCTGCTGCTGGACGGTGCAGACGACGAGGACGCCGACGGCGCGGAGCTGCTGCTGGACGGCGCAGACGACGAGGACGACGACGGCGCGGAGCTGCTGCTGGACGGCGCAGACGACGAGGACGACGACGGCGCAGAGCTGCTGCTGGACGGTGCAACCGACGAGGACGACGACGGCGCGGAGCTGCTGCTGGACGGCGCGGCCGACGAGGACGCCGACGGCGCGGAGCTGCTGCTGGACGGTGCAGACGACGAGGACGACGACGGCGCGGAGCTGCTGCTAGACGGCGCGGCCGACGAGGACGCCGACGGCGCGGAGCTGCTGCTGGACGGCGCGGCCGACGAGGACGCCGACGGCGCGGAGCTGCTGCTGGACGGCGCGGCCGACGAGGACGCCGACGGCGCGGAGCTGCTGCTGGACGGTGCAACCGACGAGGACGACGACGGCGCGGAGATGCTGCTGGATGGCGCGGCCGACGAGGACGACGACGGCGCAGAGCTGCTGCTGGACGGTGCAACCGACGAGGACGACGACGGCGCGGAGCTGCTGCTGGACGGTGCAACCGACGAGGACGACGACGGCGCGGAGATGCTGCTGGATGGCGCGGCCGACGAGGACGACGACGGCGCAGAGCTGCTGCTGGACGGCGCGGCCGACGAGGACGCCGACGGCGCGGAGCTGCTGCTGGACGGTGCAGACGACGAGGACGACGACGGCGCGGAGCTGCTGCTAGACGGCGCGGCCGACGAGGACGACGACGGCGCGGAGCTGCTGCTGGACGGCGCGGCCGACGAGGACGACGACGGCGCGGAGCTGCTGCTGGACGGCGCAGACGACGAGGACGACGACGGCGCGGAGCTGCTGCTGGACGGCGCGGCCGACGAGGACGCCGACGGCGCGGAGCTGCTGCTGGACGGTGCAACCGACGAGGACGACGACGGCGCGGAGCTGCTGCTGGACGGTGCAGACGACGAGGACGCCGACGGCGCGGAGCTGCTGCTGGACGGCGCAGACGACGAGGACGACGACGGCGCGGAGCTGCTGCTGGACGGCGCGGCCGACGAGGACGACGACGGCGCGGAGCTGCTGCTGGACGGCGCGGCCGACGAGGACGACGACGGCGCGGAGCTGCTGCTGGACGGCGCGGCCGACGAGGACGACGACGGCGCGGAGCTGCTGCTGGACGGCGCGGCCGACGAGGACGACGACGGCGCGGAGCTGCTGCTGGACGGCGCGGCCGACGAGGACGACGACGGCGCAGAGCTGCTGCTGGACGGCGCGGCCGACGAGGACGACGACGGCGCAGAGCTGCTGCTGGACGGCGCGGCCGACGAGGACGACGACGGCGCGGAGCTGCTGCTGGACGGTGCAGACGACGAGGACGACGACGGCGCGGAGCTGCTGCTGGACGGTGCAACCGACGAGGACGACGACGGCGCGGAGCTGCTGCTGGACGGCGCAGACGACGAGGACGACGAGGGCGCAGAGCTGCTGCTGGATGGCGCAGACGACGAGGGCGCAGAGCTGCTGCTGGACGGCGCAGACGACGAGGACGACGACGGCGCGGAGCTGCTGCTGGACGGTGCAACCGACGAGGACGACGACGGCGCGGAGCTGCTGCTGGACGGTGCAGACGACGAGGACGCCGACGGCGCGGAGCTGCTGCTGGACGGCGCAGACGACGAGGACGACGACGGCGCAGAGCTGCTGCTGGACGGCGCAGACGACGAGGGCGCAGAGCTGCTGCTGGACGGCGCAGCCGACGAGGACGACGACGGCGCGGAGCTGCTGCTGGACGGCGCAGCCGACGAGGACGACGACGGCGCGGAGCTGCTGCTGGACGGCGCAGACGACGAGGACGACGAGGGCGCAGAGCTGCTGCTGGACGGCGCAGCCGACGAGGACGACGACGGCGCGGAGCTGCTGCTGGACGGTGCAGACGACGAGGACGACGACGGCGCGGAGCTGCTGCTGGACGGCGCAGACGACGAGGACGACGACGGCGCGGAGCTGCTGCTGGACGGCGCAGACGACGAGGACGACGAGGGCGCAGAGCTGCTGCTGGACGGCGCAGACGACGAGACGGGCGCAGAGCTGCTGCTGGACGGCGCAGCCGACGAGGACGACGACGGCGCGGAGCTGCTGCTGGACGGTGCAGACGACGAGGACGACGACGGCGCGGAGCTGCTGCTGGACGGCGCAGACGACGAGGACGACGAGGGCGCAGAGCTGCTGCTGGACGGGCAGCCGACGAGGACGACGACGGCGCGGAGCTGCTGCTGGACGGTGCAGACGACGAGGACGACGACGGCGCGGAGCTGCTGCTGGACGGCGCAGACGACGAGGACGACGAGGGCGCAGAGCTGCTGCTGGACGGCCGCAGACGACTGAGGCGCAGAGCTGCTGCTGGACGGCGCAGCGCCGACGAGGACGACGACGGCGCGGAGCTGCTGCTGGACGGTGCAACCGACGAGGACGACGACGGCGCGGAGCTGCTGCTGGACGGCGCAACCGACGAGGACGACGACGGCGCGGAGCTGCTGCTGGACGGCGCGGCCGACGAGGACGACGACGGCGCGGAGCTGCTGCTGGACGGCTGCAGACGACGAGGACGCCGACGGCGCGGAGCTGCTGCTGGACGGCGCAGACGACGAGGACGACGACGGCGCGGAGCTGCTGCTGGACGGCGCAGACGACGAGGACGACGACGGCGCAGAGCTGCTGCTGGACGGCGCAACCGACGAGGACGACGACGGCGCGGAGCTGCTGCTGGACGGCGCGGCCGACGAGGACGCCGACGGCGCGGAGCTGCTGCTGGACGGTGCAGACGACGAGGACGACGACGGCGCGGAGCTGCTGCTAGACGGCGCGGCCGACGAGGACGCCGACGGCGCGGAGCTGCTGCTGGACGGCGCGGCCGACGAGGACGACGACGGCGCAGAGCTGCTGCTGGACGGCGCAGCCGACGAGGACGCCGACGGCGCGGAGCTGCTGCTGGACGGTGCAGACGACGAGGACGACGACGGCGCGGAGCTGCTGCTGGA